>JAMKCF010000019.1:12287540-12723970 GCA_023634235.1 Pisaster brevispinus | reverse complement strand
AAAGGTCCGGAATAATTTCTCAGCTAAGGTTGGGAATAACTCATGAACTAGAAATGCTAGAGAGACAAAATTTGTACCTGAGTCTGCCTTGGATATCCCTGCATCCGAAAATCAAACTTTTGGCGACCCGGAGGGCAAGCTTCATAGCGGAAATGACCAGGAGGTGGGGCTACTCAGAACGCTCCTCAAAAGCATCCCCAATGGGATTTTTGTACACAGAGCTGTCAAAGAAAAAAAGACAAAGTAAACACGGTCAAATCAGCCTCAGAATAATACTGGATCTTCACAAGTTTTACACCATTGGAGAGCCCGTCTCAAGGGCTCTCTCTGCCCTGAGTTTCGTGAAGATCAGGATTTTGTAGGCGAGGCCAGCTTCCTGGAAGTAGGGCTGCCCGAAACTCCACCGTATTACATGCCTACGTCATCGCCGGTGAGAAAAAGCCGGCACAAAAAGGTCCGGAATAATTTCTCAGCTAAGGTTGGGAATAACTCATGAACTAGAAATGCTAGAGAGACAAAATTTGTACCTGAGTCTGCCTTGGATATCCCTGCATCCGAAAATCAAACTTTTGGCGACCCGGAGGGCAAGCTTCATAGCGGAAATGACCAGGAGGTGGGGCTACTCAGAACGCTCCTCAAAAGCATCCCCAATGGGATTTTTGTACACAGAGCTGTCAAAGAAAAAAAGACAAAGTAAACACGGTCAAATCAGCCTCAGAATAATACTGGATCTTCACAAGTTTTACACCATTGGAGAGCCCGTCTCAAGGGCTCTCTCTGCCCTGAGTTTCGTGAAGATCAGGATTTTGTAGGCGAGGCCAGCTTCCTGGAAGTAGGGCTGCCCGAAACTCCACCGTATTACATGCCTACGTCATCGCCGGTGAGAAAAAGCCGGCACAAAAAGGTCCGGAATAATTTCTCAGCTAAGGTTGGGAATAACTCATGAACTAGAAATGCTAGAGAGACAAAATTTGTACCTGAGTCTGCCTTGGATATCCCTGCATACGAAAATCAAACTTTTGGCGACCCGGAGGGCAAGCTTCATAGCGGAAATGACCAGGAGGTGGGGCTACTCAGAACGCTCCTCAAAAGCATCCCCAATGGGATTTTTGTACACAGAGCTGTCAAAGAAAAAAAGACAAAGTAAACACGGTCAAATCAGCCTCAGAATAATACTGGATCTTCACAAGTTTTACACCATTGGAGAGCCCGTCTCAAGGGCTCTCTCTGCCCTGAGTTTCGTGAAGATCAGGATTTTGTAGGCGAGGCCAGCTTCCTGGAAGTAGGGCTGCCCGAAACTCCACCGTATTACATGCCTACGTCATCGCCGGTGAGAAAAAGCCGGCACAAAAAGGTCCGGAATAATTTCTCAGCTAAGGTTGGGAATAACTCATGAACTAGAAATGCTAGAGAGACAAAATTTGTACCTGAGTCTGCCTTGGATATCCCTGCATCCGAAAATCAAACTTTTGGCGACCCGGAGGGCAAGCTTCATAGCGGAAATGACCAGGAGGTGGGGCTACTCAGAACGCTCCTCAAAAGCATCCCCAATGGGATTTTTGTACACAGAGCTGTCAAAGAAAAAAAGACAAAGTAAACACGGTCAAATCAGCCTCAGAATAATACTGGATCTTCACAAGTTTTACACCATTGGAGAGCCCGTCTCAAGGGCTCTCTCTGCCCTGAGTTTCGTGAAGATCAGGATTTTGTAGGCGAGGCCAGCTTCCTGGAAGTAGGGCTGCCCGAAACTCCACCGTATTACATGCCTACGTCATCGCCGGTGAGAAAAAGCCGGCACAAAAAGGTCCGGAATAATTTCTCAGCTAAGGTTGGGAATAACTCATGAACTAGAAATGCTAGAGAGACAAAATTTGTACCTGAGTCTGCCTTGGATATCCCTGCATCCGAAAATCAAACTTTTGGCGACCCGGAGGGCAAGCTTCATAGCGGAAATGACCAGGAGGTGGGGCTACTCAGAACGCTCCTCAAAAGCATCCCCAATGGGATTTTTGTACACAGAGCTGTCAAAGAAAAAAAGACAAAGTAAACACGGTCAAATCAGCCTCAGAATAATACTGGATCTTCACAAGTTTTACACCATTGGAGAGCCCGTCTCAAGGGCTCTCTCTGCCCTGAGTTTCGTTAAGATCAGGATTTTGTAGGCGAGGCCAGCTTCCTGGAAGTAGGGCTGCCCGAAACTCCACCGTATTACATGCCTACGTCATCGCCGGTGAGAAAAAGCCGGCACAAAAAGGTCCGGAATAATTTCTCAGCTAAGGTTGGGAATAACTCATGAACTAGAAATGCTAGAGAGACAAAATTTGTACCTGAGTCTGCCTTGGATATCCCTGCATCCGAAAATCAAACTTTTGGCGACCCGGAGGGCAAGCTTCATAGCGGAAATGACCAGGAGGTGGGGCTACTCAGAACGCTCCTCAAAAGCATCCCCAATGGGATTTTTGTACACAGAGCTGTCAAAGAAAAAAAGACAAAGTAAACACGGTCAAATCAGCCTCAGAATAATACTGGATCTTCACAAGTTTTACACCATTGGAGAGCCCGTCTCAAGGGCTCTCTCTGCCCTGAGTTTCGTTAAGATCAGGATTTTGTAGGCGAGGCCAGCTTCCTGGAAGTAGGGCTGCCCGAAACTCCACCGTATTACATGCCTACGTCATCGCCGGTGAGAAAAAGCCGGCACAAAAAGGTCCGGAATAATTTCTCAGCTAAGGTTGGGAATAACTCATGAACTAGAAATGCTAGAGAGACAAAATTTGTACCTGAGTCTGCCTTGGATATCCCTGCATCCGAAAATCAAACTTTTGGCGACCCGGAGGGCAAGCTTCATAGCGGAAATGACCAGGAGGTGGGGCTACTCAGAACGCTCCTCAAAAGCATCCCCAATGGGATTTTTGTACACAGAGCTGTCAAAGAAAAAAAGACAAAGTAAACACGGTCAAATCAGCCTCAGAATAATACTGGATCTTCACAAGTTTTACACCATTGGAGAGCCCGTCTCAAGGGCTCTCTCTGCCCTGAGTTTCGTTAAGATCAGGATTTTGTAGGCGAGGCCAGCTTCCTGGAAGTAGGGCTGCCCGAAACTCCACCGTATTACATGCCTACGTCATCGCCGGTGAGAAAAAGCCGGCACAAAAAGGTCCGGAATAATTTCTCAGCTAAGGTTGGGAATAACTCATGAACTAGAAATGCTAGAGAGACAAAATTTGTACCTGAGTCTGCCTGGATATCCCTGCATCCGAAAATCAAACTTTTGGCGACCCGGAGGGCAAGCTTCATAGCGGAAATGACCAGGAGGTGGGGCTACTCAGAACGCTCCTCAAAAGCATCCCCAATGGGATTTTTGTACACAGAGCTGTCAAAGAAAAAAAGACAAAGTAAACACGGTCAAATCAGCCTCAGAATAATACTGGATCTTCACAAGTTTTACACCATTGGAGAGCCCGTCTCAAGGGCTCTCTCTGCCCTGAGTTTCGTGAAGATCAGGATTTTGTAGGCGAGGCCAGCTTCCTGGAAGTAGGGCTGCCCGAAACTCCACCGTATTACATGCCTACGTCATCGCCGGTGAGAAAAAGCCGGCACAAAAAGGTCCGGAATAATTTCTCAGCTAAGGTTGGGAATAACTCATGAACTAGAAATGCTAGAGAGACAAAATTTGTACCTGAGTCTGCCTTGGATATCCCTGCATCCGAAAATCAAACTTTTGGCGACCCGGAGGGCAAGCTTCATAGCGGAAATGACCAGGAGGTGGGGCTACTCAGAACGCTCCTCAAAAGCATCCCCAATGGGATTTTTGTACACAGAGCTGTCAAAGAAAAAAAGACAAAGTAAACACGGTCAAATCAGCCTCAGAATAATACTGGATCTTCACAAGTTTTACACCATTGGAGAGCCCGTCTCAAGGGCTCTCTCTGCCCTGAGTTTCGTTAAGATCAGGATTTTGTAGGCGAGGCCAGCTTCCTGGAAGTAGGGCTGCCCGAAACTCCACCGTATTACATGCCTACGTCATCGCCGGTGAGAAAAAGCCGGCACAAAAAGGTCCGGAATAATTTCTCAGCTAAGGTTGGGAATAACTCATGAACTAGAAATGCTAGAGAGACAAAATTTGTACCTGAGTCTGCCTTGGATATCCCTGCATCCGAAAATCAAACTTTTGGCGACCCGGAGGGCAAGCTTCATAGCGGAAATGACCAGGAGGTGGGGCTACTCAGAACGCTCCTCAAAAGCATCCCCAATGGGATTTTTGTACACAGAGCTGTCAAAGAAAAAAAGACAAAGTAAACACGGTCAAATCAGCCTCAGAATAATACTGGATCTTCACAAGTTTTACACCATTGGAGAGCCCGTCTCAAGGGCTCTCTCTGCCCTGAGTTTCGTTAAGATCAGGATTTTGTAGGCGAGGCCAGCTTCCTGGAAGTAGGGCTGCCCGAAACTCCACCGTATTACATGCCTACGTCATCGCCGGTGAGAAAAAGCCGGCACAAAAAGGTCCGGAATAATTTCTCAGCTAAGGTTGGGAATAACTCATGAACTAGAAATGCTAGAGAGACAAAATTTGTACCTGAGTCTGCCTTGGATATCCCTGCATCCGAAAATCAAACTTTTGGCGACCCGGAGGGCAAGCTTCATAGCGGAAATGACCAGGAGGTGGGGCTACTCAGAACGCTCCTCAAAAGCATCCCCAATGGGATTTTTGTACACAGAGCTGTCAAAGAAAAAAAGACAAAGTAAACACGGTCAAATCAGCCTCAGAATAATACTGGATCTTCACAAGTTTTACACCATTGGAGAGCCCGTCTCAAGGGCTCTCTCTGCCCTGAGTTTCGTTAAGATCAGGATTTTGTAGGCGAGGCCAGCTTCCTGGAAGTAGGGCTGCCCGAAACTCCACCGTATTACATGCCTACGTCATCGCCGGTGAGAAAAAGCCGGCACAAAAAGGTCCGGAATAATTTCTCAGCTAAGGTTGGGAATAACTCATGAACTAGAAATGCTAGAGAGACAAAATTTGTACCTGAGTCTGCCTTGGATATCCCTGCATCCGAAAATCAAACTTTTGGCGACCCGGAGGGCAAGCTTCATAGCGGAAATGACCAGGAGGTGGGGCTACTCAGAACGCTCCTCAAAAGCATCCCCAATGGGATTTTTGTACACAGAGCTGTCAAAGAAAAAAAGACAAAGTAAACACGGTCAAATCAGCCTCAGAATAATACTGGATCTTCACAAGTTTTACACCATTGGAGAGCCCGTCTCAAGGGCTCTCTCTGCCCTGAGTTTCGTTAAGATCAGGATTTTGTAGGCGAGGCCAGCTTCCTGGAAGTAGGGCTGCCCGAAACTCCACCGTATTACATGCCTACGTCATCGCCGGTGAGAAAAAGCCGGCACAAAAAGGTCCGGAATAATTTCTCAGCTAAGGTTGGGAATAACTCATGAACTAGAAATGCTAGAGAGACAAAATTTGTACCTGAGTCTGCCTTGGATATCCCTGCATCCGAAAATCAAACTTTTGGCGACCCGGAGGGCAAGCTTCATAGCGGAAATGACCAGGAGGTGGGGCTACTCAGAACGCTCCTCAAAAGCATCCCCAATGGGATTTGTGTACACAG
Organism: Pisaster brevispinus; assembly: GCA_023634235.1. Taxonomy (NCBI): domain Eukaryota; kingdom Metazoa; phylum Echinodermata; class Asteroidea; order Forcipulatida; family Asteriidae; genus Pisaster; species Pisaster brevispinus. The sequence continues at coordinate 12,718,352 of JAMKCF010000019.1, read as the reverse complement.
AGCTGTCAAAGAAAAAAAGACAAAGTAAACACGGTCAAATCAGCCTCAGAATAATACTGGATCTTCACAAGTTTTACACCATTGGAGAGCCCGTCTCAAGGGCTCTCTCTGCCCTGAGTTTCGTTAAGATCAGGATTTTGTAGGCGAGGCCAGCTTCCTGGAAGTAGGGCTGCCCGAAACTCCACCGTATTACATGCCTACGTCATCGCCGGTGAGAAAAAGCCGGCACAAAAAGGTCCGGAATAATTTCTCAGCTAAGGTTGGGAATAACTCATGAACTAGAAATGCTAGAGAGACAAAATTTGTACCTGAGTCTGCCTTGGATATCCCTGCATCCGAAAATCAAACTTTTGGCGACCCGGAGGGCAAGCTTCATAGCGGAAATGACCAGGAGGTGGGGCTACTCAGAACGCTCCTCAAAAGCATCCCCAATGGGATTTGTGTACACAGAGCTGTCAAAGAAAAAAAGACAAAGTAAACACGGTCAAATCAGCCTCAGAATAATACTGGATCTTCACAAGTTTTACACCATTGGAGAGCCCGTCTCAAGGGCTCTCTCTGCCCTGAGTTTCGTTAAGATCAGGATTTTGTAGGCGAGGCCAGCTTCCTGGAAGTAGGGCTGCCCGAAACTCCACCGTATTACATGCCTACGTCATCGCCGGTGAGAAAAAGCCGGCACAAAAAGGTCCGGAATAATTTCTCAGCTAAGGTTGGGAATAACTCATGAACTAGAAATGCTAGAGAGACAAAATTTGTACCTGAGTCTGCCTTGGATATCCCTGCATCCGAAAATCAAACTTTTGGCGACCCGGAGGGCAAGCTTCATAGCGGAAATGACCAGGAGGTGGGGCTACTCAGAACGCTCCTCAAAAGCATCCCCAATGGGATTTTTGTACACAGAGCTGTCAAAGAAAAAAAGACAAAGTAAACACGGTCAAATCAGCCTCAGAATAATACTGGATCTTCACAAGTTTTACACCATTGGAGAGCCCGTCTCAAGGGCTCTCTCTGCCCTGAGTTTCGTTAAGATCAGGATTTTGTAGGCGAGGCCAGCTTCCTGGAAGTAGGGCTGCCCGAAACTCCACCGTATTACATGCCTACGTCATCGCCGGTGAGAAAAAGCCGGCACAAAAAGGTCCGGAATAATTTCTCAGCTAAGGTTGGGAATAACTCATGAACTAGAAATGCTAGAGAGACAAAATTTGTACCTGAGTCTGCCTTGGATATCCCTGCATCCGAAAATCAAACTTTTGGCGACCCGGAGGGCAAGCTTCATAGCGGAAATGACCAGGAGGTGGGGCTACTCAGAACGCTCCTCAAAAGCATCCCCAATGGGATTTTTGTACACAGAGCTGTCAAAGAAAAAAAGACAAAGTAAACACGGTCAAATCAGCCTCAGAATAATACTGGATCTTCACAAGTTTTACACCATTGGAGAGCCCGTCTCAAGGGCTCTCTCTGCCCTGAGTTTCGTTAAGATCAGGATTTTGTAGGCGAGGCCAGCTTCCTGGAAGTAGGGCTGCCCGAAACTCCACCGTATTACATGCCTACGTCATCGCCGGTGAGAAAAAGCCGGCACAAAAAGGTCCGGAATAATTTCTCAGCTAAGGTTGGGAATAACTCATGAACTAGAAATGCTAGAGAGACAAAATTTGTACCTGAGTCTGCCTTGGATATCCCTGCATCCGAAAATCAAACTTTTGGCGACCCGGAGGGCAAGCTTCATAGCGGAAATGACCAGGAGGTGGGGCTACTCAGAACGCTCCTCAAAAGCATCCCCAATGGGATTTTTGTACACAGAGCTGTCAAAGAAAAAAAGACAAAGTAAACACGGTCAAATCAGCCTCAGAATAATACTGGATCTTCACAAGTTTTACACCATTGGAGAGCCCGTCTCAAGGGCTCTCTCTGCCCTGAGTTTCGTTAAGATCAGGATTTTGTAGGCGAGGCCAGCTTCCTGGAAGTAGGGCTGCCCGAAACTCCACCGTATTACATGCCTACGTCATCGCCGGTGAGAAAAAGCCGGCACAAAAAGGTCCGGAATAATTTCTCAGCTAAGGTTGGGAATAACTCATGAACTAGAAATGCTAGAGAGACAAAATTTGTACCTGAGTCTGCCTTGGATATCCCTGCATCCGAAAATCAAACTTTTGGCGACCCGGAGGGCAAGCTTCATAGCGGAAATGACCAGGAGGTGGGGCTACTCAGAACGCTCCTCAAAAGCATCCCCAATGGGATTTTTGTACACAGAGCTGTCAAAGAAAAAAAGACAAAGTAAACACGGTCAAATCAGCCTCAGAATAATACTGGATCTTCACAAGTTTTACACCATTGGAGAGCCCGTCTCAAGGGCTCTCTCTGCCCTGAGTTTCGTTAAGATCAGGATTTTGTAGGCGAGGCCAGCTTCCTGGAAGTAGGGCTGCCCGAAACTCCACCGTATTACATGCCTACGTCATCGCCGGTGAGAAAAAGCCGGCACAAAAAGGTCCGGAATAATTTCTCAGCTAAGGTTGGGAATAACTCATGAACTAGAAATGCTAGAGAGACAAAATTTGTACCTGAGTCTGCCTTGGATATCCCTGCATCCGAAAATCAAACTTTTGGCGACCCGGAGGGCAAGCTTCATAGCGGAAATGACCAGGAGGTGGGGCTACTCAGAACGCTCCTCAAAAGCATCCCCAATGGGATTTTTGTACACAGAGCTGTCAAAGAAAAAAAGACAAAGTAAACACGGTCAAATCAGCCTCAGAATAATACTGGATCTTCACAAGTTTTACACCATTGGAGAGCCCGTCTCAAGGGCTCTCTCTGCCCTGAGTTTCGTTAAGATCATGATTTTGTAGGCGAGGCCAGCTTCCTGGAAGTAGGGCTGCCCGAAACTCCACCGTATTACATGCCTACGTCATCGCCGGTGAGAAAAAGCCGGCACAAAAAGGTCCGGAATAATTTCTCAGCTAAGGTTGGGAATAACTCATGAACTAGAAATGCTAGAGAGACAAAATTTGTACCTGAGTCTGCCTTGGATATCCCTGCATCCGAAAATCAAACTTTTGGCGACCCGGAGGGCAAGCTTCATAGCGGAAATGACCAGGAGGTGGGGCTACTCAGAACGCTCCTCAAAAGCATCCCCAATGGGATTTTTGTACACAGAGCTGTCAAAGAAAAAAAGACAAAGTAAACACGGTCAAATCAGCCTCAGAATAATACTGGATCTTCACAAGTTTTACACCATTGGAGAGCCCGTCTCAAGGGCTCTCTCTGCCCTGAGTTTCGTTAAGATCAGGATTTTGTAGGCGAGGCCAGCTTCCTGGAAGTAGGGCTGCCCGAAACTCCACCGTATTACATGCCTACGTCATCGCCGGTGAGAAAAAGCCGGCACAAAAAGGTCCGGAATAATTTCTCAGCTAAGGTTGGGAATAACTCATGAACTAGAAATGCTAGAGAGACAAAATTTGTACCTGAGTCTGCCTTGGATATCCCTGCATCCGAAAATCAAACTTTTGGCGACCCGGAGGGCAAGCTTCATAGCGGAAATGACCAGGAGGTGGGGCTACTCAGAACGCTCCTCAAAAGCATCCCCAATGGGATTTTTGTACACAGAGCTGTCAAAGAAAAAAAGACAAAGTAAACACGGTCAAATCAGCCTCAGAATAATACTGGATCTTCACAAGTTTTACACCATTGGAGAGCCCGTCTCAAGGGCTCTCTCTGCCCTGAGTTTCGTTAAGATCAGGATTTTGTAGGCGAGGCCAGCTTCCTGGAAGTAGGGCTGCCCGAAACTCCACCGTATTACATGCCTACGTCATCGCCGGTGAGAAAAAGCCGGCACAAAAAGGTCCGGAATAATTTCTCAGCTAAGGTTGGGAATAACTCATGAACTAGAAATGCTAGAGAGACAAAATTTGTACCTGAGTCTGCCTTGGATATCCCTGCATCCGAAAATCAAACTTTTGGCGACCCGGAGGGCAAGCTTCATAGCGGAAATGACCAGGAGGTGGGGCTACTCAGAACGCTCCTCAAAAGCATCCCCAATGGGATTTTTGTACACAGAGCTGTCAAAGAAAAAAAGACAAAGTAAACACGGTCAAATCAGCCTCAGAATAATACTGGATCTTCACAAGTTTTACACCATTGGAGAGCCCGTCTCAAGGGCTCTCTCTGCCCTGAGTTTCGTTAAGATCAGGATTTTGTAGGCGAGGCCAGCTTCCTGGAAGTAGGGCTGCCCGAAACTCCACCGTATTACATGCCTACGTCATCGCCGGTGAGAAAAAGCCGGCACAAAAAGGTCCGGAATAATTTCTCAGCTAAGGTTGGGAATAACTCATGAACTAGAAATGCTAGAGAGACAAAATTTGTACCTGAGTCTGCCTTGGATATCCCTGCATCCGAAAATCAAACTTTTGGCGACCCGGAGGGCAAGCTTCATAGCGGAAATGACCAGGAGGTGGGGCTACTCAGAACGCTCCTCAAAAGCATCCCCAATGGGATTTTTGTACACAGAGCTGTCAAAGAAAAAAAGACAAAGTAAACACGGTCAAATCAGCCTCAGAATAATACTGGATCTTCACAAGTTTTACACCATTGGAGAGCCCGTCTCAAGGGCTCTCTCTGCCCTGAGTTTCGTTAAGATCAGGATTTTGTAGGCGAGGCCAGCTTCCTGGAAGTAGGGCTGCCCGAAACTCCACCGTATTACATGCCTACGTCATCGCCGGTGAGAAAAAGCCGGCACAAAAAGGTCCGGAATAATTTCTCAGCTAAGGTTGGGAATAACTCATGAACTAGAAATGCTAGAGAGACAAAATTTGTACCTGAGTCTGCCTTGGATATCCCTGCATCCGAAAATCAAACTTTTGGCGACCCGGAGGGCAAGCTTCATAGCGGAAATGACCAGGAGGTGGGGCTACTCAGAACGCTCCTCAAAAGCATCCCCAATGGGATTTGTGTACACAGAGCTGTCAAAGAAAAAAAGACAAAGTAAACACGGTCAAATCAGCCTCAGAATAATACTGGATCTTCACAAGTTTTACACCATTGGAGAGCCCGTCTCAAGGGCTCTCTCTGCCCTGAGTTTCGTTAAGATCAGGATTTTGTAGGCGAGGCCAGCTTCCTGGAAGTAGGGCTGCCCGAAACTCCACCGTATTACATGCCTACGTCATCGCCGGTGAGAAAAAGCCGGCACAAAAAGGTCCGGAATAATTTCTCAGCTAAGGTTGGGAATAACTCATGAACTAGAAATGCTAGAGAGACAAAATTTGTACCTGAGTCTGCCTTGGATATCCCTGCATCCGAAAATCAAACTTTTGGCGACCCGGAGGGCAAGCTTCATAGCGGAAATGACCAGGAGGTGGGGCTACTCAGAACGCTCCTCAAAAGCATCCCCAATGGGATTTTTGTACACAGAGCTGTCAAAGAAAAAAAGACAAAGTAAACACGGTCAAATCAGCCTCAGAATAATACTGGATCTTCACAAGTTTTACACCATTGGAGAGCCCGTCTCAAGGGCTCTCTCTGCCCTGAGTTTCGTTAAGATCAGGATTTTGTAGGCGAGGCCAGCTTCCTGGAAGTAGGGCTGCCCGAAACTCCACCGTATTACATGCCTACGTCATCGCCGGTGAGAAAAAGCCGGCACAAAAAGGTCCGGAATAATTTCTCAGCTAAGGTTGGGAATAACTCATGAACTAGAAATGCTAGAGAGACAAAATTTGTACCTGAGTCTGCCTTGGATATCCCTGCATCCGAAAATCAAACTTTTGGCGACCCGGAGGGCAAGCTTCATAGCGGAAATGACCAGGAGGTGGGGCTACTCAGAACGCTCCTCAAAAGCATCCCCAATGGGATTTGTGTACACAGAGCTGTCAAAGAAAAAAAGACAAAGTAAACACGGTCAAATCAGCCTCAGAATAATACTGGATCTTCACAAGTTTTACACCATTGGAGAGCCCGTCTCAAGGGCTCTCTCTGCCCTGAGTTTCGTTAAGATCAGGATTTTGTAGGCGAGGCCAGCTTCCTGGAAGTAGGGCTGCCCGAAACTCCACCGTATTACATGCCTACGTCATCGCCGGTGAGAAAAAGCCGGCACAAAAAGGTCCGGAATAATTTCTCAGCTAAGGTTGGGAATAACTCATGAACTAGAAATGCTAGAGAGACAAAATTTGTACCTGAGTCTGCCTTGGATATCCCTGCATCCGAAAATCAAACTTTTGGCGACCCGGAGGGCAAGCTTCATAGCGGAAATGACCAGGAGGTGGGGCTACTCAGAACGCTCCTCAAAAGCATCCCCAATGGGATTTTTGTACACAGAGCTGTCAAAGAAAAAAAGACAAAGTAAACACGGTCAAATCAGCCTCAGAATAATACTGGATCTTCACAAGTTTTACACCATTGGAGAGCCCGTCTCAAGGGCTCTCTCTGCCCTGAGTTTCGTTAAGATCAGGATTTTGTAGGCGAGGCCAGCTTCCTGGAAGTAGGGCTGCCCGAAACTCCACCGTATTACATGCCTACGTCATCGCCGGTGAGAAAAAGCCGGCACAAAAAGGTCCGGAATAATTTCTCAGCTAAGGTTGGGAATAACTCATGAACTAGAAATGCTAGAGAGACAAAATTTGTACCTGAGTCTGCCTTGGATATCCCTGCATCCGAAAATCAAACTTTTGGCGACCCGGAGGGCAAGCTTCATAGCGGAAATGACCAGGAGGTGGGGCTACTCAGAACGCTCCTCAAAAGCATCCCCAATGGGATTTGTGTACACAGAGCTGTCAAAGAAAAAAAGACAAAGTAAACACGGTCAAATCAGCCTCAGAATAATACTGGATCTTCACAAGTTTTACACCATTGGAGAGCCCGTCTCAAGGGCTCTCTCTGCCCTGAGTTTCGTTAATATCAGGATTTTGTAGGCGAGGCCAGCTTCCTGGAAGTAGGGCTGCCCGAAACTCCACTGTATTACATGCCTACGTCATCGCCGGTGAGAAAAAGCCGGCACAAAAAGGTCCGGAATAATTTCTCAGCTAAGGTTGGGAATAACTCATGAACTAGAAATGCTAGAGAGACAAAATTTGTACCTGAGTCTGCCTTGGATATCCCTGCATCCGAAAATCAAACTTTTGGCGACCCGGAGGGCAAGCTTCATAGCGGAAATGACCAGGAGGTGGGGCTACTCAGAACGCTCCTCAAAAGCATCCCCAATGGGATTTTTGTACACAGAGCTGTCAAAGAAAAAAAGACAAAGTAAACACGGTCAAATCAGCCTCAGAATAATACTGGATCTTCACAAGTTTTACACCATTGGAGAGCCCGTCTCAAGGGCTCTCTCTGCCCTGAGTTTCGTTAAGATCAGGATTTTGTAGGCGAGGCCAGCTTCCTGGAAGTAGGGCTGCCCGAAACTCCACCGTATTACATGCCTACGTCATCGCCGGTGAGAAAAAGCCGGCACAAAAAGGTCCGGAATAATTTCTCAGCTAAGGTTGGGAATAACTCATGAACTAGAAATGCTAGAGAGACAAAATTTGTACCTGAGTCTGCCTTGGATATCCCTGCATCCGAAAATCAAACTTTTGGCGACCCGGAGGGCAAGCTTCATAGCGGAAATGACCAGGAGGTGGGGCTACTCAGAACGCTCCTCAAAAGCATCCCCAATGGGATTTGTGTACACAGAGCTGTCAAAGAAAAAAAGACAAAGTAAACACGGTCAAATCAGCCTCAGAATAATACTGGATCTTCACAAGTTTTACACCATTGGAGAGCCCGTCTCAAGGGCTCTCTCTGCCCTGAGTTTCGTTAAGATCAGGATTTTGTAGGCGAGGCCAGCTTCCTGGAAGTAGGGCTGCCCGAAACTCCACCGTATTACATGCCTACGTCATCGCCGGTGAGAAAAAGCCGGCACAAAAAGGTCCGGAATAATTTCTCAGCTAAGGTTGGGAATAACTCATGAACTAGAAATGCTAGAGAGACAAAATTTGTACCTGAGTCTGCCTTGGATATCCCTGCATCCGAAAATCAAACTTTTGGCGACCCGGAGGGCAAGCTTCATAGCGGAAATGACCAGGAGGTGGGGCTACTCAGAACGCTCCTCAAAAGCATCCCCAATGGGATTTGTGTACACAGAGCTGTCAAAGAAAAAAAGACAAAGTAAACACGGTCAAATCAGCCTCAGAATAATACTGGATCTTCACAAGTTTTACACCATTGGAGAGCCCGTCTCAAGGGCTCTCTCTGCCCTGAGTTTCGTTAAGATCAGGATTTTGTAGGCGAGGCCAGCTTCCTGGAAGTAGGGCTGCCCGAAACTCCACTGTATTACATGCCTACGTCATCGCCGGTGAGAAAAAGCCGGCACAAAAAGGTCCGGAATAATTTCTCAGCTAAGGTTGGGAATAACTCATGAACTAGAAATGCTAGAGAGACAAAATTTGTACCTGAGTCTGCCTTGGATATCCCTGCATCCGAAAATCAAACTTTTGGCGACCCGGAGGGCAAGCTTCATAGCGGAAATGACCAGGAGGTGGGGCTACTCAGAACGCTCCTCAAAAGCATCCCCAATGGGATTTTTGTACACAGAGCTGTCAAAGAAAAAAAGACAAAGTAAACACGGTCAAATCAGCCTCAGAATAATACTGGATCTTCACAAGTTTTACACCATTGGAGAGCCCGTCTCAAGGGCTCTCTCTGCCCTGAGTTTCGTTAAGATCAGGATTTTGTAGGCGAGGCCAGCTTCCTGGAAGTAGGGCTGCCCGAAACTCCACCGTATTACATGCCTACGTCATCGCCGGTGAGAAAAAGCCGGCACAAAAAGGTCCGGAATAATTTCTCAGCTAAGGTTGGGAATAACTCATGAACTAGAAATGCTAGAGAGACAAAATTTGTACCTGAGTCTGCCTTGGATATCCCTGCATCCGAAAATCAAACTTTTGGCGACCCGGAGGGCAAGCTTCATAGCGGAAATGACCAGGAGGTGGGGCTACTCAGAACGCTCCTCAAAAGCATCCCCAATGGGATTTGTGTACACAGAGCTGTCAAAGAAAAAAAGACAAAGTAAACACGGTCAAATCAGCCTCAGAATAATACTGGATCTTCACAAGTTTTACACCATTGGAGAGCCCGTCTCAAGGGCTCTCTCTGCCCTGAGTTTCGTTAAGATCAGGATTTTGTAGGCGAGGCCAGCTTCCTGGAAGTAGGGCTGCCCGAAACTCCACCGTATTACATGCCTACGTCATCGCCGGTGAGAAAAAGCCGGCACAAAAAGGTCCGGAATAATTTCTCAGCTAAGGTTGGGAATAACTCATGAACTAGAAATGCTAGAGAGACAAAATTTGTACCTGAGTCTGCCTTGGATATCCCTGCATCCGAAAATCAAACTTTTGGCGACCCGGAGGGCAAGCTTCATAGCGGAAATGACCAGGAGGTGGGGCTACTCAGAACGCTCCTCAAAAGCATCCCCAATGGGATTTTTGTACACAGAGCTGTCAAAGAAAAAAAGACAAAGTAAACACGGTCAAATCAGCCTCAGAATAATACTGGATCTTCACAAGTTTTACACCATTGGAGAGCCCGTCTCAAGGGCTCTCTCTGCCCTGAGTTTCGTTAAGATCAGGATTTTGTAGGCGAGGCCAGCTTCCTGGAAGTAGGGCTGCCCGAAACTCCACCGTATTACATGCCTACGTCATCGCCGGTGAGAAAAAGCCGGCACAAAAAGGTCCGGAATAATTTCTCAGCTAAGGTTGGGAATAACTCATGAACTAGAAATGCTAGAGAGACAAAATTTGTACCTGAGTCTGCCTTGGATATCCCTGCATCCGAAAATCAAACTTTTGGCGACCCGGAGGGCAAGCTTCATAGCGGAAATGACCAGGAGGTGGGGCTACTCAGAACGCTCCTCAAAAGCATCCCCAATGGGATTTGTGTACACAGAGCTGTCAAAGAAAAAAAGACAAAGTAAACACGGTCAAATCAGCCTCAGAATAATACTGGATCTTCACAAGTTTTACACCATTGGAGAGCCCGTCTCAAGGGCTCTCTCTGCCCTGAGTTTCGTTAAGATCAGGATTTTGTAGGCGAGGCCAGCTTCCTGGAAGTAGGGCTGCCCGAAACTCCACCGTATTACATGCCTACGTCATCGCCGGTGAGAAAAAGCCGGCACAAAAAGGTCCGGAATAATTTCTCAGCTAAGGTTGGGAATAACTCATGAACTAGAAATGCTAGAGAGACAAAATTTGTACCTGAGTCTGCCTTGGATATCCCTGCATCCGAAAATCAAACTTTTGGCGACCCGGAGGGCAAGCTTCATAGCGGAAATGACCAGGAGGTGGGGCTACTCAGAACGCTCCTCAAAAGCATCCCCAATGGGATTTGTGTACACAGAGCTGTCAAAGAAAAAAAGACAAAGTAAACACGGTCAAATCAGCCTCAGAATAATACTGGATCTTCACAAGTTTTACACCATTGGAGAGCCCGTCTCAAGGGCTCTCTCTGCCCTGAGTTTCGTTAAGATCAGGATTTTGTAGGCGAGGCCAGCTTCCTGGAAGTAGGGCTGCCCGAAACTCCACCGTATTACATGCCTACGTCATCGCCGGTGAGAAAAAGCCGGCACAAAAAGGTCCGGAATAATTTCTCAGCTAAGGTTGGGAATAACTCATGAACTAGAAATGCTAGAGAGACAAAATTTGTACCTGAGTCTGCCTTGGATATCCCTGCATCCGAAAATCAAACTTTTGGCGACCCGGAGGGCAAGCTTCATAGCGGAAATGACCAGGAGGTGGGGCTACTCAGAACGCTCCTCAAAAGCATCCCCAATGGGATTTTTGTACACAGAGCTGTCAAAGAAAAAAAGACAAAGTAAACACGGTCAAATCAGCCTCAGAATAATACTGGATCTTCACAAGTTTTACACCATTGGAGAGCCCGTCTCAAGGGCTCTCTCTGCCCTGAGTTTCGTTAAGATCAGGATTTTGTAGGCGAGGCCAGCTTCCTGGAAGTAGGGCTGCCCGAAACTCCACCGTATTACATGCCTACGTCATCGCCGGTGAGAAAAAGCCGGCACAAAAAGGTCCGGAATAATTTCTCAGCTAAGGTTGGGAATAACTCATGAACTAGAAATGCTAGAGAGACAAAATTTGTACCTGAGTCTGCCTTGGATATCCCTGCATCCGAAAATCAAACTTTTGGCGACCCGGAGGGCAAGCTTCATAGCGGAAATGACCAGGAGGTGGGGCTACTCAGAACGCTCCTCAAAAGCATCCCCAATGGGATTTTTGTACACAGAGCTGTCAAAGAAAAAAAGACAAAGTAAACACGGTCAAATCAGCCTCAGAATAATACTGGATCTTCACAAGTTTTACACCATTGGAGAGCCCGTCTCAAGGGCTCTCTCTGCCCTGAGTTTCGTTAAGATCAGGATTTTGTAGGCGAGGCCAGCTTCCTGGAAGTAGGGCTGCCCGAAACTCCACCGTATTACATGCCTACGTCATCGCCGGTGAGAAAAAGCCGGCACAAAAAGGTCCGGAATAATTTCTCAGCTAAGGTTGGGAATAACTCATGAACTAGAAATGCTAGAGAGACAAAATTTGTACCTGAGTCTGCCTTGGATATCCCTGCATCCGAAAATCAAATTTTTGGCGACCCGGAGGGCAAGCTTCATAGCGGAAATGACCAGGAGGTGGGGCTACTCAGAACGCTCCTCAAAAGCATCCCCAATGGGATTTTTGTACACAGAGCTGTCAAAGAAAAAAAGACAAAGTAAACACGGTCAAATCAGCCTCAGAATAATACTGGATCTTCACAAGTTGTACACCATTGGAGAGCCCGTCTCAAGGGCTCTCTCTGCCCTGAGTTTCGTTAAGATCAGGATTTTGTAGGCGAGGCCAGCTTCCTGGAAGTAGGGCTGCCCGAAACTCCACCGTATTACATGCCTACGTCATCGCCGGTGAGAAAAAGCCGGCACAAAAAGGTCCGGAATAATTTCTCAGCTAAGGTTGGGAATAACTCATGAACTAGAAATGCTAGAGAGACAAAATTTGTACCTGAGTCTGCCTTGGATATCCCTGCATCCGAAAATCAAACTTTTGGCGACCCGGAGGGCAAGCTTCATAGCGGAAATGACCAGGAGGTGGGGCTACTCAGAACGCTCCTCAAAAGCATCCCCAATGGGATTTGTGTACACAGAGCTGTCAAAGAAAAAAAGACAAAGTAAACACGGTCAAATCAGCCTCAGAATAATACTGGATCTTCACAAGTTTTACACCATTGGAGAGCCCGTCTCAAGGGCTCTCTCTGCCCTGAGTTTCGTTAAGATCAGGATTTTGTAGGCGAGGCCAGCTTCCTGGAAGTAGGGCTGCCCGAAACTCCACCGTATTACATGCCTACGTCATCGCCGGTGAGAAAAAGCCGGCACAAAAAGGTCCGGAATAATTTCTCAGCTAAGGTTGGGAATAACTCATGAACTAGAAATGCTAGAGAGACAAAATTTGTACCTGAGTCTGCCTTGGATATCCCTGCATCCGAAAATCAAACTTTTGGCGACCCGGAGGGCAAGCTTCATAGCGGAAATGACCAGGAGGTGGGGCTACTCAGAACGCTCCTCAAAAGCATCCCCAATGGGATTTTTGTACACAGAGCTGTCAAAGAAAAAAAGACAAAGTAAACACGGTCAAATCAGCCTCAGAATAATACTGGATCTTCACAAGTTTTACACCATTGGAGAGCCCGTCTCAAGGGCTCTCTCTGCCCTGAGTTTCGTTAAGATCAGGATTTTGTAGGCGAGGCCAGCTTCCTGGAAGTAGGGCTGCCCGAAACTCCACCGTATTACATGCCTACGTCATCGCCGGTGAGAAAAAGCCGGCACAAAAAGGTCCGGAATAATTTCTCAGCTAAGGTTGGGAATAACTCATGAACTAGAAATGCTAGAGAGACAAAAATTTGTACCTGAGTCTGCCTTGGATATCCCTGCATCCGAAAATCAAACTTTTGGCGACCCGGAGGGCAAGCTTCATAGCGGAAATGACCAGGAGGTGGGGCTACTCAGAACGCTCCTCAAAAGCATCCCCAATGGGATTTTTGTACACAGAGCTGTCAAAGAAAAAAAGACAAAGTAAACACGGTCAAATCAGCCTCAGAATAATACTGGATCTTCACAAGTTTTACACCATTGGAGAGCCCGTCTCAAGGGCTCTCTCTGCCCTGAGTTTCGTTAAGATCAGGATTTTGTAGGCGAGGCCAGCTTCCTGGAAGTAGGGCTGCCCGAAACTCCACCGTATTACATGCCTACGTCATCGCCGGTGAGAAAAAGCCGGCACAAAAAGGTCCGGAATAATTTCTCAGCTAAGGTTGGGAATAACTCATGAACTAGAAATGCTAGAGAGACAAAATTTGTACCTGAGTCTGCCTTGGATATCCCTGCATCCGAAAATCAAACTTTTGGCGACCCGGAGGGCAAGCTTCATAGCGGAAATGACCAGGAGGTGGGGCTACTCAGAACGCTCCTCAAAAGCATCCCCAATGGGATTTTTGTACACAGAGCTGTCAAAGAAAAAAAGACAAAGTAAACACGGTCAAATCAGCCTCAGAATAATACTGGATCTTCACAAGTTTTACACCATTGGAGAGCCCGTCTCAAGGGCTCTCTCTGCCCTGAGTTTCGTTAAGATCAGGATTTTGTAGGCGAGGCCAGCTTCCTGGAAGTAGGGCTGCCCGAAACTCCACCGTATTACATGCCTACGTCATCGCCGGTGAGAAAAAGCCGGCACAAAAAGGTCCGGAATAATTTCTCAGCTAAGGTTGGGAATAACTCATGAACTAGAAATGCTAGAGAGACAAAATTTGTACCTGAGTCTGCCTTGGATATCCCTGCATCCGAAAATCAAACTTTTGGCGACCCGGAGGGCAAGCTTCATAGCGGAAATGACCAGGAGGTGGGGCTACTCAGAACGCTCCTCAAAAGCATCCCCAATGGGATTTTTGTACACAGAGCTGTCAAAGAAAAAAAGACAAAGTAAACACGGTCAAATCAGCCTCAGAATAATACTGGATCTTCACAAGTTTTACACCATTGGAGAGCCCGTCTCAAGGGCTCTCTCTGCCCTGAGTTTCGTTAAGATCAGGATTTTGTAGGCGAGGCCAGCTTCCTGGAAGTAGGGCTGCCCGAAACTCCACCGTATTACATGCCTACGTCATCGCCGGTGAGAAAAAGCCGGCACAAAAAGGTCCGGAATAATTTCTCAGCTAAGGTTGGGAATAACTCATGAACTAGAAATGCTAGAGAGACAAAATTTGTACCTGAGTCTGCCTTGGATATCCCTGCATCCGAAAATTAAACTTTTGGCGACCCGGAGGGCAAGCTTCATAGCGGAAATGACCAGGAGGTGGGGCTACTCAGAACGCTCCTCAAAAGCATCCCCAATGGGATTTTTGTACACAGAGCTGTCAAAGAAAAAAAGACAAAGTAAACACGGTCAAATCAGCCTCAGAATAATACTGGATCTTCACAAGTTTTACACCATTGGAGAGCCCGTCTCAAGGGCTCTCTCTGCCCTGAGTTTCGTTAAGATCAGGATTTTGTAGGCGAGGCCAGCTTCCTGGAAGTAGGGCTGCCCGAAACTCCACCGTATTACATGCCTACGTCATCGCCGGTGAGAAAAAGCCGGCACAAAAAGGTCCGGAATAATTTCTCAGCTAAGGTTGGGAATAACTCATGAACTAGAAATGCTAGAGAGACAAAATTTGTACCTGAGTCTGCCTTGGATATCCCTGCATCCGAAAATCAAACTTTTGGCGACCCGGAGGGCAAGCTTCATAGCGGAAATGACCAGGAGGTGGGGCTACTCAGAACGCTCCTCAAAAGCATCCCCAATGGGATTTTTGTACACAGAGCTGTCAAAGAAAAAAAGACAAAGTAAACACGGTCAAATCAGCCTCAGAATAATACTGGATCTTCACAAGTTTTACACCATTGGAGAGCCCGTCTCAAGGGCTCTCTCTGCCCTGAGTTTCGTTAAGATCAGGATTTTGTAGGCGAGGCCAGCTTCCTGGAAGTAGGGCTGCCCGAAACTCCACCGTATTACATGCCTACGTCATCGCCGGTGAGAAAAAGCCGGCACAAAAAGGTCCGGAATAATTTCTCAGCTAAGGTTGGGAATAACTCATGAACTAGAAATGCTAGAGAGACAAAATTTGTACCTGAGTCTGCCTTGGATATCCCTGCATCCGAAAATCAAACTTTTGGCGACCCGGAGGGCAAGCTTCATAGCGGAAATGACCAGGAGGTGGGGCTACTCAGAACGCTCCTCAAAAGCATCCCCAATGGGATTTGTGTACACAGAGCTGTCAAAGAAAAAAAGACAAAGTAAACACGGTCAAATCAGCCTCAGAATAATACTGGATCTTCACAAGTTTTACACCATTGGAGAGCCCGTCTCAAGGGCTCTCTCTGCCCTGAGTTTCGTTAAGATCAGGATTTTGTAGGCGAGGCCAGCTTCCTGGAAGTAGGGCTGCCCGAAACTCCACCGTATTACATGCCTACGTCATCGCCGGTGAGAAAAAGCCGGCACAAAAAGGTCCGGAATAATTTCTCAGCTAAGGTTGGGAATAACTCATGAACTAGAAATGCTAGAGAGACAAAATTTGTACCTGAGTCTGCCTTGGATATCCCTGCATCCGAAAATCAAACTTTTGGCGACCCGGAGGGCAAGCTTCATAGCGGAAATGACCAGGAGGTGGGGCTACTCAGAACGCTCCTCAAAAGCATCCCCAATGGGATTTTTGTACACAGAGCTGTCAAAGAAAAAAAGACAAAGTAAACACGGTCAAATCAGCCTCAGAATAATACTGGATCTTCACAAGTTTTACACCATTGGAGAGCCCGTCTCAAGGGCTCTCTCTGCCCTGAGTTTCGTTAAGATCAGGATTTTGTAGGCGAGGCCAGCTTCCTGGAAGTAGGGCTGCCCGAAACTCCACCGTATTACATGCCTACGTCATCGCCGGTGAGAAAAAGCCGGCACAAAAAGGTCCGGAATAATTTCTCAGCTAAGGTTGGGAATAACTCATGAACTAGAAATGCTAGAGAGACAAAATTTGTACCTGAGTCTGCCTTGGATATCCCTGCATCCGAAAATCAAACTTTTGGCGACCCGGAGGGCAAGCTTCATAGCGGAAATGACCAGGAGGTGGGGCTACTCAGAACGCTCCTCAAAAGCATCCCCAATGGGATTTTTGTACACAGAGCTGTCAAAGAAAAAAAGACAAAGTAAACACGGTCAAATCAGCCTCAGAATAATACTGGATCTTCACAAGTTTTACACCATTGGAGAGCCCGTCTCAAGGGCTCTCTCTGCCCTGAGTTTCGTTAAGATCAGGATTTTGTAGGCGAGGCCAGCTTCCTGGAAGTAGGGCTGCCCGAAACTCCACCGTATTACATGCCTACGTCATCGCCGGTGAGAAAAAGCCGGCACAAAAAGGTCCGGAATAATTTCTCAGCTAAGGTTGGGAATAACTCATGAACTAGAAATGCTAGAGAGACAAAATTTGTACCTGAGTCTGCCTTGGATATCCCTGCATCCGAAAATCAAATTTTTGGCGACCCGGAGGGCAAGCTTCATAGCGGAAATGACCAGGAGGTGGGGCTACTCAGAACGCTCCTCAAAAGCATCCCCAATGGGATTTTTGTACACAGAGCTGTCAAAGAAAAAAAGACAAAGTAAACACGGTCAAATCAGCCTCAGAATAATACTGGATCTTCACAAGTTTTACACCATTGGAGAGCCCGTCTCAAGGGCTCTCTCTGCCCTGAGTTTCGTTAAGATCAGGATTTTGTAGGCGAGGCCAGCTTCCTGGAAGTAGGGCTGCCCGAAACTCCACCGTATTACATGCCTACGTCATCGCCGGTGAGAAAAAGCCGGCACAAAAAGGTCCGGAATAATTTCTCAGCTAAGGTTGGGAATAACTCATGAACTAGAAATGCTAGAGAGACAAAATTTGTACCTGAGTCTGCCTTGGATATCCCTGCATCCGAAAATCAAACTTTTGGCGACCCGGAGGGCAAGCTTCATAGCGGAAATGACCAGGAGGTGGGGCTACTCAGAACGCTCCTCAAAAGCATCCCCAATGGGATTTTTGTACACAGAGCTGTCAAAGAAAAAAAGACAAAGTAAACACGGTCAAATCAGCCTCAGAATAATACTGGATCTTCACAAGTTTTACACCATTGGAGAGCCCGTCTCAAGGGCTCTCTCTGCCCTGAGTTTCGTTAAGATCAGGATTTTGTAGGCGAGGCCAGCTTCCTGGAAGTAGGGCTGCCCGAAACTCCACCGTATTACATGCCTACGTCATCGCCGGTGAGAAAAAGCCGGCACAAAAAGGTCCGGAATAATTTCTCAGCTAAGGTTGGGAATAACTCATGAACTAGAAATGCTAGAGAGACAAAATTTGTACCTGAGTCTGCCTTGGATATCCCTGCATCCGAAAATCAAACTTTTGGCGACCCGGAGGGCAAGCTTCATAGCGGAAATGACCAGGAGGTGGGGCTACTCAGAACGCTCCTCAAAAGCATCCCCAATGGGATTTTTGTACACAGAGCTGTCAAAGAAAAAAAGACAAAGTAAACACGGTCAAATCAGCCTCAGAATAATACTGGATCTTCACAAGTTTTACACCATTGGAGAGCCCGTCTCAAGGGCTCTCTCTGCCCTGAGTTTCGTTAAGATCAGGATTTTGTAGGCGAGGCCAGCTTCCTGGAAGTAGGGCTGCCCGAAACTCCACCGTATTACATGCCTACGTCATCGCCGGTGAGAAAAAGCCGGCACAAAAAGGTCCGGAATAATTTCTCAGCTAAGGTTGGGAATAACTCATGAACTAGAAATGCTAGAGAGACAAAATTTGTACCTGAGTCTGCCTTGGATATCCCTGCATCCGAAAATCAAACTTTTGGCGACCCGGAGGGCAAGCTTCATAGCGGAAATGACCAGGAGGTGGGGCTACTCAGAACGCTCCTCAAAAGCATCCCCAATGGGATTTTTGTACACAGAGCTGTCAAAGAAAAAAAGACAAAGTAAACACGGTCAAATCAGCCTCAGAATAATACTGGATCTTCACAAGTTTTACACCATTGGAGAGCCCGTCTCAAGGGCTCTCTCTGCCCTGAGTTTCGTTAAGATCAGGATTTTGTAGGCGAGGCCAGCTTCCTGGAAGTAGGGCTGCCCGAAACTCCACCGTATTACATGCCTACGTCATCGCCGGTGAGAAAAAGCCGGCACAAAAAGGTCCGGAATAATTTCTCAGCTAAGGTTGGGAATAACTCATGAACTAGAAATGCTAGAGAGACAAAATTTGTACCTGAGTCTGCCTTGGATATCCCTGCATCCGAAAATCAAACTTTTGGCGACCCGGAGGGCAAG
This sequence comes from Pisaster brevispinus, assembly GCA_023634235.1. Classification (NCBI taxonomy): domain Eukaryota; kingdom Metazoa; phylum Echinodermata; class Asteroidea; order Forcipulatida; family Asteriidae; genus Pisaster; species Pisaster brevispinus. The sequence continues at coordinate 12,699,981 of JAMKCF010000019.1, read as the reverse complement.
CTTCATAGCGGAAATGACCAGGAGGTGGGGCTACTCAGAACGCTCCTCAAAAGCATCCCCAATGGGATTTTTGTACACAGAGCTGTCAAAGAAAAAAAGACAAAGTAAACACGGTCAAATCAGCCTCAGAATAATACTGGATCTTCACAAGTTTTACACCATTGGAGAGCCCGTCTCAAGGGCTCTCTCTGCCCTGAGTTTCGTTAAGATCAGGATTTTGTAGGCGAGGCCAGCTTCCTGGAAGTAGGGCTGCCCGAAACTCCACCGTATTACATGCCTACGTCATCGCCGGTGAGAAAAAGCCGGCACAAAAAGGTCCGGAATAATTTCTCAGCTAAGGTTGGGAATAACTCATGAACTAGAAATGCTAGAGAGACAAAATTTGTACCTGAGTCTGCCTTGGATATCCCTGCATCCGAAAATCAAACTTTTGGCGACCCGGAGGGCAAGCTTCATAGCGGAAATGACCAGGAGGTGGGGCTACTCAGAACGCTCCTCAAAAGCATCCCCAATGGGATTTTTGTACACAGAGCTGTCAAAGAAAAAAAGACAAAGTAAACACGGTCAAATCAGCCTCAGAATAATACTGGATCTTCACAAGTTTTACACCATTGGAGAGCCCGTCTCAAGGGCTCTCTCTGCCCTGAGTTTCGTTAAGATCAGGATTTTGTAGGCGAGGCCAGCTTCCTGGAAGTAGGGCTGCCCGAAACTCCACCGTATTACATGCCTACGTCATCGCCGGTGAGAAAAAGCCGGCACAAAAAGGTCCGGAATAATTTCTCAGCTAAGGTTGGGAATAACTCATGAACTAGAAATGCTAGAGAGACAAAATTTGTACCTGAGTCTGCCTTGGATATCCCTGCATCCGAAAATCAAACTTTTGGCGACCCGGAGGGCAAGCTTCATAGCGGAAATGACCAGGAGGTGGGGCTACTCAGAACGCTCCTCAAAAGCATCCCCAATGGGATTTTTGTACACAGAGCTGTCAAAGAAAAAAAGACAAAGTAAACACGGTCAAATCAGCCTCAGAATAATACTGGATCTTCACAAGTTTTACACCATTGGAGAGCCCGTCTCAAGGGCTCTCTCTGCCCTGAGTTTCGTTAAGATCAGGATTTTGTAGGCGAGGCCAGCTTCCTGGAAGTAGGGCTGCCCGAAACTCCACCGTATTACATGCCTACGTCATCGCCGGTGAGAAAAAGCCGGCACAAAAAGGTCCGGAATAATTTCTCAGCTAAGGTTGGGAATAACTCATGAACTAGAAATGCTAGAGAGACAAAATTTGTACCTGAGTCTGCCTTGGATATCCCTGCATCCGAAAATCAAACTTTTGGCGACCCGGAGGGCAAGCTTCATAGCGGAAATGACCAGGAGGTGGGGCTACTCAGAACGCTCCTCAAAAGCATCCCCAATGGGATTTTTGTACACAGAGCTGTCAAAGAAAAAAAGACAAAGTAAACACGGTCAAATCAGCCTCAGAATAATACTGGATCTTCACAAGTTTTACACCATTGGAGAGCCCGTCTCAAGGGCTCTCTCTGCCCTGAGTTTCGTTAAGATCAGGATTTTGTAGGCGAGGCCAGCTTCCTGGAAGTAGGGCTGCCCGAAACTCCACCGTATTACATGCCTACGTCATCGCCGGTGAGAAAAAGCCGGCACAAAAAGGTCCGGAATAATTTCTCAGCTAAGGTTGGGAATAACTCATGAACTAGAAATGCTAGAGAGACAAAATTTGTACCTGAGTCTGCCTTGGATATCCCTGCATCCGAAAATCAAACTTTTGGCGACCCGGAGGGCAAGCTTCATAGCGGAAATGACCAGGAGGTGGGGCTACTCAGAACGCTCCTCAAAAGCATCCCCAATGGGATTTTTGTACACAGAGCTGTCAAAGAAAAAAAGACAAAGTAAACACGGTCAAATCAGCCTCAGAATAATACTGGATCTTCACAAGTTTTACACCATTGGAGAGCCCGTCTCAAGGGCTCTCTCTGCCCTGAGTTTCGTTAAGATCAGGATTTTGTAGGCGAGGCCAGCTTCCTGGAAGTAGGGCTGCCCGAAACTCCACCGTATTACATGCCTACGTCATCGCCGGTGAGAAAAAGCCGGCACAAAAAGGTCCGGAATAATTTCTCAGCTAAGGTTGGGAATAACTCATGAACTAGAAATGCTAGAGAGACAAAATTTGTACCTGAGTCTGCCTTGGATATCCCTGCATCCGAAAATCAAACTTTTGGCGACCCGGAGGGCAAGCTTCATAGCGGAAATGACCAGGAGGTGGGGCTACTCAGAACGCTCCTCAAAAGCATCCCCAATGGGATTTTTGTACACAGAGCTGTCAAAGAAAAAAAGACAAAGTAAACACGGTCAAATCAGCCTCAGAATAATACTGGATCTTCACAAGTTTTACACCATTGGAGAGCCCGTCTCAAGGGCTCTCTCTGCCCTGAGTTTCGTTAAGATCAGGATTTTGTAGGCGAGGCCAGCTTCCTGGAAGTAGGGCTGCCCGAAACTCCACCGTATTACATGCCTACGTCATCGCCGGTGAGAAAAAGCCGGCACAAAAAGGTCCGGAATAATTTCTCAGCTAAGGTTGGGAATAACTCATGAACTAGAAATGCTAGAGAGACAAAATTTGTACCTGAGTCTGCCTTGGATATCCCTGCATCCGAAAATCAAACTTTTGGCGACCCGGAGGGCAAGCTTCATAGCGGAAATGACCAGGAGGTGGGGCTACTCAGAACGCTCCTCAAAAGCATCCCCAATGGGATTTTTGTACACAGAGCTGTCAAAGAAAAAAAGACAAAGTAAACACGGTCAAATCAGCCTCAGAATAATACTGGATCTTCACAAGTTTTACACCATTGGAGAGCCCGTCTCAAGGGCTCTCTCTGCCCTGAGTTTCGTTAAGATCAGGATTTTGTAGGCGAGGCCAGCTTCCTGGAAGTAGGGCTGCCCGAAACTCCACCGTATTACATGCCTACGTCATCGCCGGTGAGAAAAAGCCGGCACAAAAAGGTCCGGAATAATTTCTCAGCTAAGGTTGGGAATAACTCATGAACTAGAAATGCTAGAGAGACAAAATTTGTACCTGAGTCTGCCTTGGATATCCCTGCATCCGAAAATCAAACTTTTGGCGACCCGGAGGGCAAGCTTCATAGCGGAAATGACCAGGAGGTGGGGCTACTCAGAACGCTCCTCAAAAGCATCCCCAATGGGATTTTTGTACACAGAGCTGTCAAAGAAAAAAAGACAAAGTAAACACGGTCAAATCAGCCTCAGAATAATACTGGATCTTCACAAGTTTTACACCATTGGAGAGCCCGTCTCAAGGGCTCTCTCTGCCCTGAGTTTCGTTAAGATCAGGATTTTGTAGGCGAGGCCAGCTTCCTGGAAGTAGGGCTGCCCGAAACTCCACCGTATTACATGCCTACGTCATCGCCGGTGAGAAAAAGCCGGCACAAAAAGGTCCGGAATAATTTCTCAGCTAAGGTTGGGAATAACTCATGAACTAGAAATGCTAGAGAGACAAAATTTGTACCTGAGTCTGCCTTGGATATCCCTGCATCCGAAAATCAAACTTTTGGCGACCCGGAGGGCAAGCTTCATAGCGGAAATGACCAGGAGGTGGGGCTACTCAGAACGCTCCTCAAAAGCATCCCCAATGGGATTTTTGTACACAGAGCTGTCAAAGAAAAAAAGACAAAGTAAACACGGTCAAATCAGCCTCAGAATAATACTGGATCTTCACAAGTTTTACACCATTGGAGAGCCCGTCTCAAGGGCTCTCTCTGCCCTGAGTTTCGTTAAGATCAGGATTTTGTAGGCGAGGCCAGCTTCCTGGAAGTAGGGCTGCCCGAAACTCCACCGTATTACATGCCTACGTCATCGCCGGTGAGAAAAAGCCGGCACAAAAAGGTCCGGAATAATTTCTCAGCTAAGGTTGGGAATAACTCATGAACTAGAAATGCTAGAGAGACAAAATTTGTACCTGAGTCTGCCTTGGATATCCCTGCATCCGAAAATCAAACTTTTGGCGACCCGGAGGGCAAGCTTCATAGCGGAAATGACCAGGAGGTGGGGCTACTCAGAACGCTCCTCAAAAGCATCCCCAATGGGATTTTTGTACACAGAGCTGTCAAAGAAAAAAAGACAAAGTAAACACGGTCAAATCAGCCTCAGAATAATACTGGATCTTCACAAGTTTTACACCATTGGAGAGCCCGTCTCAAGGGCTCTCTCTGCCCTGAGTTTCGTTAAGATCAGGATTTTGTAGGCGAGGCCAGCTTCCTGGAAGTAGGGCTGCCCGAAACTCCACCGTATTACATGCCTACGTCATCGCCGGTGAGAAAAAGCCGGCACAAAAAGGTCCGGAATAATTTCTCAGCTAAGGTTGGGAATAACTCATGAACTAGAAATGCTAGAGAGACAAAATTTGTACCTGAGTCTGCCTTGGATATCCCTGCATCCGAAAATCAAACTTTTGGCGACCCGGAGGGCAAGCTTCATAGCGGAAATGACCAGGAGGTGGGGCTACTCAGAACGCTCCTCAAAAGCATCCCCAATGGGATTTTTGTACACAGAGCTGTCAAAGAAAAAAAAACAAAGTAAACACGGTCAAATCAGCCTCAGAATAATACTGAATCTTCACAAGTTTTACACCATTGGAGAGCCCGTCTCAAGGGCTCTCTCTGCCCTGAGTTTCGTTAAGATCAGGATTTTGTAGGCGAGGCCAGCTTCCTGGAAGTAGGGCTGCCCGAAACTCCACCGTATTACATGCCTACGTCATCGCCGGTGAGAAAAAGCCGGCACAAAAAGGTCCGGAATAATTTCTCAGCTAAGGTTGGGAATAACTCATGAACTAGAAATGCTAGAGAGACAAAATTTGTACCTGAGTCTGCCTTGGATATCCCTGCATCCGAAAATCAAACTTTTGGCGACCCGGAGGGCAAGCTTCATAGCGGAAATGACCAGGAGGTGGGGCTACTCAGAACGCTCCTCAAAAGCATCCCCAATGGGATTTTTGTACACAGAGCTGTCAAAGAAAAAAAGACAAAGTAAACACGGTCAAATCAGCCTCAGAATAATACTGGATCTTCACAAGTTTTACACCATTGGAGAGCCCGTCTCAAGGGCTCTCTCTGCCCTGAGTTTCGTTAAGATCAGGATTTTGTAGGCGAGGCCAGCTTCCTGGAAGTAGGGCTGCCCGAAACTCCACCGTATTACATGCCTACGTCATCGCCGGTGAGAAAAAGCCGGCACAAAAAGGTCCGGAATAATTTCTCAGCTAAGGTTGGGAATAACTCATGAACTAGAAATGCTAGAGAGACAAAATTTGTACCTGAGTCTGCCTTGGATATCCCTGCATCCGAAAATCAATCTTTTGGCGACCCGGAGGGCAAGCTTCATAGCGGAAATGACCAGGAGGTGGGGCTACTCAGAACGCTCCTCAAAAGCATCCCCAATGGGATTTTTGTACACAGAGCTGTCAAAGAAAAAAAGACAAAGTAAACACGGTCAAATCAGCCTCAGAATAATACTGGATCTTCACAAGTTTTACACCATTGGAGAGCCCGTCTCAAGGGCTCTCTCTGCCCTGAGTTTCGTTAAGATCAGGATTTTGTAGGCGAGGCCAGCTTCCTGGAAGTAGGGCTGCCCGAAACTCCACCGTATTACATGCCTACGTCATCGCCGGTGAGAAAAAGCCGGCACAAAAAGGTCCGGAATAATTTCTCAGCTAAGGTTGGGAATAACTCATGAACTAGAAATGCTAGAGAGACAAAACTTGTACCTGAGTCTGCCTTGGATATCCCTGCATCCGAAAATCAAACTTTTGGCGACCCGGAGGGCAAGCTTCATAGCGGAAATGACCAGGAGGTGGGGCTACTCAGAACGCTCCTCAAAAGCATCCCCAATGGGATTTTTGTACACAGAGCTGTCAAAGAAAAAAAGACAAAGTAAACACGGTCAAATCAGCCTCAGAATAATACTGGATCTTCACAAGTTTTACACCATTGGAGAGCCCGTCTCAAGGGCTCTCTCTGCCCTGAGTTTCGTTAAGATCAGGATTTTGTAGGCGAGGCCAGCTTCCTGGAAGTAGGGCTGCCCGAAACTCCACCGTATTACATGCCTACGTCATCGCCGGTGAGAAAAAGCCGGCACAAAAAGGTCCGGAATAATTTCTCAGCTAAGGTTGGGAATAACTCATGAACTAGAAATGCTAGAGAGACAAAATTTGTACCTGAGTCTGCCTTGGATATCCCTGCATCCGAAAATCAAACTTTTGGCGACCCGGAGGGCAAGCTTCATAGCGGAAATGACCAGGAGGTGGGGCTACTCAGAACGCTCCTCAAAAGCATCCCCAATGGGATTTTTGTACACAGAGCTGTCAAAGAAAAAAAGACAAAGTAAACACGGTCAAATCAGCCTCAGAATAATACTGGATCTTCACAAGTTTTACACCATTGGAGAGCCCGTCTCAAGGGCTCTCTCTGCCCTGAGTTTCGTTAAGATCAGGATTTTGTAGGCGAGGCCAGCTTCCTGGAAGTAGGGCTGCCCGAAACTCCACCGTATTACATGCCTACGTCATCGCCGGTGAGAAAAAGCCGGCACAAAAAGGTCCGGAATAATTTCTCAGCTAAGGTTGGGAATAACTCATGAACTAGAAATGCTAGAGAGACAAAATTTGTACCTGAGTCTGCCTTGGATATCCCTGCATCCGAAAATCAAACTTTTGGCGACCCGGAGGGCAAGCTTCATAGCGGAAATGACCAGGAGGTGGGGCTACTCAGAACGCTCCTCAAAAGCATCCCCAATGGGATTTTTGTACACAGAGCTGTCAAAGAAAAAAAGACAAAGTAAACACGGTCAAATCAGCCTCAGAATAATACTGGATCTTCACAAGTTTTACACCATTGGAGAGCCCGTCTCAAGGGCTCTCTCTGCCCTGAGTTTCGTTAAGATCAGGATTTTGTAGGCGAGGCCAGCTTCCTGGAAGTAGGGCTGCCCGAAACTCCACCGTATTACATGCCTACGTCATCGCCGGTGAGAAAAAGCCGGCACAAAAAGGTCCGGAATAATTTCTCAGCTAAGGTTGGGAATAACTCATGAACTAGAAATGCTAGAGAGACAAAATTTGTACCTGAGTCTGCCTTGGATATCCCTGCATCCGAAAATCAAACTTTTGGCGACCCGGAGGGCAAGCTTCATAGCGGAAATGACCAGGAGGTGGGGCTACTCAGAACGCTCCTCAAAAGCATCCCCAATGGGATTTTTGTACACAGAGCTGTCAAAGAAAAAAAGACAAAGTAAACACGGTCAAATCAGCCTCAGAATAATACTGGATCTTCACAAGTTTTACACCATTGGAGAGCCCGTCTCAAGGGCTCTCTCTGCCCTGAGTTTCGTTAAGATCAGGATTTTGTAGGCGAGGCCAGCTTCCTCGAAGTAGGGCTGCCCGAAACTCCACCGTATTACATGCCTACGTCATCGCCGGTGAGAAAAAGCCGGCACAAAAAGGTCCGGAATAATTTCTCAGCTAAGGTTGGGAATAACTCATGAACTAGAAATGCTAGAGAGACAAAATTTGTACCTGAGTCTGCCTTGGATATCCCTGCATCCGAAAATCAAACTTTTGGCGACCCGGAGGGCAAGCTTCATAGCGGAAATGACCAGGAGGTGGGGCTACTCAGAACGCTCCTCAAAAGCATCCCCAATGGGATTTTTGTACACAGAGCTGTCAAAGAAAAAAAGACAAAGTAAACACGGTCAAATCAGCCTCAGAATAATACTGGATCTTCACAAGTTTTACACCATTGGAGAGCCCGTCTCAAGGGCTCTCTCTGCCCTGAGTTTCGTTAAGATCAGGATTTTGTAGGCGAGGCCAGCTTCCTGGAAGTAGGGCTGCCCGAAACTCCACCGTATTACATGCCTACGTCATCGCCGGTGAGAAAAAGCCGGCACAAAAAGGTCCGGAATAATTTCTCAGCTAAGGTTGGGAATAACTCATGAACTAGAAATGCTAGAGAGACAAAATTTGTACCTGAGTCTGCCTTGGATATCCCTGCATCCGAAAATCAAACTTTTGGCGACCCGGAGGGCAAGCTTCATAGCGGAAATGACCAGGAGGTGGGGCTACTCAGAACGCTCCTCAAAAGCATCCCCAATGGGATTTTTGTACACAGAGCTGTCAAAGAAAAAAAGACAAAGTAAACACGGTCAAATCAGCCTCAGAATAATACTGGATCTTCACAAGTTTTACACCATTGGAGAGCCCGTCTCAAGGGCTCTCTCTGCCCTGAGTTTCGTTAAGATCAGGATTTTGTAGGCGAGGCCAGCTTCCTGGAAGTAGGGCTGCCCGAAACTCCACCGTATTACATGCCTACGTCATCGCCGGTGAGAAAAAGCCGGCACAAAAAGGTCCGGAATAATTTCTCAGCTAAGGTTGGGAATAACTCATGAACTAGAAATGCTAGAGAGACAAAACTTGTACCTGAGTCTGCCTTGGATATCCCTGCATCCGAAAATCAAACTTTTGGCGACCCGGAGGGCAAGCTTCATAGCGGAAATGACCAGGAGGTGGGGCTACTCAGAACGCTCCTCAAAAGCATCCCCAATGGGATTTTTGTACACAGAGCTGTCAAAGAAAAAAAGACAAAGTAAACACGGTCAAATCAGCCTCAGAATAATACTGGATCTTCACAAGTTTTACACCATTGGAGAGCCCGTCTCAAGGGCTCTCTCTGCCCTGAGTTTCGTTAAGATCAGGATTTTGTAGGCGAGGCCAGCTTCCTGGAAGTAGGGCTGCCCGAAACTCCACCGTATTACATGCCTACGTCATCGCCGGTGAGAAAAAGCCGGCACAAAAAGGTCCGGAATAATTTCTCAGCTAAGGTTGGGAATAACTCATGAACTAGAAATGCTAGAGAGACAAAATTTGTACCTGAGTCTGCCTTGGATATCCCTGCATCCGAAAATCAAACTTTTGGCGACCCGGAGGGCAAGCTTCATAGCGGAAATGACCAGGAGGTGGGGCTACTCAGAACGCTCCTCAAAAGCATCCCCAATGGGATTTTTGTACACAGAGCTGTCAAAGAAAAAAAGACAAAGTAAACACGGTCAAATCAGCCTCAGAATAATACTGGATCTTCACAAGTTTTACACCATTGGAGAGCCCGTCTCAAGGGCTCTCTCTGCCCTGAGTTTCGTTAAGATCAGGATTTTGTAGGCGAGGCCAGCTTCCTGGAAGTAGGGCTGCCCGAAACTCCACCGTATTACATGCCTACGTCATCGCCGGTGAGAAAAAGCCGGCACAAAAAGGTCCGGAATAATTTCTCAGCTAAGGTTGGGAATAACTCATGAACTAGAAATGCTAGAGAGACAAAATTTGTACCTGAGTCTGCCTTGGATATCCCTGCATCCGAAAATCAATCTTTTGGCGACCCGGAGGGCAAGATTCATAGCGGAAATGACCAGGAGGTGGGGCTACTCAGAACGCTCCTCAAAAGCATCCCCAATGGGATTTTTGTACACAGAGCTGTCAAAGAAAAAAAGACAAAGTAAACACGGTCAAATCAGCCTCAGAATAATACTGGATCTTCACAAGTTTTACACCATTGGAGAGCCCGTCTCAAGGGCTCTCTCTGCCCTGAGTTTCGTTAAGATCAGGATTTTGTAGGCGAGGCCAGCTTCCTGGAAGTAGGGCTGCCCGAAACTCCACCGTATTACATGCCTACGTCATCGCCGGTGAGAAAAAGCCGGCACAAAAAGGTCCGGAATAATTTCTCAGCTAAGGTTGGGAATAACTCATGAACTAGAAATGCTAGAGAGACAAAATTTGTACCTGAGTCTGCCTTGGATATCCCTGCATCCGAAAATCAAACTTTTGGCGACCCGGAGGGCAAGCTTCATAGCGGAAATGACCAGGAGGTGGGGCTACTCAGAACGCTCCTCAAAAGCATCCCCAATGGGATTTTTGTACACAGAGCTGTCAAAGAAAAAAAGACAAAGTAAACACGGTCAAATCAGCCTCAGAATAATACTGGATCTTCACAAGTTTTACACCATTGGAGAGCCCGTCTCAAGGGCTCTCTCTGCCCTGAGTTTCGTTAAGATCAGGATTTTGTAGGCGAGGCCAGCTTCCTGGAAGTAGGGCTGCCCGAAACTCCACCGTATTACATGCCTACGTCATCGCCGGTGAGAAAAAGCCGGCACAAAAAGGTCCGGAATAATTTCTCAGCTAAGGTTGGGAATAACTCATGAACTAGAAATGCTAGAGAGACAAAATTTGTACCTGAGTCTGCCTTGGATATCCCTGCATCCGAAAATCAAACTTTTGGCGACCCGGAGGGCAAGCTTCATAGCGGAAATGACCAGGAGGTGGGGCTACTCAGAACGCTCCTCAAAAGCATCCCCAATGGGATTTTTGTACACAGAGCTGTCAAAGAAAAAAAGACAAAGTAAACACGGTCAAATCAGCCTCAGAATAATACTGGATCTTCACAAGTTTTACACCATTGGAGAGCCCGTCTCAAGGGCTCTCTCTGCCCTGAGTTTCGTTAAGATCAGGATTTTGTAGGCGAGGCCAGCTTCCTGGAAGTAGGGCTGCCCGAAACTCCACCGTATTACATGCCTACGTCATCGCCGGTGAGAAAAAGCCGGCACAAAAAGGTCCGGAATAATTTCTCAGCTAAGGTTGGGAATAACTCATGAACTAGAAATGCTAGAGAGACAAAATTTGTACCTGAGTCTGCCTTGGATATCCCTGCATCCGAAAATCAAACTTTTGGCGACCCGGAGGGCAAGCTTCATAGCGGAAATGACCAGGAGGTGGGGCTACTCAGAACGCTCCTCAAAAGCATCCCCAATGGGATTTTTGTACACAGAGCTGTCAAAGAAAAAAAGACAAAGTAAACACGGTCAAATCAGCCTCAGAATAATACTGGATCTTCACAAGTTTTACACCATTGGAGAGCCCGTCTCAAGGGCTCTCTCTGCCCTGAGTTTCGTTAAGATCAGGATTTTGTAGGCGAGGCCAGCTTCCTGGAAGTAGGGCTGCCCGAAACTCCACCGTATTACATGCCTACGTCATCGCCGGTGAGAAAAAGCCGGCACAAAAAGGTCCGGAATAATTTCTCAGCTAAGGTTGGGAATAACTCATGAACTAGAAATGCTAGAGAGACAAAATTTGTACCTGAGTCTGCCTTGGATATCCCTGCATCCGAAAATCAATCTTTTGGCGACCCGGAGGGCAAGCTTCATAGCGGAAATGACCAGGAGGTGGGGCTACTCAGAACGCTCCTCAAAAGCATCCCCAATGGGATTTTTGTACACAGAGCTGTCAAAGAAAAAAAGACAAAGTAAACACGGTCAAATCAGCCTCAGAATAATACTGGATCTTCACAAGTTTTACACCATTGGAGAGCCCGTCTCAAGGGCTCTCTCTGCCCTGAGTTTCGTTAAGATCAGGATTTTGTAGGCGAGGCCAGCTTCCTGGAAGTAGGGCTGCCCGAAACTCCACCGTATTACATGCCTACGTCATCGCCGGTGAGAAAAAGCCGGCACAAAAAGGTCCGGAATAATTTCTCAGCTAAGGTTGGGAATAACTCATGAACTAGAAATGCTAGAGAGACAAAATTTGTACCTGAGTCTGCCTTGGATATCCCTGCATCCGAAAATCAATCTTTTGGCGACCCGGAGGGCAAGCTTCATAGCGGAAATGACCAGGAGGTGGGGCTACTCAGAACGCTCCTCAAAAGCATCCCCAATGGGATTTTTGTACACAGAGCTGTCAAAGAAAAAAAGACAAAGTAAACACGGTCAAATCAGCCTCAGAATAATACTGGATCTTCACAAGTTTTACACCATTGGAGAGCCCGTCTCAAGGGCTCTCTCTGCCCTGAGTTTCGTTAAGATCAGGATTTTGTAGGCGAGGCCAGCTTCCTGGAAGTAGGGCTGCCCGAAACTCCACCGTATTACATGCCTACGTCATCGCCGGTGAGAAAAAGCCGGCACAAAAAGGTCCGGAATAATTTCTCAGCTAAGGTTGGGAATAACTCATGAACTAGAAATGCTAGAGAGACGAAATTTGTACCTGAGTCTGCCTTGGATATCCCTGCATCCGAAAATCAAACTTTTGGCGACCCGGAGGGCAAGCTTCATAGCGGAAATGACCAGGAGGTGGGGCTACTCAGAACGCTCCTCAAAAGCATCCCCAATGGGATTTTTGTACACAGAGCTGTCAAAGAAAAAAAGACAAAGTAAACACGGTCACATCAGCCTCAGAATAATACTGGATCTTCACAAGTTTTACACCATTGGAAAGCCCGTCTCAAGGGCTCTCTCTGCCCTGAGTTTCGTTAAGATCAGGATTTTGTAGGCGAGGCCAGCTTCCTGGAAGTAGGGCTGCCCGAAACTCCACCGTATTACATGCCTACGTCATCGCCGGTGAGAAAAAGCCGGCACAAAAAGGTCCGGAATAATTTCTCAGCTAAGGTTGGGAATAACTCATGAACTAGAAATGCTAGAGAGACAAAATTTGTACCTGAGTCTGCCTTGGATATCCCTGCATCCGAAAATCAAACTTTTGGCGACCCGGAGGGCAAGCTTCATAGCGGAAATGACCAGGAGGTGGGGCTACTCAGAACGCTCCTCAAAAGCATCCCCAATGGGATTTTTGTACACAGAGCTGTCAAAGAAAAAAAGACAAAGTAAACACGGTCAAATCAGCCTCAGAATAATACTGGATCTTCACAAGTTTTACACCATTGGAAAGCCCGTCTCAAGGGCTCTCTCTGCCCTGAGTTTCGTTAAGATCAGGATTTTGTAGGCGAGGCCAGCTTCCTGGAAGTAGGGCTGCCCGAAACTCCACCGTATTACATGCCTACGTCATCGCCGGTGAGAAAAAGCCGGCACAAAAAGGTCCGGAATAATTTCTCAGCTAAGGTTGGGAATAACTCATGAACTAGAAATGCTAGAGAGACAAAATTTGTACCTGAGTCTGCCTTGGATATCCCTGCATCCGAAAATCAAACTTTTAGAGACCCGGAGGGCAAGCTTCATAGCGGAAATGACCAGGAGGTGGGGCTACTCAGAACGCTCCTCAAAAGCATCCCCAATGGGATTTTTGTACACAGAGCTGTCAAAGAAAAAAAGACAAAGTAAACACGGTCAAATCAGCCTCAGAATAATACTGGATCTTCACAAGTTTTACACCATTGGAAAGCCCGTCTCAAGGGCTCTCTCTGCCCTGAGTTTCGTTAAGATCAAGATTTTGTAGGCGAGGCCAGCTTCCTGGAAGTAGGGCTGCCCGAAACTCCACCGTATTACATGCCTACGTCATCGCCGGTGAGAAAAAGCCGGCACAAAAAGGTCCGGAATAATTTCTCAGCTAAGCTTGGGAATAACTCATGAACTAGAAATGCTAGAGAGACAAAATTTGTACCTGAGTCTGCCTTGGATATCCCTGCATCCGAAAATCTAACTTTTAGCGACCCGGAGGGCAAGCTTCATAGCGGAAATGACCAGGAGGTGGGGCTACTCAGAACGCTCCTCAAAAGCATCCCCAATGGGATTTTTGTACACAGAGCTGTCAAAGAAAAAAAAGACAAAGTAAACACGGTCAAATCAGCCTCAGAATAATACTGGATCTTCACAAGTTTTACACCATTGGAAAGCCCGTCTCAAGGGCTCTCTCTGCCCTGAGTTTCGTTAAGATCAGGATTTTGTAGGCGAGGCCAGCTTCCTGGAAGTAGGGCTGCCCGAAACTCCACCGTATTACATGCCTACGTCATCGCCGGTGAGAAAAAGCCGGCACAAAAAGGTCCGGAATAATTTCTCAGCTAAGGTTGGGAATAACTCATGAACTAGAAATGCTAGAGAGACAAAATTTGTACCTGAGTCTGCCTTGGATATCCCTGCATCCGAAAATTAAACTTTTAGCGACCCGGAGGGCAAGCTTCATAGCGGAAATGACCAGGAGGTGGGGCTACTCAGAACGCTCCTCAAAAGCATCCCCAATGGGATTTTTGTACACAGAGCTGTCAAAGAAAAAAAGACAAAGTAAACACGGTCAAATCAGTCTCAAAATAATACTGGATCTTCACAAGTTTTACACCATTGGAAAGCCCGTCTCAAGGGCTCTCTCTGCCCTGAGTTTCGTTAAGATCAGGATTTTGTAGGCGAGGCCAGCTTCCTGGAAGTAGGGCTGCCCGAAACTCCACCGTATTACATGCCTACATCATCGCCGGTGAGAAAAAGCCGGCACAAAAAGGTCCGGAATAATTTCTCAGCTAAGGTTGGGAATAACTCAAGAACTAGAAATGCTAGAGAGACAAAATTTGTACCTGAGTCTGCCTTGGATATCCCTGCATCCGAAAATCAAACTTTTAGCGACCCGGAGGGCAAGCTTCATAGCGGAAATGACCAGGAGGTGGGGCTACTCAGAACGCTCCTCAAAAGCATCCCCAATGGGATTTTTGTACACAGAGCTGTCAAAGAAAAAAAGACAAAGTAAACACGGTCAAATCAGCCTCAGAATAATACTGGATCTTCACAAGTTTTACACCATTGGAAAGCCCGTCTCAAGGGCTCTCTCTGCCCTGAGTTTCGTTAAGATCAGGATTTTGTAGGCGAGGCCAGCTTCCTGGAAGTAGGGCTGCCCGAAACTCCACCGTATTACATGCCTACGTCATCGCCGGTGAGAAAAAGCCGGCACAAAAAGGTCCGGAATAATTTCTCAGCTAAGGTTGGGAATAACTCATGAACTAGAAATGCTAGAGAGACAAAATTTGTACCTGAGTCTGCCTTGGATATCCCTGCATCCGAAAATTAAACTTTTAGCGACCCGGAGGGCAAGCTTCATAGCGGAAATGACCAGGAGGTGGGGCAACTCAGAACGCTCCTCAAAAGCATCCCCAATGGGATTTTTGTACACAGAGCTGTCAAAGAAAAAAAGACAAAGTAAACACGGTCAAATCAGCCTCAGAATAATACTGGATCTTCACAAGTTTTACACCATTGGAAAGCCCGTCTCAAGGGCTCTCTCTGCCCTGAGTTTCGTTAAGATCAGGATTTTGTAGGCGAGGCCAGCTTCCTGGAAGTAGGGCTGCCCGAAACTCCACCGTATTACATGCCTACGTCATCGCCGGCGAGAAAAAGCCGGCACAAAAAGGTCCGGAATAATTTCTCAGCTAAGGTTGGGAATAACTCATGAACTAGAAATGCTAGAGAGACAAAATTTGTACCTGAGTCTGCCTTGGATATCCCTGCATCCGAAAATCAAACTTTTAGCGACCCGGAGGGCAAGCTTCATAGCGGAAATGACCAGGAGGTGGGGCTACTCAGAACGCTCCTCAAAAGCATCCCCAATGGGATTTTTGTACACAGAGCTGTCAAAGAAAAAAAGACAAAGTAAACACGGTCAAATCAGCCTCAGAATAATACTGGATCTTCACAAGTTTTACACCATTGGAAAGCCCGTCTCAAGGGCTCTCTCTACCGTGAGTTTCGTTAAGATCAGGATTTTGTAGGCGAGGCCAGCTTCCTGGAAGTAGGGCTGCCCGAAACTCCACCGTATTACATGCCTACGTCATCGCCGGCGAGAAAAAGCCGGCACAAAAAGGTCCGGAATAATTTCTCAGCTAAGGTTGTGAATAACTCATGAACTAGAAATGCTAGAGAGACAAAATTTGTACCTGAGTCTGCCTTGGATATCCTTGCATCCGAAAATCAAACTTTTAGCGACCCGGAAGGCAAGCTTCATAGCGGAAATGACCAGGAGGTGGGGCTATTCAGAACGCTCCTCAAAAGCATCCCCAATGGGATTTTTGGTACACAGAGCTGTCAAAGAAAAAAAGACAAAGTAAACACGGTCAAATCAGCCTCAGAATAATACTGGATCTTCACAAGTTTTACACCATTGGAAAGCCCGTCTCAAGGGCTCTCTCTGCCCTGAGTTTCGTTAAGATCAGGATTTTGTAGGCGAGGCCAGCTTCCTGGAAGTAGGGCTGCCCGAAACTCCACCGTATTACATGCCTACGTCATCGCCGGTGAGAAAAAGC
This sequence comes from Pisaster brevispinus, assembly GCA_023634235.1. NCBI lineage: Eukaryota > Metazoa > Echinodermata > Asteroidea > Forcipulatida > Asteriidae > Pisaster > Pisaster brevispinus. The sequence goes on along the minus strand of JAMKCF010000019.1, from coordinate 12,683,926 downwards.
CGGCACAAAAAGGTCCGGAATAATTTCTCAGCTAAGGTTGGGAATAACTCATGAACTAGAAATGCTAGAGAGACAAAATTTGTACCTGAGTCTGCCTTGGATATCCCTGCATCCGAAAATTAAACTTTTAGCGACCCGGAGGGCAAGCTTCATAGCGGAAATGACCAGGAGGTGGGGCTACTCAGAACGCTCCTCAAAAGCATCCCCAATGGGATTTTTGTACACAGAGCTGTCAAAGAAAAAAAGACAAAGTAAACACGGTCAAATCAGTCTCAAAATAATACTGGATCTTCACAAGTTTTACATCATTGGAAAGCCCGTCTCAAGGGCTCTCTCTGCCCTGAGTTTCGTTAAGATCAGGATTTTGTAGGCGAGGCCAGCTTCCTGGAAGTAGGGCTGCCCGAAACTCCACCGTATTACATGCCTACGTCATCGCCGGCGAGAAAAAGCCGGCACAAAAAGGTCCGGAATAATTTCTCAGCTAAGGTTGGGAATAACTCAAGAACTAGAAATGCTAGAGAGACAAAATTTGTACCTGAGTCTGCCTTGGATATCCCTGCATCCGAAAATCAAACTTTTAGCGACCCGGAGGGCAAGCTTCATAGCGGAAATGACCAGGAGGTGGGGCTACTCAGAACGCTCCTCAAAAGCATCCCCAATGGGATTTTTGTACACAGAGCTGTCAAAGAAAAAAAGACAAAGTAAACACGGTCAAATCAGCCTCAGAATAATACTGGATCTTCACAAGTTTTACACCATTGGAAAGCCCGTCTCAAGGGCTCTCTCTGCCCTGAGTTTCGTTAAGATCAGGATTTTGTAGGCGAGGCCAGCTTCCTGGAAGTAGGGCTGCCCGAAACTCCACCGTATTACATGCCTACGTCATCGCCGGTGAGAAAAAGCCGGCACAAAAAGGTCCGGAATAATTTCTCAGCTAAGGTTGGGAATAACTCATGAACTAGAAATGCTAGAGAGACAAAATTTGTACCTGAGTCTGCCTTGGATATCCCTGCATCCGAAAATCAAACTTTTAGCGACCCGGAGGGCAAGCTTCATAGCGGAAATGACCAGGAGGTGGGGCTACTCAGAACGCTCCTCAAAAGCATCCCCAATGGGATTTTTGTACACAGAGCTGTCAAAGAAAAAAAGACAAAGTAAACACGGTCAAATCAGCCTCAGAATAATACTGGATCTTCACAAGTTTTACACCATTGGAAAGCCCGTCTCAAGGGCTCTCTCTGCCCTGAGTTTCGTTAAGATCAGGATTTTGTAGGCGAGGCCAGCTTCCTGGAAGTAGGGCTGCCCGAAACTCCACCGTATTACATGCCTACGTCATCGCCGGCGAGAAAAAGCCGGCACAAAAAGGTCCGGAATAATTTCTCAGCTAAGGTTGGGAATAACTCATGAACTAGAAATGCTAGAGAGACAAAATTTGTACCTGAGTCTGCCTTGGATATCCCTGCATCCGAAAATCAAACTTTTAGCGACCCGGAAGGCAAGCTTCATAGCGGAAATGACCAGGAGGTGGGGCTATTCAGAACGCTCCTCAAAAGCATCCCCAATGGGATTTTTGGTACACAGAGCTGTCAAAGAAAAAAAGACAAAGTAAACACGGTCAAATCAGCCTCAGAATAATACTGGATCTTCACAAGTTTTACACCATTGGAAAGCCCGTCTCAAGGGCTCTCTCTGCCCTGAGTTTCGTTAAGATCAGGATTTTGTAGGCGAGGCCAGCTTCCTGGAAGTAGGGCTGCCCGAAACTCCACCGTATTACATGCCTACGTCATCGCCGGCGAGAAAAAGCCGGCACAAAAAGGTCCGGAATAATTTCTCAGCTAAGGTTGGGAATAACTCATGAACTAGAAATGCTAGAGAGACAAAATTTGTACCTGAGTCTGCCTTGGATATCCCTGCATCCGAAAATCAAACTTTTAGCGACCCGGAGGGCAAGCTTCATAGCGGAAATGACCAGGAGGTGGGGCTACTCAGAACGCTCCTCAAAAGCATCCCCAATGGGATTTTTGTACACAGAGCTGTCAAAGAAAAAAAGACAAAGTAAACACGGTCAAATCAGCCTCAGAATAATACTGGATCTTCACAAGTTTTACACCATTGGAAAGCCCGTCTCAAGGGCTCTCTCTGCCCTGAGTTTCGTTAAGATCAGGATTTTGTAGGCGAGGCCAGCTTCCTGGAAGTAGGGCTGCCCGAAACTCCACCGTATTACATGCCTACGTCATCGCCGGTGAGAAAAAGCCGGCACAAAAAGGTCCGGAATAATTTCTCAGCTAAGGTTGGGAATAACTCATGAACTAGAAATGCTAGAGAGACAAACTTTGTACCTGAGTCTGCCTTGGATATCCCTGCATCCGAAAATCAAACTTTTAGCGACCCGGAGGGCAAGCTTCATAGCGGAAAAGACCAGGAGGTGGGGCTACTCAGAACGCTCCTCAAAAGCATCCCCAATGGGATTTTTGTACACAGAGCTGTCAAAGAAAAAAAGACAAAGTAAACAAGGTCAAATCAGCCTCAAAATAATACTGGATCTTCACAAGTTTTACATCATTGGAAAGCCCGTGTCAAGGGCTCTCTCTGCCCTGAGTTTCGTTAAGATCAAGATTTTGTAGGCGAGGCCAGCTTCCTGGAAGTAGGGCTGCCCGAAACTCCACCGTATTACATGCCTACGTCATCGCCGGCGAGAAAAAGCCGGCACAAAAAGGTCCGGAATAATTTCTCAGCTAAGGTTGGGAATAACTCATGAACTAGAAATGCTAGAGAGACAAAATTTGTACCTGAGTCTGCCTTGGATATCCCTGCATCCGAAAATCAAACTTTTAGCGACCCGGAGGGCAAGCTTCATAGCGGAAATGACCAGGAGGTGGGGCTACTCAGAACGCTCCTCAAAAGCATCCCCAATGGGATTTTTGTACACAGAGCTGTCAAAGAAAAAAAGACAAAGTAAACACGGTCAAATCAGCCTCAGAATAATACTGGATCTTCACAAGTTTTACACCATTGGAAAGCCCGTCTCAAGGGCTCTCTTTGCCCTGAGTTTCGTTAAAATCAGGATTTTGTAGGCGAGGCCAGCTTCCTAGAAGTAGGGCTGCCCGAAACTCCACCGTATTACATGCCTACGTCATCGCCGGTGAGAAAAAGCCGGCACAAAAAGGTCCGGAATAATTTCTCAGCTAAGGTTGGGAATAACTCATGAACTAGAAATGCTAGAGAGACAAAATTTGTACCTGAGTCTGCCTTGGATATCCCTGCATCCGAAAATCAAACTTTTAGCGACCCGGAGGGCAAGCTTCATAGCGGAAATGACCAGGAGGTGGGGCTACTCAGAACGCTCCTCAAAAGCATCCCCAATGGGATTTTTGTACACAGAGCTGTCAAAGAAAAAAAGACAAAGTAAACACGGTCAAATCAGCCTCAGAATAATACTGGATCTTCACAAGTTTTACACCATTGGAAAGCCCGTCTCAAGGGCTCTCTCTGCCCTGAGTTTCGTTAAGATCAGGATTTTGTAGGCGAGGCCAGCTTCCTGGAAGTAGGGCTGCCCGAAACTCCACCGTATTACATGCCTACGTCATCGCCGGCGAGAAAAAGCCGGCACAAAAAGGTCCGGAATAATTTCTCAGCTAAGGTTGTGAATAACTCATGAACTAGAAATGCTAGAGAGAAAAAATTTGTACCTGAGTCTGCCTTGGATATCCCTGCATCCGAAAATCAAACTTTTAGCGACCCGGAAGGCAAGCTTCATAGCGGAAATGACCAGGAGGTGGGGCTACTCAGAACGCTCCTCAAAAGCATCCCCAATGGGATTTTTGGTACACAGAGCTGTCAAAGAAAAAAAGACAAAGTAAACACGGTCAAATCAGCCTCAGAATAATACTGGATCTTCACAAGTTTTACACCATTGGAAAGCCCGTCTCAAGGGCTCTCTCTGCCCTGAGTTTCGTTAAGCTCAGGATTTTGTAGGCGAGGCCAGCTTCCTGGAAGTAGGGCTGCCCGAAACTCCACCGTATTACATGCCTACGTCATCGCCGGTGAGAAAAAGCCGGCACAAAAAGGTCCGGAATAATTTCTCAGCTAAGGTTGGGAATAACTCATGAACTAGAAATGCTAGAGAGACAAACTTTGTACCTGAGTCTGCCTTGGATATCCCTGCATCCGAAAATCAAACTTTTAGCGACCCGGAGGGCAAGCTTCATAGCGGAAAAGACCAGGAGGTGGGGCTACTCAGAACGCTCCTCAAAAGCATCCCCAATGGGATTTTTGTACACAGAGCTGTCAAAGAAAAAAAGACAAAGTAAACAAGGTCAAATCAGCCTCAAAATAATACTGGATCTTCACAAGTTTTACATCATTGGAAAGCCCGTCTCAAGGGCTCTCTCTGCCCTGAGTTTCGTTAAGATCAGGATTTTGTAGGCGAGGCCAGCTTCCTGGAAGTAGGGCTTCCCGAAACTCCACCGTATTACATGCCTACGTCATCGCCGGCGAGAAAGAGCCGGCACAAAAAGGTCCGGAATAATTTCTCAGCTAAGGTTGGGAATAACTCATGAACTAGAAATGCTAGAGAGACAAAATTTGTACCTGAGTCTGCCTTGGATATCCCTGCATCCGAAAATCAAACTTTTAGCGACCCGGAAGGCAAGCTTCATAGCGGAAATGACCAGGAGGTGGGGCTACTCAGAACGCTCCTCAAAAGCATCCCCAATGGGATTTTTGGTACACAGAGCTGTCAAAGAAAAAAAGACAAAGTAAACACGGTCAAATCAGCCTCAGAATAATACTGGATCTTCACAAGTTTTACACCATTGGAAAGCCCGTCTCAAGGGCTCTCTCTGCCCTGAGTTTCGTTAAGATCAGGATTTTGTAGGCGAGGCCAGCTTCCTGGAAGTAGGGCTGCCCGAAACTCCACCGTATTACATGCCTACATCATCGCCGGTGAGAAAAAGCCGGCACAAAAAGGTCCGGAATAATTTCTCAGCTAAGGTTGGGAATAACTCATGAACTAGAAATGCTAGAGAGACAAACTTTGTACCTGAGTCTGCCTTGGATATCCCTGCATCCGAAAATCAAACTTTTAGCGACCCGGAGGGCAAGCTTCATAGCGGAAAAGACCAGGAGGTGGGGCTACTCAGAACGCTCCTCAAAAGCATCCCCAATGGGATTTTTGTACACAGAGCTGTCAAAGAAAAAAAGACAAAGTAAACAAGGTCAAATCAGCCTCAAAATAATACTGGATCTTCACAAGTTTTACATCATTGGAAAGCCCGTCTCAAGGGCTCTCTCTGCCCTGAGTTTCGTTAAGATCAGGATTTTGTAGGCGAGGCCAGCTTCCTGGAAGTAGGGCTGCCCGAAACTCCACCGTATTACATGCCTACGTCATCGCCGGCGAGAAAAAGCCGGCACAAAAAGGTCCGGAATAATTTCTCAGCTAAGGTTGGGAATAACTCATGAACTAGAAATGCTAGAGAGACAAAATTTGTACCTGAGTCTGCCTTGGATATCCCTGCATCCGAAAATCAAACTTTTAGCGACCCGGAGGGCAAGCTTCATAGCGGAAATGACCAGGAGGTGGGGCTACTCAGAACGCTCCTCAAAAGCATCCCCAATGGGATTTTTGTACACAGAGCTGTCAAAGAAAAAAAGACAAAGTAAACACGGTCAAATCAGCCTCAGAATAATACTGGATCTTCACAAGTTTTACACCATTGGAAAGCCCGTCTCAAGGGCTCTCTCTACCGTGAGTTTCGTTAAGATCAGGATTTTGTAGGCGAGGCCAGCTTCCTGGAAGTAGGGCTGCCCGAAACGCCACTGTATTACATGCCTACGTCATCGCCGGTGAGAAAAAGCCGGCACAAAAAGGTCCGGAATAATTTCTCAGCTAATGTTGAGAATAACTCATCAACTAGAAATGCTAGAGAGACAAAATTAGTACCAGAGTCTGCCTTGGATATCCCTGCATCCGAAAATCAAAGTTTTAGCGACCTGGAGGGCAAGCTTCATAGCGGAAATGACCAGGAGGTGGGGCTACTCAGAACGCTCCTCAAAAGCATCCCCAATGGGATTTTTGTACACAGAGCTGTCAAAGAAAAAAAGACAAAGTAAACACGGTCAAATCAGCCTCAGAATATTACTGGATCTTCACAAGTTTTACACCATTGGAAAGCCCGTCTCAAGGGCTCTCTTTGCCCTGAGTTTCGTTAAGATCAGGATTTTGTAGGCGAGGCCAGCTTCCTGGAAGTAGGGCTGCCCGAAACTCCACCGTATTACATGCCTACGTCATCGCCGGTGAGAAAAAGCCGGCACAAAAAGGTCCGGAATAATTTCTCAGCTAAGGTTGGGAATAACTCATGAACTAGAAATGCTAGAGAGACAAAATTTGTACCTGAGTCTGCCTTGGATATCCCTGCATCCGAAAATCAAACTTTTAGCGACCCGGAGGGCAACCTTCATAGCGGAAATGACCAGGAGGTGGGGCTACTCAGAACGCTCCTCAAAAGCATCCCCAATGGGATTTTTGTACACAGAGCTGTCAAAGAAAAAAAGACAAAGTAAACACGGTCAAATCAGCCTCAGAATAATACTGGATCTTCACAAGTTTTACACCATTGGAAAGCCCGTCTCAAGGGCTCTCTCTGCCCTGAGTTTCGTTAAGATCAGGATTTTGTAGGCGAGGCCAGCTTCCTGGAAGTAGGGCTGCCCGAAACTCCACCGTATTACATGCCTACGTCATCGCCGGTGAGAAGAAGCCGGCACAAAAAGGTCCGGAATAATTTCTCAGCTAAGGTTGGGAATAACTCATGAACTAGAAATGCTAGAGAGACAAAATTTGTACCTGAGTCTGCCTTGGATATCCCTGCATCCGAAAATCAAACTTTTAGCGACCCGGAGGGCAAGCTTCATAGCGGAAATGACCAGGAGGTGGGGCTACTCAGAACGCTCCTCAAAAGCATCCCCAATGGGATTTTTGTACACAGAGCTGTCAAAGAAAAAAAGACAAAGTAAACACGGTCAAATCAGCCTCAGAATAATACTGGATCTTCACAAGTTTTACACCATTGGAAAGCCCGTCTCAAGGGCTCTCTCTGCCCTGAGTTTCGTTAAGATCAGGATTTTGAAGGCGAGGCCAGCTTCCTGGAAGTAGGGCTGCCCGAAACTCCACCGTATTACATGCCTACGTCATCGCCGGTGAGAAAAAGCCGGCACAAAAAGGTCCGGAATAATTTCTCAGCTAAGGTTGGGAATAACTCATGAACTAGAAATGCTAAAGAGACAAAATTTGTACCTGAGTCTGCCTTGGATATCCCTGCATCCGAAAATCAAACTTTTAGCGACCCGGAGGGCAAGCTTCATAGCGGAAATGACCAGGAGGTTGGGCTACTCAGAACGCTCCTCAAAAGCATCCCCAATGGGATTTTTGTACACAGAGCTGTCAAAGAAAAAAAGACAAAGTAAACACGGTCAAATCAGCCTCAGAATAATACTGGATCTTCACAAGTTTTACACCATTGGAAGGCCCGTCTCAAGGGCTCTCTCTGCCCTGAGTTTCGTTAAGATCAGGATTTTGTAGGCGAGGCCAGCTTCCTGGAAGTAGGGCTGCCCGAAACTCCACCGTATTACATGCCTACGTCATCGCCGGTGAGAAAAAGCCGGCACAAAAAGGTCCGGAATAATTTCTCAGCTAAGGTTGGGAATAACTCATGAACTAGAAATGCTAGAGAGACAAAATTTGTACCTGAGTCTGCCTTGGATATCCCTGCATCCGAAAATTAAACTTTTGGCGACCCGGAGGGCAAGCTTCATAGCGGAAATCACCAGGAGGTGGGGCTACTCAGAACGCTCCTCAAAAGCATCCCCAATGGGATTTTTGTACACAGAGCTGTCAAAGAAAAAAAGACAAAGTAAACACGGTCAAATCAGCCTCAGAATAATACTGGATCTTCACAAGTTTTACACCATTGGAAAGCCCGTCTCAGGGGCTCTCTCTGCCCTGAGTTTCGTTAAGATCAGGATTTTGTAGGCGAGGCCAGCTTCCTGGAAGTAGGGCTGCCCGAAACTCCACCGTATTACATGCCTACGTCATTGCCGGTGAGAAAAAGCCGGCACAAAAAGGTCCGGAATAATTTCTCAGCTAAGGTTGGGAATAACTCATGAACTAGAAATGCTAGAGAGACAAAATTTGTACCTGAGTCTGCCTTGGATATCCCTGCATCCGAAAATCAAACTTTTAGCGACCCGGAGGGCAAGCTTCATAGCGGAAATGACCAGGAGGTGGGGCTACTCAGAACGCTCCTCAAAAGCATCCCCAATGGGATTTTTGTACACAGAGCTGTCAAAGAAAAAAAGACAAAGTAAACACGGTCAAATCAGCCTCAGAATAATACTGGATCTTCACAAGTTTTACACCATTGGAAAGCCCGTCTCAAGGGCTCTCTCTGCCCTGAGTTTCGTTAAGATCAGGATTTTGTAGGCGAGGCCAGCTTCCTGGAAGTAGGGCTGCCCGAAACTCCACCGTATTACATGCCTACGTCATCGCCGGTGAGAAAAAGCCGGCACAAAAAGGTCCGGAATAATTTCTCAGCTAAGGTTGGGAATAACTCATGAACTAGAAATGCTAGAGAGACAAAATTTGTACCTGAGTCTGCCTTGGATATCCCTGCATCCGAAAATCAAACTTTTGGCGACCCGGAGAGCAAGCTTCATAGCGGAAATGACCAGGAGGTGGGGCTACTCAGAACGCTCCTCAAAAGCATCCCCAATGGGATTTTTGTACACAGAGCTGTCAAAGAAAAAAAGACAAAGTAAACACGGTCAAATCAGCCTCAGAATAATACTGGATCTTCACAAGTTTTACACCATTGGAAAGCCCGTCTCAAGGGCTCTCTCTGCCCTGAGTTTCGTTAAGATCAGGATTTTGTAGGCGAGGCCAGCTTCCTGGAAGTAGGGCTGCCCGAAACTCCACCGTATTACATGCCTACGTCATCGCCGGTGAGAAAAAGCCGGCACAAAAAGGTCCGGAATAATTTCTCAGCTAAGGTTGGGAATAACTCATGAACTAGAAATGCTAGAGAGACAAAATTTGTACCTGAGTCTGCCTTGGATATCCCTGCATCCGAAAATCAAACTTTTGGCGACCCGGAGGGCAAGCTTCATAGCGGAAATGACCAGGAGGTGGGGCTACTCAGAACGCTCCTCAAAAGCATCCCCAATGGGATTTTTGTACACAGAGCTGTCAAAGAAAAAAAGACAAAGTAAACACGGTCAAATCAGCCTCAGAATAATACTGGATCTTCACAAGTTTTACACAATTGGAAAGCCCGTCTCAAGGGCTCTCTCTGCCCTGAGTTTCGTTAAGATCAGGATTTTGTAGGCGAGGCCAGCTTCCTGGAAGTAGGGCTGCCCGAAACTCCACCGTATTACATGCCTACGTCATCGCCGGTGAGAAAAGCCGGCACAAAAAGGTCCGGAATAATTTCTCAGCTAAGGTTGGGAATAACTCATGAACTAGAAATGCTAGAGAGACAAAATTTGTACCTGAGTCTGCCTTGGATATCCCTGCATCCGAAAATTAAACTTTTGGCGACCCGGAGAGCAAGCTTCATAGCGGAAATGACCAGGAGGTGGGGCTACTCAGAACGCTCCTCAAAAGCATCCCCAATGGGATTTTTGTACACAGAGCTGTCAAAGAAAAAAAGACAAAGTAAACACGGTCAAATCAGCCTCAGAATAATACTGGATCTTCACAAGTTTTACACCATTGGAAAGCCCGTCTCAAGGGCTCTCTCTGCCCTGAGTTTCGTTAAGATCAGGATTTTGTAGGCGAGGCCAGCTTCCTGGAAGTAGGGCTGCCCGAAACTCCACCGTATTACATGCCTACGTCATCGCCGGTGAGAAAAAGCCGGCACAAAAAGGTCCGGAATAATTTCTCAGCTAAGGTTGGGAATAACTCATGAACTAGAAATGCTAGAGAGACAAAATTTGTACCTGAGTCTGCCTTGGATATCCCTGCATCCGAAAATCAAACTTTTGGCGACCCGGAGGGCAAGCTTCATAGCGGAAATGACCAGGAGGTGGGGCTACTCAGAACGCTCCTCAAAAGCATCCCCAATGGGATTTTTGTACACAGAGCTGTCAAAGAAAAAAAGACAAAGTAAACACGGTCAAATCAGCCTCAGAATAATACTGGATCTTCACAAGTTTTACACAATTGGAAAGCCCGTCTCAAGGGCTCTCTCTGCCCTGAGTTTCGTTAAGATCAGGATTTTGTAGGCGAGGCCAGCTTCCTGGAAGTAGGGCTGCCCGAAACTCCACCGTATTACATGCCTACGTCATCGCCGGTGAGAAAAAGCCGGCACAAAAAGGTCCGGAATAATTTCTCAGCTAAGGTTGGGAATAACTCATGAACTAGAAATGCTAGAGAGACAAAATTTGTACCTGAGTCTGCCTTGGATATCCCTGCATCCGAAAATCAAACTTTTGGCGACCCGGAGGGCAAGCTTCATAGCGGAAATGACCAGGAGGTGGGGCTACTCAGAACGCTCCTCAAAAGCATCCCCAATGGGATTTTTGTACACAGAGCTGTCAAAGAAAAAAAGACAAAGTAAACAAGGTCAAATCAGCCTCAGAATAATACTGGATCTTCACAAGTTTTACACCATTGGAAAGCCCGTCTCAAGGGCTCTCTCTGCCCTGAGTTTCGTTAAGATCAGGATTTTGTAGGCGAGGCCCGCTTCCTGGAAGTAGGGCTGCCCGAAACTCCACCGTATTACATGCCTACGTCATCGCCGGTGAGAAAAAGCCGGCACAAAAAGGTCCGGAATAATTTCTCAGCTAAGGTTGGGAATAACTCATGAACTAGAAATGCTAGAGAGACAAAATTTGTACCTGAGTCTGCCTTGGATATCCCTGCATCCGAAAATCAAACTTTTGGCGACCCGGAGGGCAAGCTTCATAGCGGAAATGACCAGGAGGTGGGGCTACTCAGAACGCTCCTCAAAAGCATCCCCAATGGGATTTTTGTACACAGAGCTGTCAAAGAAAAAAAGACAAAGTAAACACGGTCAAATCAGCCTCAGAATAATACTGGATCTTCAGAAGTTTTACACCATTGGAAAGCCCGTCTCAAGGGCTCTCTCTGCCCTGAGTTTCGTTAAGATCAGGATTTTGTAGGCCAGGCCAGCTTCCTGGAAGTAGGGCTGCCCGAAACTCCACCGTATTACATGCCTACGTCATCGCCGGTGAGAAAAAGCCGGCACAAAAAGGTCCGGAATAATTTCTCAGCTATGGTTGGGAATAACTCATGAACTAGAAATGCTAGAGAGACAAAATTTGTACCTGAGTCTGCCTTGGATATCCCTGCATCCGAAAATCAAACTTTTGGCGACCCGGAGGGCAAGCTTCATAGCGGAAATGACCAGGAGGTGGGGCTACTCAGAACGCTCCTCAAAAGCATCCCCAATGGGATTTTTGTACACAGAGCTGTCAAAGAAAAAAAGACAAAGTAAACACGGTCAAATCAGCCTCAGAATAATACTGGATCTTCACAAGTTTTACACCATTGGAAAGCCCGTCTCAAGGGCTCTCTCTGCCCTGAGTTTCGTTAAGATCAGGATTTTGTAGGCGAGGCCAGCTTCCTGGAAGTAGGGCTGCCCGAAACTCCACCGTATTACATGCCTACGTCATCGCCGGAGAGAAAAAGCCGGCACAAAAAGGTCCGGAATAATTTCTCAGCTAAGGTGTGGAATAACTCATGAACTAGAAATGCTAGAGAGACAAAATTTGTACCTGAGTCTGCCTTGGATATCCTTGCATCCGAAAATCAAACTTTTGGCGACCCGGAGGGCAAGCTTCATAGCGGAAATGACCAGGAGGTGGGGCTACTCAGAACGCTCCTCAAAAGCATCCCCAATGGGATTTTTGTACACAGAGCTGTCAAAGAAAAAAAGACAAAGTAAACACGGTCAAATCAGCCTCAGAATAATACTGGATCTTCACAAGTTTTACACCATTGCAAAGCCCGTCTCAAGGGCTCTCTCTGCCCTGAGTTTCGTTAAGATCAAGATTTTGTAGGCGAGGCCAGCTTCCTGGAAGTAGGGCTGCCCGAAACTCCACCGTATTACATGCCTACGTCATCGCCGGTGAGAAAAAGCCGGCACGAAAAGGTCCGGAATAATTTCTCAGCTAAGGTTGGGAATAACTCATGAACTAGAAATGCTAGAGAGACAAAATTTGTACCTGAGTCTGCCTTGGATATCCCTGCATCCGAAAATCAAACTTTTGGCGACCCGGAGGGCAAGCTTCATAGCAGAAATGACCAGGAGGTGGGGCTACTCAGATCGCTCCTCAAAAGCATCCCCAATGGGATTTTTGTACACAGAGCTGTCAAAGAAAAAAAGACAAAGTAAACACGGTCAAATCAGCCTCAGAATAATACTGGATCTTCAGAAGTTTTACACCATTGGAAAGCCCGTCTCAAGGGCTCTCTCTGCCCTGAGTTTCGTTAAGATCAGGATTTTGTAGGCGAGGCCAGCTTCCTGGAAGTAGGGCTGCCCGAAACTCCACCGTATTACATGCCTACGTCATCGCCGGTGAGAAAAAGCCGGCACAAAAAGGTCCGGAATAATTTCTCAGCTAAGGTTGGGAATAACTCATGAACTAGAAATGCTAGAGAGACAAAATTTGTACCTGAGTCTGCCTTGGATATCCCTGCATCCGAAAATCAAACTTTTGGCGACCCGGAGGGCAAGCTTCATAGCGGAAATGACCAGGAGGTGGGGCTACTCAGAACGCTCCTCAAAAGCATCCCCAATGGGATTTTTGTACAGAGAGCTGTCAAAGAAAAAAAGACAAAGTAAACACGGTCAAATCAGCCTCAGAATAATACTGGATCTTCACAAGTTTTACACCATTGGAAAGCCCGTCTCAAGGGCTCTCTCTGCCCTGAGTTTCGTTAAGATCAGGATTTTGTAGGCGAGGCCAGCTTCCTGGAAGTAGGGCTGCCCGAAACTCCACCGTATTACATGCCTACGTCATCGCCGGTGAGAAAAAGCCGGCACAAAAAGGTCCGGAATAATTTCTCAGCTAAGGTTGGGAATAACTCATGAACTAGAAATGCTAGAGAGACAAAATTTGTACCTGAGTCTGCCTTGGATATCCCTGCATCCGAAAATCAAACTTTTGGCGACCCGGAGGGCAAGCTTCATAGCAGAAATGACCAGGAGGTGGGGCTACTCAGATCGCTCCTCAAAAGCATCCCCAATGGGATTTTTGTACACAGAGCTGTCAAAGAAAAAAAGACAAAGTAAACACGGTCAAATCAGCCTCAGAATAATACTGGATCTTCACAAGTTTTACACCATTGGAAAGCCCGTCTCAAGGGCTCTCTCTGCCCTGAGTTTCGTTAAGATCAGGATTTTGTAGGCGAGGCCAGCTTCCTGGAAGTAGGGCTGCCCGAAACTCCACCGTATTACATGCCTACGTCATCGCCGGTGAGAAAAAGCCGGCACAAAAAGGTCCGGAATAATTTCTCAGCTAAGGTTGGGAATAACTCATGAACTAGAAATGCTAGAGAGACAAAATTTGTACCTGAGTCTGCCTTGGATATCCCTGCATCCGAAAATCAAACTTTTGGCGACCCGGAGGGCAAGCTTCATAGCAGAAATGACCAGGAGGTGGGGCTACTCAGATCGCTCCTCAAAAGCATCCCCAATGGGATTTTTGTACACAGAGCTGTCAAAGAAAAAAAGACAAAGTAAACACGGTCAAATCAGCCTCAGAATAATACTGGATCTTCACAAGTTTTACACCATTGGAAAGCCCGTCTCAAGGGCTCTCTCTGCCCTGAGTTTCGTTAAGATCAAGATTTTGTAGGCGAGGCCAGCTTCCTGGAAGTAGGGCTGCCCGAAACTCCACCGTATTACATGCCTACGTCATCGCCGGTGAGAAAAAGCCGGCACAAAAAGGTCCGGAATAATTTCTCAGCTAAGGTTGGGAATAACTCATGAACTAGAAATGCTAGAGAGACAAAATTTGTACCTGAGTCTGCCTTGGATATCCCTGCATCCGAAAATCAAACTTTTGGCGACCCGGAGGGCAAGCTTCATAGCGGAAATGACCAGGAGGTGGGGCTACTCAGAACGCTCCTCAAAAGCATCCCCAATGGGATTTTTGTACACAGAGCTGTCAAAGAAAAAAAGACAAAGTAAACACGGTCAAATCAGCCTCAGAATAATACTGGATCTTCACAAGTTTTACACCATTGGAAAGCCCGTCTCAAGGGCTCTCTCTGCCCTGAGTTTCGTTAAGATCAGGATTTTGTAGGCGAGGCCAGCTTCCTGGAAGTAGGGCTGCCCGAAACTCCACCGTATTACATGCCTACGTCATCGCCGGTGAGAAAAAGCCGGCACAAAAAGGTCCGGAATAATTTCTCAGCTAAGGTTGGGAATAACTCATGAACTAGAAATGCTAGAGAGACAAAATTTGTACCTGAGTCTGCCTTGGATATCCCTGCATCCGAAAATCAAACTTTTGGCGACCCGGAGGGCAAGCTTCATAGCGGAAATGACCAGGAGGTGGGGCTACTCAGAACGCTCCTCAAAAGCATCCCCAATGGGATTTTTGTACACAGAGCTGTCAAAGAAAAAAAGACAAAGTAAACACGGTCAAATCAGCCTCAGAATAATACTGGATCTTCACAAGTTTTACACCATTGGCAAGCCCGTCTCAAGGGCTCTCTCTGCCCTGAGTTTCGTTAAGATCAGGATTTTGTAGGCGAGGCCAGCTTCCTGGAAGTAGGGCTGCCCGAAACTCCACCGTATTACATGCCTACGTCATCGCCGGTGAGAAAAAGCCGGCACAAAAAGGTCCGGAATAATTTCTCAGCTAAGGTTGGGAATAACTCATGAACTAGAAATGCTAGAGAGACAAAATTTGTACCTGAGTCTGCCTTGGATATCCCTGCATCCGAAAATCAAACTTTTGGCGACCCGGAGGGCAAGCTTCATAGCGGAAATGACCAGGAGGTGGGGCTACTCAGAACGCTCCTCAAAAGCATCCCCAATGGGATTTTTGTACACAGAGCTGTCAAAGAAAAAAAGACAAAGTAAACACGGTCAAATCAGCCTCAGAATAATACTGGATCTTCACAAGTTTTACACCATTGGAAAGCCCGTCTCAAGGGCTCTCTCTGCCCTGAGTTTCGTTAAGATCAGGATTTTGTAGGCGAGGCCAGCTTCCTGGAAGTAGGGCTGCCCGAAACTCCACCGTATTACATGCCTACGTCATCGCCGGTGAGAAAAAGCCGGCACAAAAAGGTCCGGAATAATTTCTCAGCTAAGGTTAGGAATAACTCATGAACTAGAAATGCTAGAGAGACAAAATTTGTACCTGAGTCTGCCTTGGATATCCCTGCATCCGAAAATCAAACTTTTGGCGACCCGGAGGGCAAGCTTCATAGCGGAAATGACCAGGAGGTGGGGCTACTCAGAACGCTCCTCAAAAGCATCCCCAATGGGATTTTTGTACACAGAGCTGTCAAAGAAAAAAAGACAAAGTAAACACGGTCAAATCAGCCTCAGAATAATACTGGATCTTCACAAGTTTTACACCATTGGAAAGCCCGTCTCAATAATAATAATAATAATAACATGCATTTATAAAGCGCTTAATACAGGGTTTCTAAGCGCTGAAGCATAAAGTAATTATTTACACTTTAAAAGACCATTAAGTGTACGTTAACAAAAATTACAATTTTAAGTGGGATGAAATAGCTGAAACTGTAACAGCTTAGACGGATCTAAATAAGTGAGTTTTGAGAGCAGTCTTAAATGAGTCCAGTGTAGTGGAAGCACGGATGTGGACGGGAAGGTTGTTCCAGAGAGTGGGTGTGGCAATTGAGAAGGCGCGTTTTCCGTAGCGAGTGCGGGGGATAGGACCAGTGTTGAATTCCAGGTGGGCAGTAGATGATGATCGGAGAACGTGAGACGTAGGTTGCTTTTTGGGAACGAGTAATTCTGTGATATATTTAGGAGCTAGGCCATGTCTAACTTTGTATGCAAGAGTAAGAACTTTGAATTGGATCCTTTGAGATACAGGGAGCCAGTGTAAGGAGCGCAGAACGGGGGTGATGTGGTCTGATTTCTTTGTGCGGGAAACCAGACGAGCTGCTGAGTTCTGTATTCGTTGGAGGGGAGCAATGTGGGATTGAGGAAGGTTGATGTAGAGACTGTTACAGTAATCAAGGTGAGAAGTAGAGAAAGCGTGAATCAGTCGTTCAGTGGTACTTTGGTCTAAGTAGCGTCTAAGCTTTCCGATCTTGTGGATTCCAAAGGCAGCAGAACGACATGTGTTCTTGATGTGTTGTTGTAGGGTTAATTGGTGATCAAGGGTGACTCCAAGATCTCTAACTGTCTTTGATGGGGTGATGTTGTCGTGGACTACGGAGATGTGTGCAATAGGTTGTGATGTTCGGAACTGTGAGGTGACATGGAGTACTTCAGTCTTAGATGAGTTTAGCTGCAGACCGTTCTGGCTGGACCATGTCTGAATATCAGCAACACAGTCTGATAGCTGCTTCTGATAGGGCTCTCTCTGCCCTGAGTTTCGTTAAGATCAGGATTTTGTAGGCGAGGCCAGCTTCCTGGAAGTAGGGCTGCCCGAAACTCCACCGTATTACATGCCTACGTCATCGCCGGTGAGAAAAAGCCGGCACAAAAAGGTCCGGAATAATTTCTCAGCTAAGGTTGGGAATAACTCATGAACTAGAAATGCTAGAGAGACAAAATTTGTACCTGAGTCTGCCTTGGATATCCCTGCATCCGAAAATCAAACTTTTGGCGACCCGGAGGGCAAGCTTCATAGCGGAAATGACCAGGAGGTGGGGCTACTCAGAACGCTCCTCAAAAGCATCCCCAATGGGATTTTTGTACACAGAGCTGTCAAAGAAAAAAAGACAAAGTAAACACGGTCAAATCAGCCTCAGAATAATACTGGATCTTCACAAGTTTTACACCATTGGAAAGCCCGTCTCAAGGGCTCTCTCTGCCCTGAGTTTCGTTATGATCAGGATTTTGTAGGCGAGGCCAGCCTCCTGGAAGTAGGGCTGCCCGAAACTCCACCGTATTACATGCCTACGTCATCGCCGGTGAGAAAAAGCCGGCACAAAAAGGTCCGGAATAATTTCTCAGCTAAGGTTGGGAATAACTCATGAACTAGAAATGCTAGAGAGACAAAATTTGTACCTGAGTCTGCCTTGGATATCCCTGCATCCGAAAATCAAACTTTTAGCGACCCGGAGGGCAAGCTTCATAGCGGAAATGACCAGGAGGTGGGGCTACTCAGAACGCTCCTCAAAAGCATCCCCAATGGGATTTTTGTACACAGAGCTGTCAAAGAAAAAAAGACAAAGTAAACACGGTCAAATCAGCCTCAGAATAATACTGGATCTTCACAAGTTTTACACCATTGGAAAGCCCGTCTCAAGGGCTCTCTCTGCCCTGAGTTTCGTTAAGATCAGGATTTTGTAGGCGAGGCCAGCTTCCTGGAAGTAGGGCTGCCCGAAACTCCACCGTATTACATGCCTACGTCATCGCCGGTGAGAAAAAGCCGGCACAAAAAGGTCCGGAATAATTTCTCAGCTAAGGTTGGGAATAACTCATGAACTAGAAATGCTAGAGAGACAAAATTTGTACCTGAGTCTGCCTTGGATATCCCTGCATCCGAAAATCAAACTTTTAGCGACCCGGAGGGCAAGCTTCATAGCGGAAATGACCAGGAAGTGGGGCTACTCAGAACGCTCCTCAAAAGCATCCCCAATGGGATTTTTGTACACAGAGCTGTCAAAGAAAAAAAGACAAAGTAAACACGGTCAAATCAGCCTCAGAATAATACTGGATCTTCACAAGTTTTACACCATTGGAAAACCCGTCTCAAGGGCTCTCTCTGCCCTGAGTTTCGTTAAGATCAGGATTTTGTAGGCGAGGCCAGCTTCCTGGAAGTAGGGCTGCCCGAAACTCCACCGTATTACATGCCTACGTCATCGCCGGCGAGAAAAAGCCGGCACAAAAAGGTCCGGAATAATTTCTCAGCTAAGGTTGGGAATAACTCATGAACTAGAAATGCTAGAGAGACAAAATTTGTACCTGAGTCTGCCTTGGATATCCCTGCATCCGAAAATTAAACTTTTGGCGACCCGGAGGGCAAGCTTCATAGCGGAAATGACCAGGAGGTGGGGCTACTCAGAACGCTCCTCAAAAGCATCCCCAATGGGATTTTTGTACACAGAGCTGTCAAAGAAAAAAAGACAAAGTAAACACGGTCAAATCAGCCTCAGAATAATACTGGATCTTCACAAGTTTTACACCATTGGAAAGCCCGTCTCAAGGGCTCTCTCTGCCCTGAGTTTCGTTAAGATCAGGATTTTGTAGGCGAGGCCAGCCTCCTGGAAGTAGGGCTGCCCGAAACTCCACCGTATTACATGCCTACGTCATCGCCGGTGAGAAAAAGCCGGCACAAAAAGGTCCGGAATAATTTCTCAGCTAAGGTTGGGAATAACTCATGAACTAGAAATGCTAGAGAGACAAAATTTGTACCTGAGTCTGCCTTGGATATCCCTGCATACGAAAATCAAACTTTTGGCGACCCGGAGGGCAAGCTTCATAGCGGAAATGACCAGGAGGTGGGGCTACTCAGAACGCTCCTCAAAAGCATCCCCAATGGGATTTTTGTACACAGAGCTGTCAAAGAAAAAAAGACAAAGTAAACACGGTCAAATCAGCCTCAGAATAATACTGGATCTTCACAAGTTTTACACCATTGGAAAGCCCGTCTCAAGGGCTCTCTCTGCCTTGAGTTTCGTTAAGATCAGGATTTTGTAGGCGAGGCCAGCCTCGTGGAAGTAGGGCTGCCCGAAACTCCACCGTATTACATGCCTACGTCATCGCCGGTGAGAAAAAGCCGGCACAAAAAGGTCCGGAATAATTTCTCAGCTAAGGTTGGGAATAACTCATGAACTAGAAATGCTAGAGAGACAAAATTTGTACCTGAGTCTGCCTTGGATATCCTTGCATCCGAAAATCAAACTTTTGGCGACCCGGAGGGCAAGCTTCATAGCGGAAATGACCAGGAGGTGGGGCTACTCAGAACGCTCCTCAAAAGCATCCCCAATGGGATTTTTGTACACAGAGCTGTCAAAGAAAAAAAGACAAAGTAAACACGGTCAAATCAGCCTCAGAATAATACTGGATCTTCACAAGTTTTACACCATTGCAAAGCCCGTCTCAAGGGCTCTCTCTGCCCTGAGTTTCGTTATGATCAGGATTTTGTAGGCGAGGCCAGCCTCCTGGAAGTAGGGCTGCCCGAAACTCCACCGTATTACATGCCTACGTCATCGCCGGTGAGAAAAAGCCGGCACAAAAAGGTCCGGAATAATTTCTCAGCTAAGGTTGGGAATAACTCATGAACTAGAAATGCTAGAGAGACAAAATTTGTACCTGAGTCTGCCTTGGATATCCCTGCATCCGAAAATCAAACTTTTGGCGACCCGGAGGGCAAGCTTCATAGCGGAAATGACCAGGAGGTGGGGCTACTCAGAACGCTCCTCAAAAGCATCCCCAATGGGATTTTTGTACACAGAGCTGTCAAAGAAAAAAAGACAAAGTAAACACGGTCAAATCAGCCTCAGAATAATACTGGATCTTCACAAGTTTTACACCATTGCAAAGCCCGTCTCAAGGGCTCTCTCTGCCCTGAGTTTCGTTAAGATCAGGATTTTGTAGGCGAGGCCAGCTTCCTGGAAGTAGGGCTGCCCGAAACTCCACCGTATTACATGCCTACGTCATCGCCGGTGAGAAAAAGCCGGCACAAAAAGGTCCGGAATAATTTCTCAGCTAAGGTTGGGAATAACTCATGAACTAGAAATGCTAGAGAGACAAAATTTGTACCTGAGTCTGCCTTGGATATCCCTGCATCCGAAAATCAAACTTTTGGCGACCCGGAGGGCAAGCTTCATAGCGGAAATGACCAGGAGGTGGGGCTACTCAGAACGCTCCTCAAAAGCATCCCCAATGGGATTTTTGTACACAGAGCTGTCAAAGAAAAAAAGACAAAGTAAACACGGTCAAATCAGCCTCAGAATAATACTGGATCTTCACAAGTTTTACACCATTGGAAAGCCCGTCTCAAGGGCTCTCTCTGCCCTGAGTTTCGTTAAGATCAGGATTTTGTAGGCGAGGCCAGCTTCCTGGAAGTAGGGCTGCCCGAAACTCCACCGTATTACATGCCTACGTCATCGCCGGAGAGAAAAAGCCGGCACAAAAAGGTCCGGAATAATTTCTCAGCTAAGGTGTGGAATAACTCATGAACTAGAAATGCTAGAGAGACAAAATTTGTACCTGAGTCTGCCTTGGATATCCTTGCATCCGAAAATCAAACTTTTGGCGACCCGGAGGGCAAGCTTCATAGCGGAAATGACCAGGAGGTGGGGCTACTCAGAACGCTCCTCAAAAGCATCCCCAATGGGATTTTTGTACACAGAGCTGTCAAAGAAAAAAAGACAAAGTAAACACGGTCAAATCAGCCTCAGAATAATACTGGATCTTCACAAGTTTTACACCATTGCAAAGCCCGTCTCAAGGGCTCTCTCTGCCCTGAGTTTCGTTAAGATCAGGATTTTGTAGGCGAAGCCAGCTTCCTGGAAGTAGGGCTGCCCGAAACTCCACCGTATTACATGCCTACGTCATCGCCGGTGAGAAAAAGCCGGCACAAAAAGGTCCGGAATAATTTCTCAGCTAAGGTTGGGAATAACTCATGAACTAGAAATGCTAGAGAGACAAAATTTGTACCTGAGTCTGCCTTGGATATCCCTGCATCCGAAAATCAAACTTTTAGCGACCCGGAAGGCAAGCTTCATAGCGGAAATGACCAGGAGGTGGGGCTATTCAGAACGCTCCTCAAAAGCATCCCCAATGGGATTTTTGGTACACAGAGCTGTCAAAGAAAAAAAGACAAAGTAAACACGGTCAAATCAGCCTCAGAATAATACTGGATCTTCACAAGTTTTACACCATTGGAAAGCCCGTCTCAAGGGCTCTCTCTGCCCTGAGTTTCGTTATGATCAGGATTTTGTAGGCGAGGCCAGCCTCCTGGAAGTAGGGCTGCCCGAAACTCCACCGTATTACATGCCTACGTCATCGCCGGTGAGAAAAAGCCGGCACAAAAAGGTCCGGAATAATTTCTCAGCTAAGGTTGGGAATAACTCATGAACTAGAAATGCTAGAGAGACAAAATTTGTACCTGAGTCTGCCTTGGATATCCCTGCATCCGAAAATCAATCTTTTGGCGACCCGGAGGGCAAGCTTCATAGCGGAAATGACCAGGAGGTTGGGCTACTCAGAACGCTCCTCAAAAGCATCCCCAATGGGATTTTTGTACACAGAGCTGTCAAAGAAAAAAAGACAAAGTAAACACGGTCAAATCAGCCTCAGAATAATACTGGATCTTCACAAGTTTTACACCATTGGAAAGCCCGTCTCAAGGGCTCTCTCTGCCCTGAGTTTCGTTAAGATCAGGATTTTGTAGGCGAGGCCAGCTTCCTGGAAGTAGGGCTGCCCGAAACTCCACCGTATTACATGCCTACGTCATCGCCGGTGAGAAAAAGCCGGCACAAAAAGGTCCGGAATAATTTCTCAGCTAAGGTTGGGAATAACTCATGAACTAGAAATGCTAGAGAGACAAAATTTGTACCTGAGTCTGCCTTGGATATCCCTGCATCCGAAAATCAATCTTTTGGCGACCCGGAGGGCAAGCTTCATAGCGGAAATGACCAGGAGGTGGGGCTACTCAGAACGCTCCTCAAAAGCATCCCCAATGGGATTTTTGTACACAGAGCTGTCAAAGAAAAAAAGACAAAGTAAACACGGTCAAATCAGCCTCAGAATAATACTGGATCTTCACAAGTTTTACACCATTGGAAAGCCCGTCTCAAGGGCTCTCTCTGCCCTGAGTTTCGTTATGATCAGGATTTTGTAGGCGAGGCCAGCCTCCTGGAAGTAGGGCTGCCCGAAACTCCACCGTATTACATGCCTACGTCATCGCCGGTGAGAAAAAGCCGGCACAAAAAGGTCCGGAATAATTTCTCAGCTAAAGTTGGGAATAACTCATGAACTAGAAATGCTAGAGAGACAAAATTTGTACCTGAGTCTGCCTTGGATATCCCTGCATCCGAAAATCAAACTTTTGGCGACCCGGAGGGCAAGCTTCATAGCGGAAATGACCAGGAGGTGGGGCTACTCAGAACGCTCCTCAAAAGCATCCCCAATGGGATTTTTGTACACAGAGCTGTCAAAGAAAAAAAGACAAAGTAAACACGGTCAAATCAGCCTCAGAATAATACTGGATCTTCACAAGTTTTACACCATTGGAAAGCCCGTCTCAAGGGCTCTCTCTGCCCTGAGTTTCGTTAAGATCAGGATTTTGTAGGCGAGGCCAGCCTCCTGGAAGTAGGGCTGCCCGAAACTCCACCGTATTACATGCCTACGTCATCGCCGGTGAGAAAAAGCCGGCACAAAAAGGTCCGGAATAATTTCTCAGCTAAGGTTGGGAATAACTCATGAACTAGAAATGCTAGAGAGACAAAATTTGTACCTGAGTCTGCCTTGGATATCCCTGCATCCGAAAATCAAACTTTTGGCGACCCGGAGGGCAAGCTTCATAGCGGAAATGACCAGGAGGTGGGGCTACTCAGAACGCTCCTCAAAAGCATCCCCAATGGGATTTTTGTACACAGAGCTGTCAAAGAAAAAAAGACAAAGTAAACACGGTCAAATCAGCCTCAGAATAATACTGGATCTTCACAAGTTTTACACCATTGGAAAGCCCGTCTCAAGGGCTCTCTCTGCCTTGAGTTTCGTTAAGATCAGGATTTTGTAGGCGAGGCCAGCCTCCTGGAAGTAGGGCTGCCCGAAACTCCACCGTATTACATGCCTACGTCATCGCCGGTGAGAAAAAGCCGGCACAAAAAGGTCCGGAATAATTTCTCAGCTAAGGTTGGGAATAACTCATGAACTAGAAATGCTAGAGAGACAAAATTTGTACCTGAGTCTGCCTTGGATATCCCTGCATCCGAAAATCAAACTTTTGGCGACCCGGAGGGCAAGCTTCATAGCGGAAATGACCAGGAGGTGGGGCTACTCAGAACGCTCCTCAAAAGCATCCCCAATGGGATTTTTGTACACAGAGCTGTCAAAGAAAAAAAGACAAAGTAAACACGGTCAAATCAGCCTCAGAATAATACTGGATCTTCACAAGTTTTACACCATTGGAAAGCCCGTCTCAAGGGCTCTCTCTGCCTTGAGTTTCGTTAAGATCAGGATTTTGTAGGCGAGGCCAGCTTCCTGGAAGTAGGGCTGCCCGAAACTCCACCGTATTACATGCCTACGTCATCGCCGGTGAGAAAAAGCCGGCACAAAAAGGTCCGGAATAATTTCTCAGCTAAGGTTGGGAATAACTCATGAACTAGAAATGCCAGAGAGACAAAATTTGTACCTGAGTCTGCCTTGGATATCCCTGCATCCGAAAATCAAACTTTTGGCGACCCGGAGGGCAAGCTTCATAGCGGAAATGACCAGGAGGTGGGGCTACTCAGAACGCTCCTCAAAAGCATCCCCAATGGGATTTTTGTACACAGAGCTGTCAAAGAAAAAAAGACAAAGTAAACACGGTCAAATCAGCCTCAGAATAATACTGGATCTTCACAAGTTTTACACCATTGGAAAGCCCGTCTCAAGGGCTCTCTCTGCCCTGAGTTTCGTTAAGATCAGGATTTTGTAGGCGAGGCCAGCTTCCTGGAAGTAGGGCTGCCCGAAACTCCACCGTATTACATGCCTACGTCATCGCCGGTGAGAAAAAGCCGGCACAAAAAGGTCCGGAATAATTTCTCAGCTAAGGTTGGGAATAACTCATGAACTAGAAATGCTAGAGAGACAAAATTTGTACCTGAGTCTGCCTTGGATATCCCTGCATCCGAAAATCAAACTTTTGGCGACCCGGAGGGCAAGCTTCATAGCAGAAATGACCAGGAGGTGGGGCTACTCAGAACGCTCCTCAAAAGCATCCCCAATGGGATTTTTGTACACAGAGCTGTCAAAGAAAAAAAGACAAAGTAAACACGGTCAAATCAGCCTCAGAATAATACTGGATCTTCACAAGTTTTACACCATTGGAAAGCCCGTCTCAAGGGCTCTCTCTGCCCTGAGTTTCGTTAAGATCAGGATTTTGTAGGCGAGGCCAGCTTCCTGGAAGTAGGGCTGCCCGAAACTCCACCGTATTACATGCCTACGTCATCGCCGGTGAGAAAAAGCCGGCACAAAAAGGTCTGGAATAATTTCTCAGCTAAGGTTGGGAATAACTCATGAACTAGAAATGCTAGAGAGACAAAATTTGTACCTGAGTCTGCCTTGGATATCCCTGCATCCGAAAATCAAACTTTTGGCGACCCGGAGGGCAAGCTTCATAGCGGAAATGACCAGGAGGTGGGGCTACTCAGAACGCTCCTCAAAAGCATCCCCAATGGGATTTTTGTACACAGAGCTGTCAAAGAAAAAAAGACAAAGTAAACACGGTCAAATCAGCCTCAGAATAATACTGGATCTTCACAAGTTTTACACCATTGGAAAGCCCGTCTCAAGGGCTCTCTCTGCCCTGAGTTTCGTTAAGATCAGGATTTTGTAGGCGAGGCCAGCTTCCTGGAAGTAGGGCTGCCCGAAACTCCACCGTATTACATGCCTACGTCATCGCCGGTGAGAAAAAGCCGGCACAAAAAGGTCCGGAATAATTTCTCAGCTAAGGTTGGGAATAACTCATGAACTAGAAATGCTAGAGAGACAAAATTTGTACCTGAGTCTGCCTTGGATATCCCTGCATCCGAAAATTAAACTTTTGGCGACCCGGAGGGCAAGCTTCATAGCGGAAATGACCAGGAGGTGGGGCTACTCAGAACGCTCCTCAAAAGCATCCCCAATGGGATTTTTGTACACAGAGCTGTCAAAGAAAAAAAGACAAAGTAAACACGGTCAAATCAGCCTCAGAATAATACTGGATCTTCACAAGTTTTACACCATTGGAAAGCCCGTCTCAAGGGCTCTCTCTGCCCTGAGTTTCGTTAAGATCAGGATTTTGTAGGCGAGGCCAGCTTCCTGGAAGTAGGGCTGCCCGAAACTCCACCGTATTACATGCCTACGTCATCGCCGGAGAGAAAAAGCCGGCACAAAAAGGTCCGGAATAATTTCTCAGCTAAGGTGTGGAATAACTCATGAACTAGAAATGCTAGAGAGACAAAATTTGTACCTGAGTCTGCCTTGGATATCCTTGCATCCGAAAATCAAATTTTTGGCGACCCGGAGGGCAAGCTTCATAGCGGAAATGACCAGGAGGTGGGGCTACTCAGAACGCTCCTCAAAAGCATCCCCAATGGGATTTTTGTACACAGAGCTGTCAAAGAAAAAAAGACAAAGTAAACACGGTCAAATCAGCCTCAGAATAATACTGGATCTTCACAAGTTTTACACCATTGCAAAGCCCGTCTCAAGGGCTCTCTCTGCCCTGAGTTTCGTTAAGATCAGGATTTTGTAGGCGAGGCCAGCTTCCTGGAAGTAGGGCTGCCCGAAACTCCACCGTATTACATGCCTACGTCATCGCCGGTGAGAAAAAGCCGGCACAAAAAGGTCCGGAATAATTTCTCAGCTAAGGTTGGGAATAACTCATGAACTAGAAATGCTAGAGAGACAAAATTTGTACCTGAGTCTGCCTTGGATATCCCTGCATCCGAAAATCAAACTTTTGGCGACCCGGAGGGCAAGCTTCATAGCGGAAATGACCAGGAGGTGGGGCTACTCAGAACGCTCCTCAAAAGCATCCCCAATGGGATTTTTGTACACAGAGCTGTCAAAGAAAAAAAGACAAAGTAAACACGGTCAAATCAGCCTCAGAATAATACTGGATCTTCACAAGTTTTACACCATTGGAAAGCCCGTCTCAAGGGCTCTCTCTGCCCTGAGTTTCGTTAAGATCAGGATTTTGTAGGCGAGGCCAGCTTCCTGGAAGTAGGGCTGCCCGAAACTCCACCGTATTACATGCCTACGTCATCGCCGGTGAGAAAAAGCCGGCACAAAAAGGTCCGGAATAATTTCTCAGCTAAGGTTGGGAATAACTCATGAACTAGAAATGCTAGAGAGACAAAATTTGTACCTGAGTCTGCCTTGGATATCCCTGCATCCGAAAATCAAACTTTTGGCGACCCGGAGGGCAAGCTTCATAGCGGAAATGACCAGGAGGTGGGGCTACTCAGAACGCTCCTCAAAAGCATCCCCAATGGGATTTTTGTACACAGAGCTGTCAAAGAAAAAAAGACAAAGTAAACACGGTCAAATCAGCCTCAGAATAATACTGGATCTTCACAAGTTTTACACCATTGGAAAGCCCGTCTCAAGGGCTCTCTCTGCCCTGAGTTTCGTTAAGATCAGGATTTTGTAGGCGAGGCCAGCTTCCTGGAAGTAGGGCTGCCCGAAACTCCACCGTATTACATGCCTACGTCATCGCCGGAGAGAAAAAGCCGGCACAAAAAGGTCCGGAATAATTTCTCAGCTAAGGTGTGGAATAACTCATGAACTAGAAATGCTAGAGAGACAAAATTTGTACCTGAGTCTGCCTTGGATATCCTTGCATCCGAAAATCAAACTTTTGGCGACCCGGAGGGCAAGCTTCATAGCGGAAATGACCAGGAGGTGGGGCTACTCAGAACGCTCCTCAAAAGCATCCCCAATGGGATTTTTGTACACAGAGCTGTCAAAGAAAAAAAGACAAAGTAAACACGGTCAAATCAGCCTCAGAATAATACTGGATCTTCACAAGTTTTACACCATTGCAAAGCCCGTCTCAAGGGCTCTCTCTGCCCTGAGTTTCGTTAAGATCAGGATTTTGTAGGCGAGGCCAGCTTCCTGGAAGTAGGGCTGCCCGAAACTCCACCGTATTACATGCCTACGTCATCGCCGGTGAGAAAAAGCCGGCACAAAAAGGTCCGGAATAATTTCTCAGCTAAGGTTGGGAATAACTCATGAACTAGAAATGCTAGAGAGACAAAATTTGTACCTGAGTCTGCCTTGGATATCCCTGCATCCGAAAATCAAACTTTTGGCGACCCGGAGGGCAAGCTTCATAGCGGAAATGACCAGGAGGTGGGGCTACTCAGAACGCTCCTCAAAAGCATCCCCAATGGGATTTTTGTACACAGAGCTGTCAAAGAAAAAAAGACAAAGTAAACACGGTCAAATCAGCCTCAGAATAATACTGGATCTTCACAAGTTTTACACCATTGCAAAGCCCGTCTCAAGGGCTCTCTCTGCCCTGAGTTTCGTTAAGATCAGGATTTTGTAGGCGAGGCCAGCTTCCTGGAAGTAGGGCTGCCCGAAACTCCACCGTATTACATGCCTACGTCATCGCCGGTGAGAAAAAGCCGGCACAAAAAGGTCCGGAATAATTTCTCAGCTAAGGTTGGGAATAACTCATGAACTAGAAATGCTAGAGAGACAAAATTTGTACCTGAGTCTGCCTTGGATATCCCTGCATCCGAAAATCAAACTTTTAGCGACCCGGAGGGCAAGCTTCATAGCGGAAATGACCAGGAAGTGGGGCTACTCAGAACGCTCCTCAAAAGCATCCCCAATGGGATTTTTGTACACAGAGCTGTCAAAGAAAAAAAGACAAAGTAAACACGGTCAAATCAGCCTCAGAATAATACTGGATCTTCACAAGTTTTACACCATTGGAAAGCCCGTCTCAAGGGCTCTCTCTGCCCTGAGTTTCGTTAAGATCAAGATTTTGTAGGCGAGGCCAGCTTCCTGGAAGTAGGGCTGCCCGAAACTCCACCGTATTACATGCCTACGTCATCGCCGGTGAGAAAAAGCCGGCACAAAAAGGTCCGGAATAATTTCTCAGCTAAGGTTGGGAATAACTCATGAACTAGAAATGCTAGAGAGACAAAATTTGTACCTGAGTCTGCCTTGGATATCCCTGCATCCGAAAATCAAACTTTTGGCGACCCGGAGGGCAAGCTTCATAGCGGAAATGACCAGGAGGTGGGGCTACTCAGAACGCTCCTCAAAAGCATCCCCAATGGGATTTTTGTACAGAGAGCTGTCAAAGAAAAAAAGACAAAGTAAACACGGTCAAATCAGCCTCAGAATAATACTGGATCTTCACAAGTTTTACACCATTGGAAAGCCCGTCTCAAGGGCTCTCTCTGCCCTGAGTTTCGTTAAGATCAGGATTTTGTAGGCGAGGCCAGCTTCCTGGAAGTAGGGCTGCCCGAAACTCCACCGTATTACATGCCTACGTCATCGCCGGTGAGAAAAAGCCGGCACAAAAAGGTCCGGAATAATTTCTCAGCTAAGGTTGGGAATAACTCATGAACTAGAAATGCTAGAGAGACAAAATTTGTACCTGAGTCTGCCTTGGATATCCCTGCATCCGAAAATCAAACTTTTGGCGACCCGGAGGGCAAGCTTCATAGCAGAAATGACCAGGAGGTGGGGCTACTCAGATCGCTCCTCAAAAGCATCCCCAATGGGATTTTTGTACACAGAGCTGTCAAAGAAAAAAAGACAAAGTAAACACGGTCAAATCAGCCTCAGAATAATACTGGATCTTCACAAGTTTTACACCATTGGAAAGCCCGTCTCAAGGGCTCTCTCTGCCCTGAGTTTCGTTAAGATCAGGATTTTGTAGGCGAGGCCAGCTTCCTGGAAGTAGGGCTGCCCGAAACTCCACCGTATTACATGCCTACGTCATCGCCGGTGAGAAAAAGCCGGCACAAAAAGGTCCGGAATAATTTCTCAGCTAAGGTTGGGAATAACTCATGAACTAGAAATGCTAGAGAGACAAAATTTGTACCTGAGTCTGCCTTGGATATCCCTGCATCCGAAAATCAAACTTTTGGCGACCCGGAGGGCAAGCTTCATAGCAGAAATGACCAGGAGGTGGGGCTACTCAGATCGCTCCTCAAAAGCATCCCCAATGGGATTTTTGTACACAGAGCTGTCAAAGAAAAAAAGACAAAGTAAACACGGTCAAATCAGCCTCAGAATAATACTGGATCTTCACAAGTTTTACACCATTGGAAAGCCCGTCTCAAGGGCTCTCTCTGCCCTGAGTTTCGTTAAGATCAGGATTTTGTAGGCGAGGCCAGCTTCCTGGAAGTAGGGCTGCCCGAAACTCCACCGTATTACATGCCTACGTCATCGCCGGTGAGAAAAAGCCGGCACAAAAAGGTCCGGAATAATTTCTCAGCTAAGGTTGGGAATAACTCATGAACTAGAAATGCTAGAGAGACAAAATTTGTACCTGAGTCTGCCTTGGATATCCCTGCATCCGAAAATCAAACTTTTGGCGACCCGGAGGGCAAGCTTCATAGCGGAAATGACCAGGAGGTGGGGCTACTCAGAACGCTCCTCAAAAGCATCCCCAATGGGATTTTTGTACACAGAGCTGTCAAAGAAAAAAAGACAAAGTAAACACGGTCAAATCAGCCTCAGAATAATACTGGATCTTCACAAGTTTTACACCATTGGAAAGCCCGTTTCAAGGGCTCTCTCTGCCCTGAGTTTCGTTAAGATCAGGATTTTTTAGGCGAGGCCAGCTTCCTGGAAGTAGGGCTGCCCGAAACTCCACCGTATTACATGCCTACGTCATCGCCGGTGAGAAAAAGCCGGCACAAAAAGGTCCGGAATAATTTCTCAGCTAAGGTTGGGAATAACTCATGAACTAGAAATGCTAGAGAGACAAAATTTGTACCTGAGTCTGCCTTGGATATCCTTGCATCCGAAAATCAAACTTTTGGCGACCCGGAGGGCAAGCTTCATAGCGGAAATGACCAGGAGGTGGGGCTACTCAGAACGCTCCTCAAAAGCATCCCCAATGGGATTTTTGTACACAGAGCTGTCAAAGAAAAAAAGACAAAGTAAACACGGTCAAATCAGCCTCAGAATAATACTGGATCTTCACAAGTTTTACACCATTGCAAAGCCCGTCTCAAGGGCTCTCTCTGCCCTGAGTTTCGTTAAGATCAGGATTTTGTAGGCGAGGCCAGCTTCCTGGAAGTAGGGCTGCCCGAAACTCCACCGTATTACATGCCTACGTCATCGCCGGTGAGAAAAAGCCGGCACAAAAAGGTCCGGAATAATTTCTCAGCTAAGGTTGGGAATAACTCATGAACTAGAAATGCTAGAGAGACAAAATTTGTACCTGAGTCTGCCTTGGATATCCCTGCATCCGAAAATCAAATTTTTGGCGACCCGGAGGGCAAGCTTCATAGCGGAAATGACCAGGAAGTGGGGCTACTCAGAACGCTCCTCAAAAGCATCCCCAATGGGATTTTTGTACACAGAGCTGTCAAAGAAAAAAAGACAAAGTAAACACGGTCAAATCAGCCTCAGAATAATACTGGATCTTCACAAGTTTTACACCATTGGAAAGCCCGTCTCAAGGGCTCTCTCTGCCCTGAGTTTCGTTAAGATCAAGATTTTGTAGGCGAGGCCAGCTTCCTGGAAGTAGGGCTGCCCGAAACTCCACCGTATTACATGCCTACGTCATCGCCGGTGAGAAAAAGCCGGCACGAAAAGGTCCGGAATAATTTCTCAGCTAAGGTTGGGAATAACTCATGAACTAGAAATGCTAGAGAGACAAAATTTGTACCTGAGTCTGCCTTGGATATCCCTGCATCCGAAAATCAAACTTTTGGCGACCCGGAGGGCAAGCTTCATAGCGGAAATGACCAGGAGGTGGGGCTACTCAGAACGCTCCTCAAAAGCATCCCCAATGGGATTTTTGTACACAGAGCTGTCAAAGAAAAAAAGACAAAGTAAACACGGTCAAATCAGCCTCAGAATAATACTGGATCTTCACAAGTTTTACACCATTGGAAAGCCCGTCTCAAGGGCTCTCTCTGCCCTGAGTTTCGTTAAGATCAGGATTTTGTAGGCGAGGCCAGCTTCCTGGAAGTAGGGCTGCCCGAAACTCCACCGTATTACATGCCTACGTCATCGCCGGTGAGAAAAAGCCGGCACAAAAAGGTCCGGAATAATTTCTCAGCTAAGGTTGGGAATAACTCATGAACTAGAAATGCTAGAGAGACAAAATTTGTACCTGAGTCTGCCTTGGATATCCCTGCATCCGAAAATCAAACTTTTGGCGACCCGGAGGGCAAGCTTCATAGCGGAAATGACAAGGAGGTGGGGCTACTCAGAACGCTCCTCAAAAGCATCCCCAATGGGATTTTTGTACACAGAGCTGTCAAAGAAAAAAAGACAAAGTAAACACGGTCAAATCAGCCTCAGAATAATACTGGATCTTCACAAGTTTTACACCATTGGAAAGCCCGTCTCAAGGGCTCTCTCTGCCCTGAGTTTCGTTAAGATCAGGATTTTGTAGGCGAGGCCAGCCTCCTGGAAGTAGGGCTGCCCGAAACTCCACCGTATTACATGCCTACGTCATCGCCGGTGAGAAAAAGCCGGCACAAAAAGGTCCGGAATAATTTCTCAGCTAAGGTTGGGAATAACTCATGAACTAGAAATGCTAGAGAGACAAAATTTGTACCTGAGTCTGCCTTGGATATCCCTGCATCCGAAAATCAAACTTTTGGCGACCCGGAGGGCAAGCTTCATAGCGGAAATGACCAGGAGGTGGGGCTACTCAGAACGCTCCTCAAAAGCATCCCCAATGGGATTTTTGTACACAGAGCTGTCAAAGAAAAAAAGACAAAGTAAACACGGTCAAATCAGCCTCAGAATAATACTGGATCTTCACAAGTTTTACACCATTGGAAAGCCCGTCTCAAGGGCTCTCTCTGCCCTGAGTTTCGTTAAGATCAGGATTTTGTAGGCGAGGCCAGCTTCCTGGAAGTAGGGCTGCCCGAAACTCCACCGTATTACATGCCTACGTCATCGCCGGTGAGAAAAAGCCGGCACAAAAAGGTCCGGAATAATTTCTCAGCTAAGGTTGGGAATAACTCATGAACTAGAAATGCTAGAGAGACAAAATTTGTACCTGAGTCTGCCTTGGATATCCCTGCATCCGAAAATCAAACTTTTAGCGACCCGGAGGGCAAGCTTCATAGCGGAAATGACCAGGAGGTGGGGCTACTCAGAACGCTCCTCAAAAGCATCCCCAATGGGATTTTTGTACACAGAGCTGTCGAAGAAAAAAAGACAAAGTAAACACGGTCAAATCAGCCTCAGAATAATACTGGATCTTCACAAGTTTTACACCATTGGAAAGCCCGTCTCAAGGGCTCTCTCTGCCCTGAGTTTCGTTATGATCAGGATTTTGTAGGTGAGGCCAGCTTCCTGGAAGTAGGGCTGCCCGAAACTCCACCGTATTACATGCCTACGTCATCGCCGGTGAGAAAAAGCCGGCACAAAAAGGTCCGGAATAATTTCTCAGCTAAGGTTGGGAATAACTCATGAACTAGAAATGCTAGAGAGACAAAATTTGTACCTGAGTCTGCCTTGGATATCCCTGCATCCGAAAATCAAACTTTTGGCAACCCGGAGGGCAAGCTTCATAGCGGAAATGACCAGGAGGTGGGGCTACTCAGAACGCTCCTCAAAAGCATCCCCAATGGGATTTTTGTACACAGAGCTGTCAAAGAAAAAAAGACAAAGTAAACACGGTCAAATCAGCCTCAGAATAATACTGGATCTTCACAAGTTTTACACCATTGGAAAGCCCGTCTCAAGGGCTCTCTCTGCCCTGAGTTTCGTTAAGATCAGGATTTTGTAGGCGAGGCCAGCTTCCTGGAAGTAGGGCTGCCCGAAACTCCACCGTATTACATGCCTACGTCATCGCCGGTGAGAAAAAGCCGGCACAAAAAGGTCCGGAATAATTTCTCAGCTAAGGTTGGGAATAACTCATGAACTAGAAATGCTAGAGAGACAAAATTTGTACCTGAGTCTGCCTTGGATATCCCTGCATCCGAAAATCAAACTTTTGGCGACCCGGAGGGCAAGCTTCATAGCGGAAATGACCAGGAGGTGGGGCTACTCAGAACGCTCCTCAAAAGCATCCCCAATGGGATTTTTGTACACAGAGCTGTCGAAGAAAAAAAGACAAAGTAAACACGGTCAAATCAGCCTCAGAATAATACTGGATCTTCACAAGTTTTACACCATTGGAAAGCCCGTCTCAAGGGCTCTCTCTGCCTTGTGTTTCGTTATGATCAGGATTTTGTAGGCGAGGCCAGCTTCCTGGAAGTAGGGCTGCCCGAAACTCCACCGTATTACATGCCTACGTCATCGCCGGTGAGAAAAAGCCGGCACAAAAAGGTCCGGAATAATTTCTCAGCTAAGGTTGGGAATAACTCATGAACTAGAAATGCTAGAGAGACAAAATTTGTACCTGAGTCTGCCTTGGATATCCCTGCATCCGAAAATCAAACTTTTGGCGACCCGGAGGGCAAGCTTCATAGCGGAAATGACCAGGAGGTGGGGCTACTCAGAACGCTCCTCAAAAGCATCCCCAATGGGATTTTTGTACACAGAGCTGTCAAAGAAAAAAAGACAAAGTAAACACGGTCAAATCAGCCTCAGAATAATACTGGATCTTCACAAGTTTTACACCATTGGAAAGCCCGTCTCAAGGGCTCTCTCTGCCTTGAGTTTCGTTATGATCAGGATTTTGTAGGCGAGGCCAGCCTCCTGGAAGTAGGGCTGCCCGAAACTCCACCGTATTACATGCCTACGTCATCGCCGGTGAGAAAAAGCCGGCACAAAAAGGTCCGGAATAATTTCTCAGCTAAGGTTGGGAATAACTCATGAACTAGAAATGCTAGAGAGACAAAATTTGTACCTGAGTCTGCCTTGGATATCCCTGCATCCGAAAATCAAACTTTTAGCGACCCGGAGGGCAAGCTTCATAGCGGAAATGACCAGGAGGTGGGGCTACTCAGAACGCTCCTCAAAAGCATCCCCAATGGGATTTTTGTACACAGAGCTGTCAAAGAAAAAAAGACAAAGTAAACACGGTCAAATCAGCCTCAGAATAATACTGGATCTTCACAAGTTTTACACCATTGGAAAGCCCGTCTCAAGGGCTCTCTCTGCCCTGAGTTTCGTTAAGATCAGGATTTTGTAGGCGAGGCCAGCTTCCTGGAAGTAGGGCTGCCCGAAACTCCACCGTATTACATGCCTACGTCATCGCCGGTGAGAAAAAGCCGGCACAAAAAGGTCCGGAATAATTTCTCAGCTAAGGTTGGGAATAACTCATGAACTAGAAATGCTAGAGAGACAAAATTTGTACCTGAGTCTGCCTTGGATATCCCTGCATCCGAAAATCAAATTTTTGGCGACCCGGAGGGCAAGCTTCATAGCGGAAATGACCAGGAAGTGGGGCTACTCAGAACGCTCCTCAAAAGCATCCCCAATGGGATTTTTGTACACAGAGCTGTCAAAGAAAAAAAGACAAAGTAAACACGGTCAAATCAGCCTCAGAATAATACTGGATCTTCACAAGTTTTACACCATTGGAAAGCCCGTCTCAAGGGCTCTCTCTGCCCTGAGTTTCGTTAAGATCAAGATTTTGTAGGCGAGGCCAGCTTCCTGGAAGTAGGGCTGCCCGAAACTCCACCGTATTACATGCCTACGTCATCGCCGGTGAGAAAAAGCCGGCACGAAAAGGTCCGGAATAATTTCTCAGCTAAGGTTGGGAATAACTCATGAACTAGAAATGCTAGAGAGACAAAATTTGTACCTGAGTCTGCCTTGGATATCCCTGCATCCGAAAATCAAACTTTTGGCGACCCGGAGGGCAAGCTTCATAGCGGAAATGACCAGGAGGTGGGGCTACTCAGAACGCTCCTCAAAAGCATCCCCAATGGGATTTTTGTACACAGAGCTGTCAAAGAAAAAAAGACAAAGTAAACACGGTCAAATCAGCCTCAGAATAATACTGGATCTTCACAAGTTTTACACCATTGGAAAGCCCGTCTCAAGGGCTCTCTCTGCCCTGAGTTTCGTTAAGATCAGGATTTTGTAGGCGAGGCCAGCTTCCTGGAAGTAGGGCTGCCCGAAACTCCACCGTATTACATGCCTACGTCATCGCCGGTGAGAAAAAGCCGGCACAAAAAGGTCCGGAATAATTTCTCAGCTAAGGTTGGGAATAACTCATGAACTAGAAATGCTAGAGAGACAAAATTTGTACCTGAGTCTGCCTTGGATATCCCTGCATCCGAAAATCAAACTTTTGGCGACCCGGAGGGCAAGCTTCATAGCGGAAATGACAAGGAGGTGGGGCTACTCAGAACGCTCCTCAAAAGCATCCCCAATGGGATTTTTGTACACAGAGCTGTCAAAGAAAAAAAGACAAAGTAAACACGGTCAAATCAGCCTCAGAATAATACTGGATCTTCACAAGTTTTACACCATTGGAAAGCCCGTCTCAAGGGCTCTCTCTGCCCTGAGTTTCGTTAAGATCAGGATTTTGTAGGCGAGGCCAGCCTCCTGGAAGTAGGGCTGCCCGAAACTCCACCGTATTACATGCCTACGTCATCGCCGGTGAGAAAAAGCCGGCACAAAAAGGTCCGGAATAATTTCTCAGCTAAGGTTGGGAATAACTCATGAACTAGAAATGCTAGAGAGACAAAATTTGTACCTGAGTCTGCCTTGGATATCCCTGCATCCGAAAATCAAACTTTTGGCGACCCGGAGGGCAAGCTTCATAGCGGAAATGACCAGGAGGTGGGGCTACTCAGAACGCTCCTCAAAAGCATCCCCAATGGGATTTTTGTACACAGAGCTGTCAAAGAAAAAAAGACAAAGTAAACACGGTCAAATCAGCCTCAGAATAATACTGGATCTTCACAAGTTTTACACCATTGGAAAGCCCGTCTCAAGGGCTCTCTCTGCCCTGAGTTTCGTTAAGATCAGGATTTTGTAGGCGAGGCCAGCTTCCTGGAAGTAGGGCTGCCCGAAACTCCACCGTATTACATGCCTACGTCATCGCCGGTGAGAAAAAGCCGGCACAAAAAGGTCCGGAATAATTTCTCAGCTAAGGTTGGGAATAACTCATGAACTAGAAATGCTAGAGAGACAAAATTTGTACCTGAGTCTGCCTTGGATATCCCTGCATCCGAAAATCAAACTTTTAGCGACCCGGAGGGCAAGCTTCATAGCGGAAATGACCAGGAGGTGGGGCTACTCAGAACGCTCCTCAAAAGCATCCCCAATGGGATTTTTGTACACAGAGCTGTCGAAGAAAAAAAGACAAAGTAAACACGGTCAAATCAGCCTCAGAATAATACTGGATCTTCACAAGTTTTACACCATTGGAAAGCCCGTCTCAAGGGCTCTCTCTGCCCTGAGTTTCGTTATGATCAGGATTTTGTAGGTGAGGCCAGCTTCCTGGAAGTAGGGCTGCCCGAAACTCCACCGTATTACATGCCTACGTCATCGCCGGTGAGAAAAAGCCGGCACAAAAAGGTCCGGAATAATTTCTCAGCTAAGGTTGGGAATAACTCATGAACTAGAAATGCTAGAGAGACAAAATTTGTACCTGAGTCTGCCTTGGATATCCCTGCATCCGAAAATCAAACTTTTGGCAACCCGGAGGGCAAGCTTCATAGCGGAAATGACCAGGAGGTGGGGCTACTCAGAACGCTCCTCAAAAGCATCCCCAATGGGATTTTTGTACACAGAGCTGTCAAAGAAAAAAAGACAAAGTAAACACGGTCAAATCAGCCTCAGAATAATACTGGATCTTCACAAGTTTTACACCATTGGAAAGCCCGTCTCAAGGGCTCTCTCTGCCCTGAGTTTCGTTAAGATCAGGATTTTGTAGGCGAGGCCAGCTTCCTGGAAGTAGGGCTGCCCGAAACTCCACCGTATTACATGCCTACGTCATCGCCGGTGAGAAAAAGCCGGCACAAAAAGGTCCGGAATAATTTCTCAGCTAAGGTTGGGAATAACTCATGAACTAGAAATGCTAGAGAGACAAAATTTGTACCTGAGTCTGCCTTGGATATCCCTGCATCCGAAAATCAAACTTTTGGCGACCCGGAGGGTAAGCTTCATAGCGGAAATGACCAGGAGGTGGGGCTACTCAGAACGCTCCTCAAAAGCATCCCCAATGGGATTTTTGTACACAGAGCTGTCGAAGAAAAAAAGACAAAGTAAACACGGTCAAATCAGCCTCAGAATAATACTGGATCTTCACAAGTTTTACACCATTGGAAAGCCCGTCTCAAGGGCTCTCTCTGCCTTGTGTTTCGTTATGATCAGGATTTTGTAGGCGAGGCCAGCTTCCTGGAAGTAGGGCTGCCCGAAACTCCACCGTATTACATGCCTACGTCATCGCCGGTGAGAAAAAGCCGGCACAAAAAGGTCCGGAATAATTTCTCAGCTAAGGTTGGGAATAACTCATGAACTAGAAATGCTAGAGAGACAAAATTTGTACCTGAGTCTGCCTTGGATATCCCTGCATCCGAAAATCAAACTTTTGGCGACCCGGAGGGCAAGCTTCATAGCGGAAATGACCAGGAGGTGGGGCTACTCAGAACGCTCCTCAAAAGCATCCCCAATGGGATTTTTGTACACAGAGCTGTCAAAGAAAAAAAGACAAAGTAAACACGGTCAAATCAGCCTCAGAATAATACTGGATCTTCACAAGTTTTACACCATTGGAAAGCCCGTCTCAAGGGCTCTCTCTGCCTTGAGTTTCGTTATGATCAGGATTTTGTAGGCGAGGCCAGCCTCCTGGAAGTAGGGCTGCCCGAAACTCCACCGTATTACATGCCTACGTCATCGCCGGTGAGAAAAAGCCGGCACAAAAAGGTCCGGAATAATTTCTCAGCTAAGGTTGGGAATAACTCATGAACTAGAAATGCTAGAGAGACAAAATTTGTACCTGAGTCTGCCTTGGATATCCCTGCATCCGAAAATCAAACTTTTAGCGACCCGGAGGGCAAGCTTCATAGCGGAAATGACCAGGAGGTGGGGCTACTCAGAACGCTCCTCAAAAGCATCCCCAATGGGATTTTTGTACACAGAGCTGTCAAAGAAAAAAAGACAAAGTAAACACGGTCAAATCAGCCTCAGAATAATACTGGATCTTCACAAGTTTTACACCATTGGAAAGCCCGTCTCAAGGGCTCTCTCTGCCCTGAGTTTCGTTAAGATCAGGATTTTGTAGGCGAGGCCAGCTTCCTGGAAGTAGGGCTGCCCGAAACTCCACCGTATTACATGCCTACGTCATCGCCGGTGAGAAAAAGCCGGCACAAAAAGGTCCGGAATAATTTCTCAGCTAAGGTTGGGAATAACTCATGAACTAGAAATGCTAGAGAGACAAAATTTGTACCTGAGTCTGCCTTGGATATCCCTGCATCCGAAAATCAAACTTTTAGCGACCCGGAGGGCAAGCTTCATAGCGGAAATGACCAGGAAGTGGGGCTACTCAGAACGCTCCTCAAAAGCATCCCCAATGGGATTTTTGTACACAGAGCTGTCAAAGAAAAAAAGACAAAGTAAACACGGTCAAATCAGCCTCAGAATAATACTGGATCTTCACAAGTTTTACACCATTGGAAAGCCCGTCTCAAGGGCTCTCTCTGCCCTGAGTTTCGTTAAGATCAGGATTTTGTAGGCGAGGCCAGCTTCCTGGAAGTAGGGCTGCCCGAAACTCCACCGTATTACATGCCTACGTCATCGCCGGTGAGAAAAAGCCGGCACAAAAAGGTCCGGAATAATTTCTCAGCTAAGGTTGGGAATAACTCATGAACTAGAAATGCTAGAGAGACAAAATTTGTACCTGAGTCTGCCTTGGATATCCCTGCATCCGAAAATCAAACTTTTGGCGACCCGGAGGGCAAGCTTCATAGCGGAAATGACCAGGAGGTGGGGCTACTCAGAACGCTCCTCAAAAGCATCCCCAATGGGATTTTTGTACACAGAGCTGTCAAAGAAAAAAAGACAAAGTAAACACGGTCAAATCAGCCTCAGAATAATACTGGATCTTCACAAGTTTTACACCATTGGAAAGCCCGTCTCAAGGGCTCTCTCTGCCCTGAGTTTCGTTAAGATCAGGATTTTGTAGGCGAGGCCAGCTTCCTGGAAGTAGGGCTGCCCGAAACTCCACCGTATTACATGCCTACGTCATCGCCGGTGAGAAAAAGCCGGCACAAAAAGGTCCGGAATAATTTCTCAGCTAAGGTTGGGAATAACTCATGAACTAGAAATGCTAGAGAGACAAAATTTGTACCTGAGTCTGCCTTGGATATCCCTGCATCCGAAAATCAAACTTTTAGCGACCCGGAGGGCAAGCTTCATAGCGGAAATGACCAGGAGGTGGGGCTACTCAGAACGCTCCTCAAAAGCATCCCCAATGGGATTTTTGTACACAGAGCTGTCGAAGAAAAAAAGACAAAGTAAACACGGTCAAATCAGCCTCAGAATAATACTGGATCTTCACAAGTTTTACACCATTGGAAAGCCCGTCTCAAGGGCTCTCTCTGCCCTGAGTTTCGTTATGATCAGGATTTTGTAGGTGAGGCCAGCTTCCTGGAAGTAGGGCTGCCCGAAACTCCACCGTATTACATGCCTACGTCATCGCCGGTGAGAAAAAGCCGGCACAAAAAGGTCCGGAATAATTTCTCAGCTAAGGTTGGGAATAACTCATGAACTAGAAATGCTAGAGAGACAAAATTTGTACCTGAGTCTGCCTTGGATATCCCTGCATCCGAAAATCAAACTTTTGGCGACCCGGAGGGCAAGCTTCATAGCGGAAATGACCAGGAGGTGGGGCTACTCAGAACGCTCCTCAAAAGCATCCCCAATGGGATTTTTGTACACAGAGCTGTCAAAGAAAAAAAGACAAAGTAAACACGGTCAAATCAGCCTCAGAATAATACTGGATCTTCACAAGTTTTACACCATTGGAAAGCCCGTCTCAAGGGCTCTCTCTGCCCTGAGTTTCGTTAAGATCAGGATTTTGTAGGCGAGGCCAGCTTCCTGGAAGTAGGGCTGCCCGAAACTCCACCGTATTACATGCCTACGTCATCGCCGGTGAGAAAAAGCCGGCACAAAAAGGTCCGGAATAATTTCTCAGCTAAGGTTGGGAATAACTCATGAACTAGAAATGCTAGAGAGACAAAATTTGTACCTGAGTCTGCCTTGGATATCCCTGCATCCGAAAATCAAACTTTTGGCGACCCGGAGGGCAAGCTTCATAGCGGAAATGACCAGGAGGTGGGGCTACTCAGAACGCTCCTCAAAAGCATCCCCAATGGGATTTTTGTACACAGAGCTGTCGAAGAAAAAAAGACAAAGTAAACACGGTCAAATCAGCCTCAGAATAATACTGGATCTTCACAAGTTTTACACCATTGGAAAGCCCGTCTCAAGGGCTCTCTCTGCCCTGTGTTTCGTTATGATCAGGATTTTGTAGGCGAGGCCAGCTTCCTGGAAGTAGGGCTGCCCGAAACTCCACCGTATTACATGCCTACGTCATCGCCGGTGAGAAAAAGCCGGCACAAAAAGGTCCGGAATAATTTCTCAGCTAAGGTTGGGAATAACTCATGAACTAGAAATGCTAGAGAGACAAAATTTGTACCTGAGTCTGCCTTGGATATCCCTGCATCCGAAAATCAAACTTTTGGCGACCCGGAGGGCAAGCTTCATAGCGGAAATGACCAGGAGGTGGGGCTACTCAGAACGCTCCTCAAAAGCATCCCCAATGGGATTTTTGTACACAGAGCTGTCAAAGAAAAAAAGACAAAGTAAACACGGTCAAATCAGCCTCAGAATAATACTGGATCTTCACATGTTTTACACCATTGGAAAGCCCGTCTCAAGGGCTCTCTCTGCCTTGAGTTTCGTTATGATCAGGATTTTGTAGGCGAGGCCAGCCTCCTGGAAGTAGGGCTGCCCGAAACTCCACCGTATTACATGCCTACGTCATCGCCGGTGAGAAAAAGCCGGCACAAAAAGGTCCGGAATAATTTCTCAGCTAAGGTTGGGAATAACTCATGAACTAGAAATGCTAGAGAGACAAAATTTGTACCTGAGTCTGCCTTGGATATCCCTGCATCCGAAAATCAAACTTTTAGCGACCCGGAGGGCAAGCTTCATAGCGGAAATGACCAGGAGGTGGGGCTACTCAGAACGCTCCTCAAAAGCATCCCCAATGGGATTTTTGTACACAGAGCTGTCAAAGAAAAAAAGACAAAGTAAACACGGTCAAATCAGCCTCAGAATAATACTGGATCTTCACAAGTTTTACACCATTGGAAAGCCCGTCTCAAGGGCTCTCTCTGCCCTGAGTTTCGTTAAGATCACGATTTTGTAGGCGAGGCCAGCTTCCTGGAAGTAGGGCTGCCCGAAACTCCACCGTATTACATGCCTACGTCATCGCCGGTGAGAAAAAGCCGGCACAAAAAGGTCCGGAATAATTTCTCAGCTAAGGTTGGGAATAACTCATGAACTAGAAATGCTAGAGAGACAAAATTTGTACCTGAGTCTGCCTTGGATATCCCTGCATCCGAAAATCAAACTTTTAGCGACCCGGAGGGCAAGCTTCATAGCGGAAATGACCAGGAAGTGGGGCTACTCAGAACGCTCCTCAAAAGCATCCCCAATGGGATTTTTGTACACAGAGCTGTCAAAGAAAAAAAGACAAAGTAAACACGGTCAAATCAGCCTCAGAATAATACTGGATCTTCACAAGTTTTACACCATTGGAAAGCCCGTCTCAAGGGCTCTCTCTGCCCTGAGTTTCGTTAAGATCAGGATTTTGTAGGCGAGGCCAGCTTCCTGGAAGTAGGGCTGCCCGAAACTCCACCGTATTACATGCCTACGTCATCGCCGGTGAGAAAAAGCCGGCACAAAAAGGTCCGGAATAATTTCTCAGCTAAGGTTGGGAATAACTCATGAACTAGAAATGCTAGAGAGACAAAATTTGTACCTGAGTCTGCCTTGGATATCCCTGCATCCGAAAATCAAACTTTTGGCGACCCGGAGGGCAAGCTTCATAGCGGAAATGACCAGGAGGTGGGGCTACTCAGAACGCTCCTCAAAAGCATCCCCAATGGGATTTTTGTACACAGAGCTGTCAAAGAAAAAAAGACAAAGTAAACACGGTCAAATCAGCCTCAGAATAATACTGGATCTTCACAAGTTTTACACCATTGGAAAGCCCGTCTCAAGGGCTCTCTCTGCCCTGAGTTTCGTTAAGATCAGGATTTTGTAGGCGAGGCCAGCTTCCTGGAAGTAGGGCTGCCCGAAACTCCACCGTATTACATGCCTACGTCATCGCCGGTGAGATAAAGCCGGCACAAAAAGGTCCGGAATAATTTCTCAGCTAAGGTTGGGAATAACTCATGAACTAGAAATGCTAGAGAGACAAAATTTGTACCTGAGTCTGCCTTGGATATCCCTGCATCCGAAAATCAAACTTTCGGCGACCCGGAGGGCAAGCTTCATAGCGGAAATGACCAGGAGGTGGGGCTACTCAGAACGCTCCTCAAAAGCATCCCCAATGGGATTTTTGTACACAGAGCTGTCAAAGAAAAAAAGACAAAGTAAACACGGTCAAATCAGCCTCAGAATAATACTGGATCTTCACAAGTTTTACACCATTGGAAAGCCCGTCTCAAGGGCTCTCTCTGCCCTGAGTTTCGTTAAGATCAGGATTTTGTAGGCGAGGCCAGCTTCCTGGAAGTAGGGCTGCCCGAAACTCCACCGTATTACATGCCTACGTCATCGCCGGTGAGAAAAAGCCGGCACAAAAAGGTCCGGAATAATTTCTCAGCTAAGGTTGGGAATAACTCATGAACTAGAAATGCTAGAGAGACAAAATTTGTACCTGAGTCTGCCTTGGATATCCCTGCATCCGAAAATCAAACTTTTGGCGACCCGGAGGGCAAGCTTCATAGCGGAAATGACCAGGAGGTGGGGCTACTCAGAACGCTCCTCAAAAGCATCCCCAATGGGATTTTTGTACACAGAGCTGTCAAAGAAAAAAAGACAAAGTAAACACGGTCAAATCAGCCTCAGAATAATACTGGATCTTCACAAGTTTTACACCATTGGAAAGCCCGTCTCAAGGGCTCTCTCTGCCCTGAGTTTCGTTATGATCAGGATTTTGTAGGCGAGGCCAGCCTCCTGGAAGTAGGGCTGCCCGAAACTCCACCGTATTACATGCCTACGTCATCGCCGGTGAGAAAAAGCCGGCACAAAAAGGTCCGGAATAATTTCTCAGCTAAGGTTGGGAATAACTCATGAACTAGAAATGCTAGAGAGACAAAATTTGTACCTGAGTCTGCCTTGGATATCCCTGCATCCGAAAATCAAACTTTTGGCGACCCAGAGGGCAAGCTTCATAGCGGAAATGACCAGGAGGTGGGGCTACTCAGAACGCTCCTCAAAAGCATCCCCAATGGGATTTTTGTACACAGAGCTGTCAAAGAAAAAAAGACAAAGTAAACACGGTCAAATCAGCCTCAGAATAATACTGGATCTTCACAAGTTTTACACCATTGGAAAGCCCGTCTCAAGGGCTCTCTCTGCCCTGAGTTTCGTTATGATCAGGAATTTGTAGGCGAGGCCAGCCTCCTGGAAGTAGGGCTGCCCGAAACTCCACCGTATTACATGCCTACGTCATCGCCGGTGAGAAAAAGCCGGCACAAAAAGGTCCGGAATAATTTCTCAGCTAAGGTTGGGAATAACTCATGAACTAGAAATGCTAGAGAG
This sequence comes from Pisaster brevispinus, assembly GCA_023634235.1. Lineage (NCBI taxonomy): Eukaryota > Metazoa > Echinodermata > Asteroidea > Forcipulatida > Asteriidae > Pisaster > Pisaster brevispinus. The sequence continues at coordinate 12,640,148 of JAMKCF010000019.1, read as the reverse complement.
ACAAAATTTGTACCTGAGTCTGCCTTGGATATCCCTGCATCCGAAAATCAAACTTTTGGCGACCCGGAGGGCAAGCTTCATAGCGGAAATGACCAGGAGGTTGGGCTACTCAGAACGCTCCTCAAAAGCATCCCCAATGGGATTTTTGTACACAGAGCTGTCAAAGAAAAAAAGACAAAGTAAACACGGTCAAATCAGCCTCAGAATAATACTGGATCTTCACAAGTTTTACACCATTGGAAAGCCCGTCTCAAGGGCTCTCTCTGCCCTGAGTTTCGTTAAGATCAGGATTTTGTAGGCGAGGCCAGCTTCCTGGAAGTAGGGCTGCCCGAAACTCCACCGTATTACATGCCTACGTCATCGCCGGTGAGAAAAAGCCGGCACAAAAAGGTCCGGAATAATTTCTCAGCTAAGGTTGGGAATAACTCATGAACTAGAAATGCTAGAGAGACAAAATTTGTACCTGAGTCTGCCTTGGATATCCCTGCATCCGAAAATCAATCTTTTGGCGACCCGGAGGGCAAGCTTCATAGCGGAAATGACCAGGAGGTGGGGCTACTCAGAACGCTCCTCAAAAGCATCCCCAATGGGATTTTTGTACACAGAGCTGTCAAAGAAAAAAAGACAAAGTAAACACGGTCAAATCAGCCTCAGAATAATACTGGATCTTCACAAGTTTTACACCATTGGAAAGCCCGTCTCAAGGGCTCTCTCTGCCCTGAGTTTCGTTATGATCAGGATTTTGTAGGCGAGGCCAGCCTCCTGGAAGTAGGGCTGCCCGAAACTCCACCGTATTACATGCCTACGTCATCGCCGGTGAGAAAAAGCCAACACAAAAAGGTCCGGAATAATTTCTCAGCTAAGGTTGGGAATAACTCATGAACTAGAAATGCTAGAGAGACAAAATTTGTACCTGAGTCTGCCTTGGATATCCCTGCATCCGAAAATCAAACTTTTGGCGACCCGGAGGGCAAGCTTCATAGCGGAAATGACCAGGAGGTGGGGCTACTCAGAACGCTCCTCAAAAGCATCCCCAATGGGATTTTTGTACACAGAGGTCAAAGAAAAAAAGACAAAGTAAACACGGTCAAATCAGCCTCAGAATAATACTGGATCTTCACAAGTTTTACACCATTGGAAAGCCCGTCTCAAGGGCTCTCTCTGCCCTGAGTTTCGTTAAGATCAGGATTTTGTAGGCGAGGCCAGCCTCCTGGAAGTAGGGCTGCCCGAAACTCCACCGTATTACATGCCTACGTCATCGCCGGTGAGAAAAAGCCGGCACAAAAAGGTCCGGAATAATTTCTCAGCTAAGGTTGGGAATAACTCATGAACTAGAAATGCTAGAGAGACAAAATTTGTACCTGAGTCTGCCTTGGATATCCCTGCATCCGAAAATCAAACTTTTGGCGACCCGGAGGGTAAGCTTCATAGCGGAAATGACCAGGAGGTGGGGCTACTCAGAACGCTCCTCAAAAGCATCCCCAATGGGATTTTTGTACACAGAGCTGTCAAAGAAAAAAAGACAAAGTAAACACGGTCAAATCAGCCTCAGAATAATACTGGATCTTCACAAGTTTTACACCATTGGAAAGCCCGTCTCAAGGGCTCTCTCTGCCTTGAGTTTCGTTAAGATCAGGATTTTGTAGACGAGGCCAGCCTCCTGGAAGAAGGGCTGCCCGAAACTCCACCGTATTACATGCCTACGTCATCGCCGGTGAGAAAAAGCCGGCACAAAAAGGTCCGGAATAATTTCTCAGCTAAGGTTGGGAATAACTCATGAACTAGAAATGCTAGAGAGACAAAATTTGTACCTGAGTCTGCCTTGGATATCCCTGCATCCGAAAATTAAACTTTTGGCGACCCGGAGGGCAAGCTTCATAGCGGAAATGACCAGGAGGTGGGGCTACTCAGAACGCTCCTCAAAAGCATCCCCAATGGGATTTTTGTACACAGAGCTGTCAAAGAAAAAAAGACAAAGTAAACACGGTCAAATCAGCCTCAGAATAATACTGGATCTTCACAAGTTTTACACCATTGGAAAGCCCGTCTCAAGGGCTCTCTCTGCCCTGAGTTTCGTTAAGATCAGGATTTTGTAGGCGAGGCCAGCTTCCTGGAAGTAGGGCTGCCCGAAACTCCACCGTATTACATGCCTACGTCATCGCCGGTGAGAAAAAGCCGGCACAAAAAGGTCCGGAATAATTTCTCAGCTAAGGTTGGGAATAACTCATGAACTAGAAATGCTAGAGAGACAAAATTTGTACCTGAGTCTGCCTTGGATATCCCTGCATCCGAAAATTAAACTTTTGGCGACCCGGAGGGCAAGCTTCATAGCGGAAATGACCAGGAGGTGGGGCTACTCAGAACGCTCCTCAAAAGCATCCCCAATGGGATTTTTGTACACAGAGCTGTCAAAGAAAAAAAGACAAAGTAAACACGGTCAAATCAGCCTCAGAATAATACTGGATCTTCACAAGTTTTACACCATTGGAAAGCCCGTCTCAAGGGCTCTCTCTGCCCTGAGTTTCGTTAAGATCAAGATTTTGTAGGCGAGGCCAGCTTCCTGGAAGTAGGGCTGCCCGAAACTCCACCGTATTACATGCCTACGTCATCGCCGGTGAGAAAAAGCCGGCACAAAAAGGTCCGGAATAATTTCTCAGCTAAGGTTGGGAATAACTCATGAACTAGAAATGCTAGAGAGACAAAATTTGTACCTGAGTCTGCCTTGGATATCCCTGCATCCGAAAATCAAACTTTTGGCGACCCGGAGGGCAAGCTTCATAGCGGAAATGACCAGGAGGTGGGGCTACTCAGAACGCTCCTCAAAAGCATCCCCAATGGGATTTTTGTACACAGAGCTGTCAAAGAAAAAAAGACAAAGTAAACACGGTCAAATCAGCCTCAGAATAATACTGGATCTTCACAAGTTTTACACCATTGGAAAGCCCGTCTCAAGGGCTCTCTCTGCCCTGAGTTTCGTTAAGATCAAGATTTTGTAGGCGAGGCCAGCTTCCTGGAAGTAGGGCTGCCCGAAACTCCACCGTATTACATGCCTACGTCATCGCCGGTGAGAAAAAGCCGGCACAAAAAGGTCCGGAATAATTTCTCAGCTAAGGTTGGGAATAACTCATGAACTAGAAATGCTAGAGAGACAAAATTTGTACCTGAGTCTGCCTTGGATATCCCTGCATCCGAAAATCTAACTTTTAGCGACCCGGAGGGCAAGCTTCATAGCGGAAATGACCAGGAGGTGGGGCTACTCAGAACGCTCCTCAAAAGCATCCCCAATGGGATTTTTGTACACAGAGCTGTCAAAGAAAAAAAGACAAAGTAAACACGGTCACATCAGCCTCAGAATAATACTGGATCTTCACAAGTTTTACACCATTGGAAAGCCCGTCTCAAGGGCTCTCTCTGCCTTGAGTTTCGTTAAGATCAGGATTTTGTAGGCGAGGCCAGCTTCCTGGAAGTAGGGCTGCCCGAAACTCCACCGTATTACATGCCTACGTCATCGCCGGTGAGAAAAAGCCGGCACAAAAAGGTCCGGAATAATTTCTCAGCTAAGGTTGGGAATAACTCATGAACTAGAAATGCTAGAGAGACAAAATTTGTACCTGAGTCTGCCTTGGATATCCCTGCATCCGAAAATCAAACTTTTGGCGACCCGGAGAGCAAGCTTCATAGCGGAAATGACCAGGAGGTGGGGCTACTCAGAACGCTCCTCAAAAGCATCCCCAATGGGATTTTTGTACACAGAGCTGTCAAAGAAAAAAAGACAAAGTAAACACGGTCAAATCAGCCTCAGAATAATACTGGATCTTCACAAGTTTTACACCATTGGAAAGCCCGTCTCAAGGGCTCTCTCTGCCCTGAGTTTCGTTAAGATCAGGATTTTGTAGGCGAGGCCAGCTTCCTGGAAGTAGGGCTGCCCGAAACTCCACCGTATTACATGCCTACGTCATCGCCGGTGAGAAAAAGCCGGCACAAAAAGGTCCGGAATAATTTCTCAGCTAAGGTTGGGAATAACTCATGAACTAGAAATGCTAGAGAGACAAAATTTGTACCTGAGTCTGCCTTGGATATCCCTGCATCCGAAAATCAAACTTTTGGCGACCCGGAGGGCAAGCTTCATAGCGGAAATGACCAGGAGGTGGGGCTACTCAGAACGCTCCTCAAAAGCATCCCCAATGGGATTTTTGTACACAGAGCTGTCAAAGAAAAAAAGACAAAGTAAACACGGTCAAATCAGCCTCAGAATAATACTGGATCTTCACAAGTTTTACACCATTGGAAAGCCCGTCTCAAGGGCTCTCTCTGCCCTGAGTTTCGTTAAGATCAGGATTTTGTAGGCGAGGCCAGCTTCCTGGAAGTAGGGCTGCCCGAAACTCCACCGTATTACATGCCTACGTCATCGCCGGTGAGAAAAAGCCGGCACAAAAAGGTCCGGAATAATTTCTCAGCTAAGCTTGGGAATAACTCATGAACTAGAAATGCTAGAGAGACAAAATTTGTACCTGAGTCTGCCTTGGATATCCCTGCATCCGAAAATCAAACTTTTAGCGACCCGGAGGGCAAGCTTCATAGCGGAAATGACCAGGAGGTGGGGCTACTCAGAACGCTCCTCAAAAGCATCCCCAATGGGATTTTTGTACACAGAGCTGTCAAAGAAAAAAAGACAAAGTAAACACGGTCAAATCAGCCTCAGAATAATACTGGATCTTCACAAGTTTTACACCATTGGAAAGCCCGTCTCAAGGGCTCTCTCTGCCTTGAGTTTCGTTAAGATCAGGATTTTGTAGGCGAGGCCAGCTTCCTGGAAGTAGGGCTGCCCGAAACTCCACCGTATTACATGCCTACGTCATCGCCGGTGAGAAAAAGCCGGCACAAAAAGGTCCGGAATAATTTCTCAGCTAAGGTTGGGAATAACTCATGAACTAGAAATGCTAGAGAGACAAAATTTGTACCTGAGTCTGCCTTGGATATCCCTGCATCCGAAAATCAAACTTTTGGCGACCCGGAGGGCAAGCTTCATAGCGGAAATGACCAGGAGGTGGGGCTACTCAGAACGCTCCTCAAAAGCATCCCCAATGGGATTTTTGTACACAGAGCTGTCAAAGAAAAAAAGACAAAGTAAACACGGTCAAATCAGCCTCAGAATAATACTGGATCTTCACAAGTTTTACACCATTGGAAAGCCCGTCTCAAGGGCTCTCTCTGCCCTGAGTTTCGTTAAGATCAGGATTTTGTAGGCGAGGCCAGCTTCCTGGAAGTAGGGCTGCCCGAAACTCCACCGTATTACATGCCTACGTCATCGCCGGTGAGAAAAAGCCGGCACAAAAAGGTCCGGAATAATTTCTCAGCTAAGGTTGGGAATAACTCATGAACTAGAAATGCTAGAGAGACAAAATTTGTACCTGAGTCTGCCTTGGATATCCCTGCATCCGAAAATCAAACTTTTAGCGACCCGGAGGGCAAGCTTCATAGCGGAAATGACCAGGAGGTGGGGCTACTCAGAACGCTCCTCAAAAGCATCCCCAATGGGATTTTTGTACACAGAGCTGTCAAAGAAAAAAAGACTAAGTAAACACGGTCAAATCAGCCTCAGAATAATACTGGATCTTCACAAGTTTTACACTATTGGAAAGCCCGTCTCAAGGGCTCTCTCTGCCCTGAGTTTCGTTAAGATCAGGATTTTGTAGGCGAGGCCAGCTTCCTGGAAGTAGGGCTGCCCGAAACTCCACCGTATTACATGCCTACGTCATCGCCGGTGAGAAAAAGCCGGCACAAAAAGGTCCGGAATAATTTCTCAGCTAAGCTTGGGAATAACTCATGAACTAGAAATGCTAGAGAGACAAAATTTGTACCTGAGTCTGCCTTGGATATCCCTGCATCCGAAAATCTAACTTTTAGCGACCCGGAGGGCAAGCTTCATAGCGGAAATGACCAGGAGGTGGGGCTACTCAGAACGCTCCTCAAAAGCATCCCCAATGGGATTTTTGTACACAGAGCTGTCAAAGAAAAAAAGACAAAGTAAACACGGTCAAATCAGCCTCAGAATAATACTGGATCTTCACAAGTTTTACACCATTGGAAAGCCCGTCTCAAGGGCTCTCTCTGCCTTGAGTTTCGTTAAGATCAGGATTTTGTAGGCGAGGCCAGCTTCCTGGAAGTAGGGCTGCCCGAAACTCCACCGTATTACATGCCTACGTCATCGCCGGTGAGAAAAAGCCGGCACAAAAAGGTCCGGAATAATTTCTCAGCTAAGCTTGGGAATAACTCATGAACTAGAAATGCTAGAGAGACAAAATTTGTACCTGAGTCTGCCTTGGATATCCCTGCATCCGAAAATCTAACTTTTAGCGACCCGGAGGGCAAGCTTCATAGCGGAAATGACCAGGAGGTGGGGCTACTCAGAACGCTCCTCAAAAGCATCCCCAATGGGATTTTTGTACACAGAGCTGTCAAAGAAAAAAAGACAAAGTAAACACGGTCAAATCAGCCTCAGAATAATACTGGATCTTCACAAGTTTTACACCATTGGAAAGCCCGTCTCAAGGGCTCTCTCTGCCTTGAGTTTCGTTAAGATCAGGATTTTGTAGGCGAGGCCAGCTTCCTGGAAGTAGGGCTGCCCGAAACTCCACCGTATTACATGCCTACGTCATCGCCGGCGAGAAAAAGCCGGCACAAAAAGGTCCGGAATAATTTCTCAGCTAAGGTTGGGAATAACTCATGAACTAGAAATGCTAGAGAGACAAAATTTGTACCTGAGTCTGCCTTGGATATCCCTGCATCCGAAAATCAAACTTTTAGCGACCCGGAGGGCAAGCTTCATAGCGGAAATGACCAGGAGGTGGGGCTACTCAGAACGCTCCTCAAAAGCATCCCCAATGGGATTTTTGTACACAGAGCTGTCAAAGAAAAAAAGACAAAGTAAACACGGTCAAATCAGCCTCAGAATAATACTGGATCTTCACAAGTTTTACACCATTGGAAAGCCCGTCTCAAGGGCTCTCTCTGCCCTGAGTTTCGTTAAGATCAGGATTTTGTAGGCGAGGCCAGCTTCCTGGAAGTAGGGCTGCCCGAAACTCCACCGTATTACATGCCTACGTCATCGCCGGTGAGAAAAAGCCGGCACAAAAAGGTCCGGAATAATTTCTCAGCTAAGGTTGGGAATAACTCATGAACTAGAAATGCTAGAGAGACAAAATTTGTACCTGAGTCTGCCTTGGATATCCCTGCATCCGAAAATCAAACTTTTGGCGACCCGGAGGGCAAGCTTCATAGCGGAAATGACCAGGAGGTGGGGCTACTCAGAACGCTCCTCAAAAGCATCCCCAATGGGATTTTTGTACACAGAGCTGTCAAAGAAAAAAAGACAAAGTAAACACGGTCAAATCAGCCTCAGAATAATACTGGATCTTCACAAGTTTTACACCATTGGAAAGCCCGTCTCAAGGGCTCTCTCTGCCCTGAGTTTCGTTATGATCAAGATTTTGTAGGCGAGGCCAGCCTCCTGGAAGTAGGGCTGCCCGAAACTCCACCGTATTACATGCCTACGTCATCGCCGGTGAGAAAAAGCCGGCACAAAAAGGTCCGGAATAATTTCTCAGCTAAGGTTGGGAATAACTCATGAACTAGAAATGCTAGAGAGACAAAATTTGTACCTGAGTCTGCCTTGGATATCCCTGCATCCGAAAATCAAACTTTTGGCGACCCAGAGGGCAAGCTTCATAGCGGAAATGACCAGGAGGTGGGGCTACTCAGAACGCTCCTCAAAAGCATCCCCAATGGGATTTTTGTACACAGAGCTGTCAAAGAAAAAAAGACAAAGTAAACACGGTCAAATCAGCCTCAGAATAATACTGGATCTTCACAAGTTTTACACCATTGGAAAGCCCGTCTCAAGGGCTCTCTCTGCCCTGAGTTTCGTTATGATCAGGAATTTGTAGGCGAGGCCAGCCTCCTGGAAGTAGGGCTGCCCGAAACTCCACCGTATTACATGCCTACGTCATCGCCGGTGAGAAAAAGCCGGCACAAAAAGGTCCGGAATAATTTCTCAGCTAAGGTTGGGAATAACTCATGAACTAGAAATGCTAGAGAGACAAAATTTGTACCTGAGTCTGCCTTGGATATCCCTGCATCCGAAAATCAAACTTTTGGCGACCCGGAGGGCAAGCTTCATAGCGGAAATGACCAGGAGGTTGGGCTACTCAGAACGCTCCTCAAAAGCATCCCCAATGGGATTTTTGTACACAGAGCTGTCAAAGAAAAAAAGACAAAGTAAACACGGTCAAATCAGCCTCAGAATAATACTGGATCTTCACAAGTTTTACACCATTCGAAAGCCCGTCTCAAGGGCTCTCTCTGCCCTGAGTTTCGTTAAGATCAGGATTTTGTAGGCGAGGCCAGCTTCCTGGAAGTAGGGCTGCCCGAAACTCCACCGTATTACATGCCTACGTCATCGCCGGTGAGAAAAAGCCGGCACAAAAAGGTCCGGAATAATTTCTCAGCTAAGGTTGGGAATAACTCATGAACTAGAAATGCTAGAGAGACAAAATTTGTACCTGAGTCTGCCTTGGATATCCCTGCATCCGAAAATCAATCTTTTGGCGACCCGGAGGGCAAGCTTCATAGCGGAAATGACCAGGAGGTGGGGCTACTCAGAACGCTCCTCAAAAGCATCCCCAATGGGATTTTTGTACACAGAGCTGTCAAAGAAAAAAAGACAAAGTAAACACGGTCAAATCAGCCTCAGAATAATACTGGATCTTCACAAGTTTTACACCATTGGAAAGCCCGTCTCAAGGGCTCTCTCTGCCCTGAGTTTCGTTATGATCAGGATTTTGTAGGCGAGGCCAGCCTCCTGGAAGTAGGGCTGCCCGAAACTCCACCGTATTACATGCCTACGTCATCGCCGGTGAGAAAAAGCCAACACAAAAAGGTCCGGAATAATTTCTCAGCTAAGGTTGGGAATAACTCATGAACTAGAAATGCTAGAGAGACAAAATTTGTACCTGAGTCTGCCTTGGATATCCCTGCATCCGAAAATCAAACTTTTGGCGACCCGGAGGGCAAGCTTCATAGCGGAAATGACCAGGAGGTGGGGCTACTCAGAACGCTCCTCAAAAGCATCCCCAATGGGATTTTTGTACACAGAGGTCAAAGAAAAAAAGACAAAGTAAACACGGTCAAATCAGCCTCAGAATAATACTGGATCTTCACAAGTTTTACACCATTGGAAAGCCCGTCTCAAGGGCTCTCTCTGCCCTGAGTTTCGTTAAGATCAGGATTTTGTAGGCGAGGCCAGCCTCCTGGAAGTAGGGCTGCCCGAAACTCCACCGTATTACATGCCTACGTCATCGCCGGTGAGAAAAAGCCGGCACAAAAAGGTCCGGAATAATTTCTCAGCTAAGGTTGGGAATAACTCATGAACTAGAAATGCTAGAGAGACAAAATTTGTACCTGAGTCTGCCTTGGATATCCCTGCATCCGAAAATCAAACTTTTGGCGACCCGGAGGGTAAGCTTCATAGCGGAAATGACCAGGAGGTGGGGCTACTCAGAACGCTCCTCAAAAGCATCCCCAATGGGATTTTTGTACACAGAGCTGTCAAAGAAAAAAAGACAAAGTAAACACGGTCAAATCAGCCTCAGAATAATACTGGATCTTCACAAGTTTTACACCATTGGAAAGCCCGTCTCAAGGGCTCTCTCTGCCTTGAGTTTCGTTAAGATCAGGATTTTGTAGGCGAGGCCAGCCTCCTGGAAGTAGGGCTGCCCGAAACTCCACCGTATTACATGCCTACGTCATCGCCGGTGAGAAAAAGCCGGCACAAAAAGGTCCGGAATAATTTCTCAGCTAAGGTTGGGAATAACTCATGAACTAGAAATGCTAGAGAGACAAAATTTGTACCTGAGTCTGCCTTGGATATCCCTGCATCCGAAAATTAAACTTTTGGCGACCCGGAGGGCAAGCTTCATAGCGGAAATGACCAGGAGGTGGGGCTACTCAGAACGCTCCTCAAAAGCATCCCCAATGGGATTTTTGTACACAGAGCTGTCAAAGAAAAAAAGACAAAGTAAACACGGTCAAATCAGCCTCAGAATAATACTGGATCTTCACAAGTTTTACACCATTGGAAAGCCCGTCTCAAGGGCTCTCTCTGCCCTGAGTTTCGTTAAGATCAAGATTTTGTAGGCGAGGCCAGCTTCCTGGAAGTAGGGCTGCCCGAAACTCCACCGTATTACATGCCTACGTCATCGCCGGTGAGAAAAAGCCGGCACAAAAAGGTCCGGAATAATTTCTCAGCTAAGGTTGGGAATAACTCATGAACTAGAAATGCTAGAGAGACAAAATTTGTACTTGAGTCTGCCTTGGATATCCCTGCATCCGAAAATCAAACTTTTGGCGACCCGGAGGGCAAGCTTCATAGCGGAAATGACCAGGAGGTGGGGCTACTCAGAACGCTCCTCAAAAGCATCCCCAATGGGATTTTTGTACACAGAGCTGTCAAAGAAAAAAAGACAAAGTAAACACGGTCAAATCAGCCTCAGAATAATACTGGATCTTCACAAGTTTTACACCATTGGAAAGCCCGTCTCAAGGGCTCTCTCTGCCCTGAGTTTCGTTAAGATCAGGATTTTGTAGGCGAGGCCAGCTTCCTGGAAGTAGGGCTGCCCGAAACTCCACCGTATTACATGCCTACGTCATCGCCGGTGAGAAAAAGCCGGCACAAAAAGGTCCGGAATAATTTCTCAGCTAAGGTTGGGAATAACTCATGAACTAGAAATGCTAGAGAGACAAAATTTGTACCTGAGTCTGCCTTGGATATCCCTGCATCCGAAAATCTAACTTTTAGCGACCCGGAGGGCAAGCTTCATAGCGGAAATGACCAGGAGGTGGGGCTACTCAGAACGCTCCTCAAAAGCATCCCCAATGGGATTTTTGTACACAGAGCTGTCAAAGAAAAAAAGACAAAGTAAACACGGTCACATCAGCCTCAGAATAATACTGGATCTTCACAAGTTTTACACCATTGGAAAGCCCGTCTCAAGGGCTCTCTCTGCCCTGAGTTTCGTTAAGATCAGGATTTTGTAGGCGAGGCCAGCTTCCTGGAAGTAGGGCTGCCCGAAACTCCACCGTATTACATGCCTACGTCATCGCCGGTGAGAAAAAGCCGGCACAAAAAGGTCCGGAATAATTTCTCAGCTAAGGTTGGGAATAACTCATGAACTAGAAATGCTAGAGAGACAAAATTTGTACCTGAGTCTGCCTTGGATATCCCTGCATCCGAAAATCAAACTTTTGGCGACCCGGAGAGCAAGCTTCATAGCGGAAATGACCAGGAGGTGGGGCTACTCAGAACGCTCCTCAAAAGCATCCCCAATGGGATTTTTGTACACAGAGCTGTCAAAGAAAAAAAGACAAAGTAAACACGGTCAAATCAGCCTCAGAATAATACTGGATCTTCACAAGTTTTACACCATTGGAAAGCCCGTCTCAAGGGCTCTCTCTGCCCTGAGTTTCGTTAAGATCAGGATTTTGTAGGCGAGGCCAGCTTCCTGGAAGTAGGGCTGCCCGAAACTCCACCGTATTACATGCCTACGTCATCGCCGGTGAGAAAAAGCCGGCACAAAAAGGTCCGGAATAATTTCTCAGCTAAGGTTGGGAATAACTCATGAACTAGAAATGCTAGAGAGACAAAATTTGTACCTGAGTCTGCCTTGGATATCCCTGCATCCGAAAATCAAACTTTTGGCGACCCGGAGGGCAAGCTTCATAGCGGAAATGACCAGGAGGTGGGGCTACTCAGAACGCTCCTCAAAAGCATCCCCAATGGGATTTTTGTACACAGAGCTGTCAAAGAAAAAAAGACAAAGTAAACACGGTCAAATCAGCCTCAGAATAATACTGGATCTTCACAAGTTTTACACCATTGGAAAGCCCGTCTCAAGGGCTCTCTCTGCCCTGAGTTTCGTTAAGATCAGGATTTTGTAGGCGAGGCCAGCTTCCTGGAAGTAGGGCTGCCCGAAACTCCACCGTATTACATGCCTACGTCATCGCCGGTGAGAAAAAGCCGGCACAAAAAGGTCCGGAATAATTTCTCAGCTAAGCTTGGGAATAACTCATGAACTAGAAATGCTAGAGAGACAAAATTTGTACCTGAGTCTGCCTTGGATATCCCTGCATCCGAAAATCAAACTTTTAGCGACCCGGAGGGCAAGCTTCATAGCGGAAATGACCAGGAGGTGGGGCTACTCAGAACGCTCCTCAAAAGCATCCCCAATGGGATTTTTGTACACAGAGCTGTCAAAGAAAAAAAGACAAAGTAAACACGGTCAAATCAGCCTCAGAATAATACTGGATCTTCACAAGTTTTACACCATTGGAAAGCCCGTCTCAAGGGCTCTCTCTGCCTTGAGTTTCGTTAAGATCAGGATTTTGTAGGCGAGGCCAGCTTCCTGGAAGTAGGGCTGCCCGAAACTCCACCGTATTACATGCCTACGTCATCGCCGGTGAGAAAAAGCCGGCACAAAAAGGTCCGGAATAATTTCTCAGCTAAGGTTGGGAATAACTCATGAACTAGAAATGCTAGAGAGACAAAATTTGTACCTGAGTCTGCCTTGGATATCCCTGCATCCGAAAATCAAACTTTTGGCGACCCGGAGGGCAAGCTTCATAGCGGAAATGACCAGGAGGTGGGGCTACTCAGAACGCTCCTCAAAAGCATCCCCAATGGGATTTTTGTACACAGAGCTGTCAAAGAAAAAAAGACAAAGTAAACACGGTCAAATCAGCCTCAGAATAATACTGGATCTTCACAAGTTTTACACCATTGGAAAGCCCGTCTCAAGGGCTCTCTCTGCCCTGAGTTTCGTTAAGATCAGGATTTTGTAGGCGAGGCCAGCTTCCTGGAAGTAGGGCTGCCCGAAACTCCACCGTATTACATGCCTACGTCATCGCCGGTGAGAAAAAGCCGGCACAAAAAGGTCCGGAATAATTTCTCAGCTAAGGTTGGGAATAACTCATGAACTAGAAATGCTAGAGAGACAAAATTTGTACCTGAGTCTGCCTTGGATATCCCTGCATCCGAAAATCAAACTTTTAGCGACCCGGAGGGCAAGCTTCATAGCGGAAATGACCAGGAGGTGGGGCTACTCAGAACGCTCCTCAAAAGCATCCCCAATGGGATTTTTGTACACAGAGCTGTCAAAGAAAAAAAGACTAAGTAAACACGGTCAAATCAGCCTCAGAATAATACTGGATCTTCACAAGTTTTACACTATTGGAAAGCCCGTCTCAAGGGCTCTCTCTGCCCTGAGTTTCGTTAAGATCAGGATTTTGTAGGCGAGGCCAGCTTCCTGGAAGTAGGGCTGCCCGAAACTCCACCGTATTACATGCCTACGTCATCGCCGGTGAGAAAAAGCCGGCACAAAAAGGTCCGGAATAATTTCTCAGCTAAGCTTGGGAATAACTCATGAACTAGAAATGCTAGAGAGACAAAATTTGTACCTGAGTCTGCCTTGGATATCCCTGCATCCGAAAATCTAACTTTTAGCGACCCGGAGGGCAAGCTTCATAGCGGAAATGACCAGGAGGTGGGGCTACTCAGAACGCTCCTCAAAAGCATCCCCAATGGGATTTTTGTACACAGAGCTGTCAAAGAAAAAAAGACAAAGTAAACACGGTCAAATCAGCCTCAGAATAATACTGGATCTTCACAAGTTTTACACCATTGGAAAGCCCGTCTCAAGGGCTCTCTCTGCCTTGAGTTTCGTTAAGATCAGGATTTTGTAGGCGAGGCCAGCTTCCTGGAAGTAGGGCTGCCCGAAACTCCACCGTATTACATGCCTACGTCATCGCCGGTGAGAAAAAGCCGGCACAAAAAGGTCCGGAATAATTTCTCAGCTAAGCTTGGGAATAACTCATGAACTAGAAATGCTAGAGAGACAAAATTTGTACCTGAGTCTGCCTTGGATATCCCTGCATCCGAAAATCTAACTTTTAGCGACCCGGAGGGCAAGCTTCATAGCGGAAATGACCAGGAGGTGGGGCTACTCAGAACGCTCCTCAAAAGCATCCCCAATGGGATTTTTGTACACAGAGCTGTCAAAGAAAAAAAGACAAAGTAAACACGGTCAAATCAGCCTCAGAATAATACTGGATCTTCACAAGTTTTACACCATTGGAAAGCCCGTCTCAAGGGCTCTCTCTGCCTTGAGTTTCGTTAAGATCAGGATTTTGTAGGCGAGGCCAGCTTCCTGGAAGTAGGGCTGCCCGAAACTCCACCGTATTACATGCCTACGTCATTGCCGGCGAGAAAAAGCCGGCACAAAAAGGTCCGGAATAATTTCTCAGCTAAGGTTGGGAATAACTCATGAACTAGAAATGCTAGAGAGACAAAATTTGTACCTGAGTCTGCCTTGGATATCCCTGCATCCGAAAATCAAACTTTTAGCGACCCGGAGGGCAAGCTTCATAGCGGAAATGACCAGGAGGTGGGGCTACTCAGAACGCTCCTCAAAAGCATCCCCAATGGGATTTTTGTACACAGAGCTGTCAAAGAAAAAAAGACAAAGTAAACACGGTCAAATCAGCCTCAGAATAATACTGGATCTTCACAAGTTTTACACCATTGGAAAGCCCGTCTCAAGGGCTCTCTCTGCCCTGAGTTTCGTTAAGATCAGGATTTTGTAGGCGAGGCCAGCTTCCTGGAAGTAGGGCTGCCCGAAACTCCACCGTATTACATGCCTACGTCATCGCCGGTGAGAAAAAGCCGGCACAAAAAGGTCCGGAATAATTTCTCAGCTAAGGTTGGGAATAACTCATGAACTAGAAATGCTAGAGAGACAAAATTTGTACCTGAGTCTGCCTTGGATATCCCTGCATCCGAAAATCAAACTTTTGGCGACCCGGAGGGCAAGCTTCATAGCGGAAATGACCAGGAGGTGGGGCTACTCAGAACGCTCCTCAAAAGCATCCCCGATGGGATTTTTGTACACAGAGCTGTCAAAGAAAAAAAGACAAAGTAAACACGGTCAAATCAGCCTCAGAATAATACTGGATCTTCACAAGTTTTACACCATTGGAAAGCCCGTCTCAAGGGCTCTCTCTGCCCTGAGTTTCGTTAAGATCAGGATTTTGTAGGCGAGGCCAGCTTCCTGGAAGTAGGGCTGCCCGAAACTCCACCGTATTACATGCCTACGTCATCGCCGGTGAGAAAAAGCCGGCACAAAAAGGTCCGGAATAATTTCTCAGCTAAGGTTGGGAATAACTCATGAACTAGAAATGCTAGAGAGACAAAATTTGTACCTGAGTCTGCCTTGGATATCCCTGCATCCGAAAATCAAACTTTTGGCGACCCGGAGGGCAAGCTTCATAGCGGAAATGACCAGGAGGTGGGGCTACTCAGAACGCTCCTCAAAAGCATCCCCGATGGGATTTTTGTACACAGAGCTGTCAAAGAAAAAAAGACAAAGTAAACACGGTCAAATCAGCCTCAGAATAATACTGGATCTTCACAAGTTTTACACCATTGGAAAGCCCGTCTCAAGGGCTCTCTCTGCCCTGAGTTTCGTTAAGATCAGGATTTTGTAGGCGAGGCCAGCTTCCTGGAAGTAGGGCTGCCCGAAACTCCACCGTATTACATGCCTACGTCATCGCCGGTGAGAAAAAGCCGGCACAAAAAGGTCCGGAATAATTTCTCAGCTAAGGTTGGGAATAACTCATGAACTAGAAATGCTAGAGAGACAAAATTTGTACCTGAGTCTGCCTTGGATATCCCTGCATCCGAAAATCAAACTTTTAGCGACCCGGAGGGCAAGCTTCATAGCGGAAATGACCAGGAGGTGGGGCTACTCAGAACGCTCCTCAAAAGCATCCCCAATGGGATTTTTGTACACAGAGCTGTCAAAGAAAAAAAGACAAAGTAAACACGGTCAAATCAGCCTCAGAATAATACTGGATCTTCACAATTTTTACACCATTGGAAAGCCCGTCTCAAGGGCTCTCTCTGCCCTGAGTTTCGTTAAGATCAGGATTTTGTAGGCGAGGCCAGCTTCCTGGAAGTAGGGCTGCCCGAAACTCCACCGTATTACATGCCTACGTCATCGCCGGTGAGAAAAAGCCGGCACAAAAAGGTCCGGAATAATTTCTCAGCTAAGGTTGGGAATAACTCATGAACTAGAAATGCTAGAGAGACAAAATTTGTACCTGAGTCTGCCTTGGATATCCCTGCATCCGAAAATCAAACTTTTAGCGACCCGGAGGGCAAGCTTCATAGCGGAAATGACCAGGAGGGGGGGCTACTCAGAACGCTCCTCAAAAGCATCCCCAATGGGATTTTTGTACACAGAGCTGTCAAAGAAAAAAAGACAAAGTAAACACGGTCAAATCAGCCTCAGAATAATACTGGATCTTCACAAGTTTTACACCATTGGAAAGCCCGTCTCAAGGGCTCTCTCTGCCCTGAGTTTCGTTAAGATCAGGATTTTGTAGGCGAGGCCAGCTTCCTGGAAGTAGGGCTGCCCGAAACTCCACCGTATTACATGCCTACGTCATCGCCGGTGAGAAAAAGCCGGCACAAAAAGGTCCGGAATAATTTCTCAGCTAAAGTTGGGAATAACTCATGAACTAGAAATGCTAGAGAGACAAAATTTGTACCTGAGTCTGCCTTGGATATCCCTGCATCCGAAAATTAAACTTTTAGCGACCCGGAGGGCAAGCTTCATAGCGGAAATGACCAGGAGGTGGGGCTACTCAGAACGCTCCTCAAAAGCATCCCCAATGGGATTTTTGTACACAGAGCTGTCAAAGAAAAAAAGACAAAGTAAACACGGTCAAATCAGCCTCAGAATAATACTGGATCTTCACAAGTTTTACACCATTGGAAAGCCCGTCTCAAGGGCTCTCTCTGCCCTGAGTTTCGTTAAGATCAGGATTTTGTAGGCGAGGCCAGCTCCCTGGAAGTAGGGCTGCCCGAAACTCCACCGTATTACATGCCTACGTCATCGCCGGTGAGAAAAAGCCGGCACAAAAAGGTCCGGAATAATTTCTCAGCTAAGGTTGGGAATAACTCATGAACTAGAAATGCTAGAGAGACAAAATTTGTACCTGAGTCTGCCTTGGATATCCCTGCATCCGAAAATTAAACTTTTAGCGACCCGGAGGGCAAGCTTCATAGCGGAAATGACCAGGAGGTGGGGCTACTCAGAACGCTCCTCAAAAGCATCCCCAATGGGATTTTTGTACACAGAGCTGTCAAAGAAAAAAAAGACAAAGTAAACACGGTCAAATCAGCCTCAAAATAATACTGGATCTTCACAAGTTTTACATCATTGGAAAGCCCGTCTCAAGGGCTCTCTCTGCCTGAGTTTCGTTAAGATCAGGATTTTGTAGGCGAGGCCAGCTTCCTGGAAGTAGGGCTGCCCGAAACTCCACCGTATTACATGCCTACGTCATCGCCGGCGAGAAAAAGCCGGCACAAAAAGGTCCGGAATAATTTCTCAGCTAAGGTTGGGAATAACTCATGAACTAGAAATGCTAGAGAGACAAAATTTGTACCTGAGTCTGCCTTGGATATCCCTGCATCCGAAAATCAAACTTTTAGCGACCCGGAGGGCAAGCTTCATAGCGGAAATGACCAGGAGGTGGGGCTACTCAGAACGCTCCTCAAAAGCATCCCCAATGGGATTTTTGTACACAGAGCTGTCAAAAAAAAAAGACAAAGTAAACACGGTCAAATCAGCCTCAGAATAATACTGGATCTTCACAAGTTTTACACCATTGGAAAGCCCGTCTCAAGGGCTCTCTCTGCCTTGAGTTTCGTTAAGATCAGGATTTTGTAGGCGAGGCCAGCTTCCTGGAAGTAGGGCTGCCCGAAACTCCACTGTATTACATGCCTACGTCATCGCCGGTGAGAAAAAGCCGGCACAAAAAGGTCCGGAATAATTTCTCAGCTAAGGTTGGGAATAACTCATGAACTAGAAATGCTAGAGAGACAAAATTTGTACCTGAGTCTGCCTTGGATATCCCTGCATCCGAAAATCAAACTTTTAGCGACCCGGAGGGCAAGCTTCATAGCGGAAATGACCAGGAGGTGGGGCTACTCAGAACGCTCCTCAAAAGCATCCCCAATGGGATTTTTGTACACAGAGCTGTCAAAGAAAAAAAGACAAAGTAAACACGGTCAAATCAGCCTCAGAATAATACTGGATCTTCACAAGTTTTACACCATTGGAAAGCCCGTCTCAAGGGCTCTCTCTGCCCTGAGTTTCGTTAAGATCAGGATTTTGTAGGCGAGGCCAGCTTCCTGGAAGTAGGGCTGCCCGAAACTCCACTGTATTACATGCCTACGTCATCGCCGGTGAGAAAAAGCCGGCACAAAAAGGTCCGGAATAATTTCTCAGCTAAGGTTGGGAATAACTCATGAACTAGAAATGCTAGAGAGACAAAATTTGTACCTGAGTCTGCCTTGGATATCCCTGCATCCGAAAATCAAATTTTTAGCGACCCGGAGGGCAAGCTTCATAGCGGAAATGACCAGGAGGTGGGGCTACTCAGAACGCTCCTCAAAAGCATCCCCAATGGGATTTTTGTACACAGAGCTGTCAAAGAAAAAAAGACAAAGTAAACACGGTCAAATCAGCCTCAGAATAATACTGGATCTTCACAAGTTTTACACCATTGGAAAGCCCGTCTCAAGGGCTCTCTCTGCCCTGAGTTTCGTTAAGATCAGGATTTTGTAGGCGAGGCCAGCTTCCTGGAAGTAGGGCTGCCCGAAACTCCACCGTATTACATGCCTACGTCATCGCCGGTGAGAAAAAGCCGGCACAAAAAGGTCCGGAATAATTTCTCAGCTAAGGTTGGGAATAACTCATGAACTAGAAATGCTAGAGAGACAAAATTTGTACCTGAGTCTGCCTTGGATATCCCTGCATCCGAAAATCAAACTTTTAGCGACCCGGAGGGCAAGCTTCATAGCGGAAATGACCAGGAGGTGGGGCTACTCAGAACGCTCCTCAAAAGCATCCCCAATGGGATTTTTGTACACAGAGCTGTCAAAGAAAAAAAGACAAAGTAAACACGGTCAAATCAGCCTCAGAATAATACTGGATCTTCACAAGTTTTACACCATTGGAAAGCCCGTCTCAAGGGCTCTCTCTGCCCTGAGTTTCGTTAAGATCAGGATTTTGTAGGCGAGGCCAGCCTCCTGGAAGTAGGGCTGCCCGAAACTCCACCGTATTACATGCCTACGTCATCGCCGGTGAGAAAAAGCCGGCACAAAAAGGTCCGGAATAATTTCTCAGCTAAGGTTGGGAATAACTCATGAACTAGAAATGCTAGAGAGACAAAATTTGTACCTGAGTCTGCCTTGGATATCCCTGCATCCGAAAATCAAACTTTTAGCGACCCGGAGGGCAAGCTTCATAGCGGAAATGACCAGGAGGTGGGGCTACTCAGAACGCTCCTCAAAAGCATCCCCAATGGGATTTTTGTACACAGAGCTGTAAAAGAAAAAAAGACAAAGTAAACACGGTCAAATCAGCCTCAGAATAATACTGGATCTTCACAAGTTTTACACCATTGGAAAGCCCGTCTCAAGGGCTCTCTCTGCCCTGAGTTTCGTTAAGATCAGGATTTTGTAGGCGAGGCCAGCTTCCTGGAAGTAGGGCTGCCCGAAACTCCACCGTATTACATGCCTACGTCATCGACGGTGAGAAAAAGCCGGCACAAAAAGGTCCGGAATAATTTCTCAGCTAAGGTTGGGAATAACTCATGAACTAGAAATGCTAGAGAGACAAAATTTGTACTTGAGTCTGCCTTGGATATCCCTGCATCCGAAAATTAAACTTTTAGCGACCCAGAGGGCAAGCTTCATAGCGGAAATGACCAGGAGGTGGGGCTACTCAGAACGCTCCTCAAAAGCATCCCCAATGGGATTTATGTACACAGAGCTGTCAAAGAAAAAAAGACAAAGTAAACACGGTCAAATCAGCCTCAGAATAATACTGGATCTTCACAAGTTTTACACCATTGGAAAGCCCGTCTCAAGGGCTCTCTCTGCCCTGAGTTTCGTTAAGATCAAGATTTTGTAGGCGAGGCCAGCTTCCTGGAAGTAGGGCTGCCCGAAACTCCACTGTATTACATGCCTACGTCATCGCCGGTGAGAAAAAGCCGGCACAAAAAGGTCCGGAATAATTGCTCAGCTAAGGTTGGGAATAACTCATGAACTAGAAATGCTAGAGAGACAAAATTTGTACCTGAGTCTGCCTTGGATATCCCTGCATCCGAAAATCAAATTTTTAGCGACCCGGAGGGCAAGCTTCATAGCGGAAATGACCAGGAGGTGGGGCTACTCAGAACGCTCCTCAAAAGCATCCCCAATGGGATTTTTGTACACAGAGCTGTCAAAGAAAAAAAGACAAAGTAAACACGGTCAAATCAGCCTCAGAATAATACTGGATCTTCACAAGTTTTACACCATTGGAAAGCCCGTCTCAAGGGCTCTCTCTGCCCTGAGTTTCGTTAAGATCAGGATTTTGTAGGCGAGGCCAGCTTCCTGGAAGTAGGGCTGCCCGAAACTCCACCGTATTACATGCCTACGTCATCGCCGGTGAGAAAAAGCCGGCACAAAAAGGTCCGGAATAATTTCTCAGCTAAGGTTGGGAATAACTCATGAACTAGAAATGCTAGAGAGACAAAATTTGTACCTGAGTCTGCCTTGGATATCCCTGCATCCGAAAATCAAACTTTTAGCGACCCGGAGGGCAAGCTTCATAGCGGAAATGACCAGGAGGTGGGGCTACTCAGAACGCTCCTCAAAAGCATCCCCAATGGGATTTTTGTACACAGAGCTGTCAAAGAAAAAAAGACAAAGTAAACACGGTCAAATCAGCCTCAGAATAATACTGGATCTTCACAAGTTTTACACCATTGGAAAGCCCGTCTCAAGGGCTCTCTCTGCCCTGAGTTTCGTTAAAATCAGGATTTTGTAGGCGAGGCCAGCTTCCTGGAAGTAGGGCTGCCCGAAACTCCACCGTATTACATGCCTACGTCATCGCCGGTGAGAAAAAGCCGGCACAAAAAGGTCCGGAATAATTTCTCAGCTAAGGTTGGGAATAACTAATGAACTAGAAATGCTAGAGAGACAAAATTTGTACCTGAGTCTGCCTTGGATATCCCTGCATCCGAAAATCAAACTTTTAGCGACCCGGAGGGCAAGCTTCATAGCGGAAATGACCAGGAGGTGGGGCTACTCAGAACGCTCCTCAAAAGCATCCCCAATGGGATTTTTGTACACAGAGCTGTCAAAGAAAAAAAGACAAAGTAAACACGGTCAAATCAGCCTCAGAATAATACTGGATCTTCACAAGTTTTACACCATTGGAAAGCCCGTCTCAAGGGCTCTCTCTGCCCTGAGTTTCGTTAAGATCAGGATTTTGTAGGCGAGGCCAGCTTCCTGGAAGTAGGGCTGCACGAAACTCCACTGTATTACATGCCTACGTCATCGCCGGTGAGAAAAAGCCGGCACAAAAAGGTCCGGAATAATTTCTCAGCTAAGGTTGGGAATAACTCATGAACTAGAAATGCTAGAGAGACAAAATGTGTACCTGAGTCTGCCTTGGATATCCCTGCATCCGAAAATCAAACTTTTAGCGACCCGGAGGGCAAGCTTCATAGCGGAAATGACCAGGAGGTGGGGCTACTCAGAACGCTCCTCAAAAGCATCCCCAATGGGATTTTTGTACACAGAGCTGTCAAAAAAAAAAAGACAAAGTAAACACGGTCAAATCAGCCTCAGAATAATACTGGATCTTCACAAGTTTTACACCATTGGAAAGCCCGTCTCAAGGGCTCTCTCTGCCCTGAGTTTCGTTAAGATCAGGATTTTGTAGGCGAGGCCAGCTTCCTGGAAGTAGGGCTGCCCGAAACTCCACCGTATTACATGCCTACGTCATCGCCGGTGAGAAAAAGCCGGCACAAAAAGGTCCGGAATAATTTCTCAGCTAAGGTTGGGAATAACTCATGAACTAGAAATGCTAGAGAGACAAAATTTGTACCTGAGTCTGCCTTGGATATCCCTGCATCCGAAAATCAAACTTTTAGCGACCCGGAGGGCAAGCTTCATAGCGGAAATGACCAGGAGGTGGGGCTACTCAGAACGCTCCTCAAAAGCATCCCCAATGGGATTTTTGTACACAGAGCTGTCAAAGAAAAAAAGACAAAGTAAACACGGTCAAATCAGCCTCAGAATAATACTGGATCTTCACAAGTTTTACACCATTGGAAAGCCCGTCTCAAGGGCTCTCTCTGCCCTGAGTTTCGTTAAGATCAGGATTTTGTAGGCGAGGCCAGCTTCCTGGAAGTAGGGCTGCACGAAACTCCACTGTATTACATGCCTACGTCATCGCCGGTGAGAAAAAGCCGGCACAAAAAGGTCCGGAATAATTTCTCAGCTAAGGTTGGGAATAACTCATGAACTAGAAATGCTAGAGAGACAAAATTTGTACCTGAGTCTGCCTTGGATATCCCTGCATCCGAAAATCAAACTTTTAGCGACCCGGAGGGCAAGCTTCATATCGGAAATGACCAGGAGGTGGGGCTACTCAGAACGCTCCTCAAAAGCATCCCCAATGGGATTTTTGTACACAGAGCTGTCAAAGAAAAAAAGACAAAGTAAACACGGTCAAATCAGCCTCAGAATAATACTGGATCTTCACAAAATTTACACCAATGGAAAGCCCGTCTCAAGGGCTCCTTCTGCCCTGAGTTTCGTTAAGATCAGGAATTTGTAGGTGAGGCCAGCTTCATGGAAGTAGGGCTGCCCGAAACTCCACTGTATTACATGCCTACGTCATCGCCGGTGAGAAAAAGCCAGCACAAAAAGGTCCGGAATAATTTCTCAGCTAAGGTTGGGAATAACTCATGAACTAGAAATGCTAGAGAGACAAAATTTGTACCTGAGTCTGCCTTGGATATCCCTGCATCCGAAAATCAAACTTTTAGCGACCTGGAGGGCAAGCTTCATAGCGGAAATGACCAGGAGGTGGGGCTACTCAGAACGCTCCTTAAAAGCATCCCCAATGGGATTTTTGTACACAGAGCTGTCAAAGAAAAAAAGACAAAGTAAACACGGTCAAATCAGCCTCAGAATAATACTGGATCTTCACAAGTTTTACACCATTGGAAAGCCCGTCTCAAGGGCTCTTTCTGCCCTGAGTTTCGTTAAGATCAGGATTTTGTAGGCGAGGCCAGCTTCCTGGAAGTAGGGCTGCCCGAAACTCCACTGTATTACATGCCTACGTCATCGCCGGTGAGAAAAAGCCGGCACAAAAAGGTCCGGAATAATTTCTCAGCTAAGGTTGGGAATAACTCATGAACTAGAAATGCTAGAGAGACAAAATTTGTACCTGAGTCTGCCTTGGATATCCCTGCATCCGAAAATCAAACTTTTAGCGACCCGGAGGGCAAGCTTCATAGCGGAAATGACCAGGAGGTGGGGCTACTCAGAACGCTCCTTAAAAGCATCCCCAATGGGATTTTTGTACACAGAGCTGTCAAAGAAAAAAAGACAAAGTAAACACGGTCAAATCAGCCTCAGAATAATACTGGATCTTCACAAGTTTTACACCATTGGAAAGGCCGTCTCAAGGGCTCTCTCTGCCCTGAGTTTCGTTAAGATCAGGATTTTGTAGGCGAGGCCAGCTTCCTGGAAGTAGGGCTGCCCGAAACTCCACTGTATTACATGCCTACGTCATCGCCGGTGAGAAAAAGCCAGCACAAAAAGGTCCGGAATAATTTCTCAGCTAAGGTTGGGAATAACTCATGAACTAGAAATGCTAGAGAGACAAAATTTGTACCTGAGTCTGCCTTGGATATCCCTGCATCCGAAAATCAAACTTTTAGCGACCTGGAGGGCAAGCTTCATAGCGGAAATGACCAGGAGGTGGGGCTACTCAGAACGCTCCTTAACACTTTAAGGTGAGACCTTGTCCGATTTTAGTGGTAAGTTTAAAGTATTTCAGTTTTTTTATCACTTGCAAAGGCCTGAGCGACTTGATCATCCACGATATCTGAGACAGGACCATTCCAAATATCTTAGATGGGGGGGTCAGTTCCCAGAGTTTTTTTTTTTTTTTTATGGGCTGTGAAACTTGTTCCTGGCATACAACTGTACACAAAATGTGCTATACCAATGCACACAAACACAGATGACCAAGATCTAACCCACTGATAAGTGGAACAATCTGTTCGGCTGTCTGTTCTATGTTACAGGCTTGGCCTGTCATGTCATGTCTTGCCCTCTGCTTGAGCAAGGCCACTCAACTCACTCCCCACCCCCCCCAGACAAACTGGCACCGTTCTGTGGGAGGGACAGTGGAGAAAGTCAGGCTAATACAATTCGATTGTTTATTACAGGGATGACTGGATTTGACCACGGAGGTAGGACTACACAGTCAGGCTAATACAATTCGATTGTAAATTGTATTGATAAAATACTGTTTGAGAGTGAGAAAAATGTAACACAAACATGCAATTTGAAACTCTTTGTTTTTTATTTTTTTTTTTTTCAACTCAAAATTCTTTATTATTTGTCTATATCTAATTAAAACCAAATTAATAAAAAAATAATTAAAAATTAATTAAAAACAAACAAAATCAAGCTTAAGTAATCATCGACAACAACTGGGCTTGAAAAGAAGTCACTAGGATGTCAAAAAATTAATGGGAGATGAAAATATAACAATAAGAGGGGGCGACAGTGTTTTTTGTCAGTGTCTTACAGTTAGCAAGTCTCTAGGGACCCGTCATACTTAAAGGTTAAAAGCATCCCCAATGGGATTTTTGTACACAGAGCTGTCAAAGAAAAAAAGACAAAGTAAACACGGTCAAATCAGCCTCAGAATAATACTGGATCTTCACAAGTTTTACACCATTGGAAAGCCCGTCTCAAGGGCTCTTTCTGCCCTGAGTTTCGTTAAGATCAGGATTTTGTAGGCGAGGCCAGCTTCCTGGAAGTAGGGCTGCCCGAAACTCCACTGTATTACATGCCTACGTCATCGCCGGTGAGAAAAAGCCGGCACAAAAAGGTCCGGAATAATTTCTCAGCTAAGGTTGGGAATAACTCATGAACTAGAAATGCTAGAGAGACAAAATTTGTACCTGAGTCTGCCTTGGATATCCCTGCATCCGAAAATCAAACTTTTAGCGACCCGGAGGGCAAGCTTCATAGCGGAAATGACCAGGAGGTGGGGCTACTCAGAACGCTCCTTAAAAGCATCCCCAATGGGATTTTTGTACACAGAGCTGTCAAAGAAAAAAAGACAAAGTAAACACGGTCAAATCAGCCTCAGAATAATACTGGATCTTCACAAGTTTTACACCATTGGAAAGGCCGTCTCAAGGGCTCTCTCTGCCCTGAGTTTCGTTAAGATCAGGATTTTGTAGGCGAGGCCAGCTTCCTGGAAGTAGGGCTGCCCGAAACTCCACCGTATTACATGCCTACGTCATCGCCGGTGAGAAAAAGCCGGCACAAAAAGGTCCGGAATAATTTCTCAGCTAAGGTTGGGAATAACTCATGAACTAGAAATGCTAGAGAGACAAAATTTGTACCTGAGTCTGCCTTGGATATCCCTGCATCCGAAAATCAAACTTTTAGCGACCCGGAGGGCAAGCTTCATAGCGGAAATGACCAGGAGGTGGGGCTACTCAGAACGCTCCTCAAAAGCATCCCCAATGGGATTTTTGTACACAGAGCTGTCAAAGAAAAAAAGACAAAGTAAACACGGTCAAATCAGCCTCAGAATAATACTGGATCTTCACAAGTTTTACACCATTGGAAAGCCCGTCTCAAGGGCTCTCTCTGCCCTGAGTTTCGTTAAGATCAGGATTTTGTAGGCGAGGCCAGCTTCCTGGAAGTAGGGCTGCCCGAAACTCCACTGTATTACATGCCTACGTCATCGCCGGTGAGAAAAAGCCGGCACAAAAAGGTCCGGAATAATTTCTCAGCTAAGGTTGGAAATAACTCATGAACTAGAAATGCTAGAGAGACAAAATTTGTACCTGAGTCTGCCTTGGATATCCCTGCATCCGAAAATCAAAGTTTTAGCGACCCGGAGGGCAAGCTTCATAGCGGAAATGACCAGGAGGTGGGGCTACTCAGAACGCTCCTCAAAAGCATCCCCAATGGGATTTTTGTACACAGAGCTGTCAAAGAAAAAAAGACAAAGTAAACACGGTCAAATCAGCCTCAGAATAATACTGGATCTTCACAAGTTTTACACCATTGGAAAGCCCGTCTCAAGGGCTCTCTCTGCCCTGAGTTTCGTTAAGATCAGGATTTTGTAGGCGAGGCCAGTTTCCTGGAAGTAGGGCTGCCCGAAACTCCACTGTATTACATGCCTACGTCATCGCCGGTGAGAAAAAGCCGGCACAAAAAGGTCCGGAATAATTTCTCAGCTAAGGTTGGGAATAACTCATGAACTAGAAATGCTAGAGAGACAAAATTTGTACCTGAGTCTGCCTTGGATATCCTTGCATCCGAAAATCAAACTTTTAGCGACCCGGAGGGCAAGCTTCATAGCGGAAATGACCAGGAGGTGGGGCTACTCAGAACGCTCCTCAAAAGCATCCCCAATGGGATTTTTGTACACAGAGCTGTCAAAGAAAAAAAGACAAAGTAAACACGGTCAAATCAGCCTCAGAATAATACTGGATCTTCACAAGTTTTACACCATTGGAAAGCCCGTCTCAAGGGCTCTCTCTGCCCTGAGTTTCGTTAAGATCAATATTTTGTAGGCGAGGCCAGCTTCCTGGAAGTAGGGCTGCCCGAAACTCCACCGTATTACATGCCTACGTCATCGCCGGTGAGAAAAAGCCGGCACAAAAAGGTCCGGAATAATTTCTCAGCTAAGGTTGGGAATAACTCATGAACTAGAAATGCTAGAGAGACAAAATTTGTACCTGAGTCTGCCTTGGATATCCCTGCATCCGAAAATCAAACTTTTAGCGACCCGGAGGGCAAGCTTCATAGCGGAAATGACCAGGAGGTGGGGCTACTCAGAACGCTCCTCAAAAGCATCCCCAATGGGATTTTTGTACACAGAGCTGTCAAAGAAAAAAAGACAAAGTAAACACGGTCAAATCAGCCTCAGAATAATACTGGATCTTCACAAGTTTTAAACCATTGGAAAGCCAGTGTCAAGGGCTCTGTCTGCCCTGAGTTTCGTTAAGATCAGGATTTTGTAGGCGAGGCCAGCTTCCTGGAAGTAGGGCTGCCCGAAACTCCACCGTATTACATGCCTACGTCATCGCCGGTGAGAAAAAGCCGGCACAAAAAGGTCCGGAATAATTTCTCAGCTAAGGTTGGGAATAACTCATGAACTAGAATTGCTAGAGAGACAAAATTTGTACCTGAGTCTGCCTTGGATATCCCTGCATCCGAAAATCAAACTTTTAGCGACCTGGAGGGCAAGCTTCATAGCGGAAATGACCAGGAGGTGGGGCTACTCAGAACGCTCCTCAAAAGCATCCCCAATGGGATTTTTGTACACAGAGCTGTCAAAGAAAAAAAGACAAAGTAAACACGGTCAAATCAGCCTCAGAATAATACTGGATCTTCACAAGTTTTACACCATTGGAAAGCCCGTCTCAAGGGCTCTCTCTGCCCTGAGTTTCGTTAAGATCAAGATTTTGTAGGCGAGGCCAGCTTCCTGGAAGTAGGGCTGCCCGAAACTCCACTGTATTACATGCCTACGTCATCGCCGGTGAGAAAAAGCCGGCACAAAAAGGTCCGGAATAATTTCTCAGCTAAGGTTGGGAATAACTCATGAACTAGAAATGCTAGAGAGACAAAATTTGTACCTGAGTCTGCCTTGGATATCCTTGCATCTGAAAATCAAACTTTTAGCGACCCGGAGGGCAAGCTTCATAGCGGAAATGACCAGGAGGTGGGGCTACTCAGAACGCTCCTCAAAAGCATCCCCAATGGGATTTTTGTACACAGAGCTGTCAAAGAAAAAAAGACAAAGTAAACACGGTCAAATCAGCCTCAGAATAATACTGGATCTTCACAAGTTTTACACCATTGGAAAGCCCGTCTCAAGGGCTCTCTCTGCCCTGAGTTTCGTTAAGATCAGGATTTTGTAGGCGAGGCCAGTTTCCTGGAAGTAGGGCTGCCCGAAACTCCACTGTATTACATGCCTACGTCATCGCCGGTGAGAAAAAGCCGGCACAAAAAGGTCCGGAATAATTTCTCAGCTAAGGTTGGGAATAACTCATGAACTAGAAATGCTAGAGAGACAAAATTTGTACCTGAGTCTGCCTTGGATATCCCTGCATCCGAAAATCAAACTTTTAACGACCCGGAGGGCAAGCTTCATAGCGGAAATGACCAGGAGGGGGGGCTACTCAGAACGCTCCTCAAAAGCATCCCCAATGGGATTTTTGTACACAGAGCTGTCAAAGAAACAAAGACAAAGTAAACACGGTCAAATCAGCCTCAGAATAATACTGGATCTTCACAAGTTTTACACCATTGGAAAGCCCGTCTCAAGGGCTCTCTCTGCCCTGAGTTTCGTTAAGATCAATATTTTGTAAGCGAGGCCAGCTTCCTGGAAGTAGGGCTGCCCGAAACTCCACTGTATTACATGCCTACGTCATCGCCGGTGAGAAAAAGCCGGCACAAAAAGGTCCGGAATAATTTCTCAGCTAAGGTTGGGAATAACTCATGAACTAGAAATGCTAGAGAGACAAAATTTGTACCTGAGTCTGCCTTGGATATCCCTGCATCCGAAAATCAAACTTTTAGAGACCCGGAGGGCAAGCTTCATAGCGGAAATGACCAGGATGTGGGGCTACTCAGAACGCTCCTCAAAAGCATCCCCAATGGGATTTTTGTACACAGAGCTGTCAAAGAAAAAAAGACAAAGTAAACACGGTCAAATCAGCCTCAGAATAATACTGGATCTTCACAAGTTTTACACCATTGGAAAGGCCGTCTCAAGGGCTCTCTCTGCCCTGAGTTTCGTTAAGATTAGGATTTTGTAGGCGAGGCCAGCTTCCTGGAAGTAGGGCTGCCCGAAACTCCACCGTATTACATGCCTACGTCATCGCCGGTGAGAAAAAGCCGGCACAAAAAGGTCCGGAATAATTTCTCAGCTAAGGTTGGGAATAACTCATGAACAAGAAATGCTAGAGAGACAAAATTTGTACCTGAGTCTGCCTTGGATATCCCTGCATCCGAAAATCAAACTTTTAGCGACCCGGAGGGCAAGCTTCATAGCGGAAATGACCAGGATGTGGGGCTACTCAGAACGCTCCTCAAAAGCATCCCCAATGGGATTTTTGTTTACGGAGCTGTCAAAGAAAAAAAGACAAAGTAAACACGGTCAAATCAGCCTCAGAATAATACTGGATCTTCACAAGTTTTACACCATTGGAAAGCCCGTCTCAAGGGCTCTCTCTGCCCTGAGTTTCGTTAAGATCAGGATTTTGTAGGCGAGGCCAGCCTCCTGGAAGTAGGGCTGCCCGAAACTCCACTGTATTACATGCCTACGTCATCGCCAGTGAGAAAAAGCCGGCACAAAAAGGTCCGGAATAATTTTTCAGCTAAGGTTGGGAATAACTCATGAACTAGAAATGCTAGAGAGACAAAATTTGTACCTGAGTCTGCCTTGGATATCCCTGCATCCGAAAATCAAACTTTTAGCGACCCGGAGGGCAAGCTTCATAGCGGAAATGACCAGGATGTGGGGCTACTCAGAACGCTCCTCAAAAGCATCCCCTATGGGATTTTTGTTTACGGAGCTGTCAAAGAAAAAAAGACAAAGTAAACACGGTCAAATCAGCCTCAGAATAATACTGGATCTTCACAAGTTTTACACCATTGGAAAGCCCGTCTCAAGGGCTCTCTCTGCCCTGAGTTTCGTTAAGATCAGGATTTTGTAGGCGAGGCCAGCTTCCTGGAAGTAGGGCTGCCCGAAACTCCACTGTATTACATGCCTACGTCATCGCCAGTGAGAAAAAGCCGGCACAAAAAGGTCCGGAATAATTTCTCAGCTAAGGTTGGGAATAACTCATGAACTAGAAATGCTAGAGAGACAAAATTTGTACCTGAGTCTGCCTTGGATATCCCTGCATCCGAAAATCAAACTTTTAACGACCCGGAGGGCAAGCTTCATAGCGGAAATGACCAGGATGTGGGGCTACTCAGAACGCTCCTCAAAAGCATCCCCAATGGGATTTTTGTACACAGAGCTGTCAAAGAAACAAAGACAAAGTAAACACGGTCAAATCAGCCTCAGAATAATACTGGATCTTCACAAGTTTTACACCATTGGAAAGCCCGTCTCAAGGGCTCTCTCTGCCCTGAGTTTCGTTAAGATCAATATTTTGTAAGCGAGGCCAGCTTCCTGGAAGTAGGGCTGCCCGAAACTCCACTGTATTACATGCCTACGTCATCGCCGGTGAGAAAAAGCCGGCACAAAAAGGTCCGGAATAATTTCTCAGCTAAGGTTGGGAATAACTCATGAACTAGAAATGCTAGAGAGACAAAATTTGTACCTGAGTCTGCCTTGGATATCCCTGCATCCGAAAATCAAACTTTTAGAGACCCGGAGGGCAAGCTTCATAGCGGAAATGACCAGGATGTGGGGCTACTCAGAACGCTCCTCAAAAGCATCCCCAATGGGATTTTTGTACACAGAGCTGTCAAAGAAAAAAAGACAAAGTAAACACGGTCAAATCAGCCTCAGAATAATACTGGATCTTCACAAGTTTTACACCATTGGAAAGGCCGTCTCAAGGGCTCTCTCTGCCCTGAGTTTCGTTAAGATTAGGATTTTGTAGGCGAGGCCAGCTTCCTGGAAGTAGGGCTGCCCGAAACTCCACCGTATTACATGCCTACGTCATCGCCGGTGAGAAAAAGCCGGCACAAAAAGGTCCGGAATAATTTCTCAGCTAAGGTTGGGAATAACTCATGAACAAGAAATGCTAGAGAGACAAAATTTGTACCTGAGTCTGCCTTGGATATCCCTGCATCCGAAAATCAAACTTTTAGCGACCCGGAGGGCAAGCTTCATAGCGGAAATGACCAGGATGTGGGGCTACTCAGAACGCTCCTCAAAAGCATCCCCAATGGGATTTTTGTTTACGGAGCTGTCAAAGAAAAAAAGACAAAGTAAACACGGTCAAATCAGCCTCAGAATAATACTGGATCTTCACAAGTTTTACACCATTGGAAAGCCCGTCTCAAGGGCTCTCTCTGCCCTGAGTTTCGTTAAGATCAGGATTTTGTAGGCGAGGCCAGCCTCCTGGAAGTAGGGCTGCCCGAAACTCCACTGTATTACATGCCTACGTCATCGCCAGTGAGAAAAAGCCGGCACAAAAAGGTCCGGAATAATTTCTCAGCTAAGGTTGGGAATAACTCATGAACAAGAAATGCTAGAGAGACAAAATTTGTACCTGAGTCTGCCTTGGATATCCCTGCATCCGAAAATCAAACTTTTAGCGACCCGGAGGGCAAGCTTCATAGCGGAAATGACCAGGATGTGGGGCTACTCAGAACGCTCCTCAAAAGCATCCCCAATGGGATTTTTGTTTACGGAGCTGTCAAAGAAAAAAAGACAAAGTAAACACGGTCAAATCAGCCTCAGAATAATACTGGATCTTCACAAGTTTTACACCATTGGAAAGCCCGTCTCAAGGGCTCTCTCTGCCCTGAGTTTCGTTAAGATCAGGATTTTGTAGGCGAGGCCAGCCTCCTGGAAGTAGGGCTGCCCGAAACTCCACTGTATTACATGCCTACGTCATCGCCAGTGAGAAAAAGCCGGCACAAAAAGGTCCGGAATAATTTTTCAGCTAAGGTTGGGAATAACTCATGAACTAGAAATGCTAGAGAGACAAAATTTGTACCTGAGTCTGCCTTGGATATCCCTGCATCCGAAAATCAAACTTTTAGCGACCCGGAGGGCAAGCTTCATAGCGGAAATGACCAGGATGTGGGGCTACTCAGAACGCTCCTCAAAAGCATCCCCTATGGGATTTTTGTTTACGGAGCTGTCAAAGAAAAAAAGACAAAGTAAACACGGTCAAATCAGCCTCAGAATAATACTGGATCTTCACAAGTTTTACACCATTGGAAAGCCCGTCTCAAGGGCTCTCTCTGCCCTGAGTTTCGTTAAGATCAGGATTTTGTAGGCGAGGCCAGCTTCCTGGAAGTAGGGCTGCCCGAAACTCCACTGTATTACATGCCTACGTCATCGCCAGTGAGAAAAAGCCGGCACAAAAAGGTCCGGAATAATTTTTCAGCTAAGGTTGGGAATAACTCATGAACTAGAAATGCTAGAGAGACAAAATTTGTACCTGAGTCTGCCTTGGATATCCCTGCATCCGAAAATCAAACTTTTAGCGACCCGGAGGGCAAGCTTCATAGCGGAAATGACCAGGATGTGGGGCTACTCAGAACGCTCCTCAAAAGCATCCCCAATGGGATTTTTGTTTACGGAGCTGTCAAAGAAAAAAAGACAAAGTAAACACGGTCAAATCAGCCTCAGAATAATACTGGATCTTCACAAGTTTTACCTCATTGGAAAGCCCGTCTCAAGGGCTCTCTCTGCCCTGAGTTTCGTTAAGATCAGGATTTTGTAGGCGAGCCCAGCCTCCTGGAAGTAGGGCTGCCCGAAACTCCACTGTATTACATGCCTACGTCATCGCCAGTGAGAAAAAGCCGGCACAAAAAGGTCCGGAATAATTTTTCAGATAAGGTTGGGAATAACTCATGAACTAGAAATGCTAGAGAGACAAAATTTGTACCTGAGTCTGCCTTGGATATCCCTGCATCCGAAAATCAAACTTTTAGCGACCCGGAGGGCAAGCTTCATAGCGGAAATGACCAGGAGGTGGGGCTACTCAGAACGCTCCTCAAAAGCATCCCCAAAGGGATTTTTGTACACAGAGCTGTCAAAGAAAAAAAGACAAAGTAAACACGGTCAAATCAGCCTCAGAATAATACTGGATCTTCACAAGTTTTACACCATTGGAAAGCCCGTCTCAAGGGCTCTCTCTGCCCTGAGTTTCGTTAAGATCAGGATTTTGTAGGCGAGGCCAGCCTCCTGGAAGTAGGGCTGCCCGAAACTCCACTGTATTACATGCCTACGTCATCGCCGGTGAGAAAAAGCCGGCACAAAAAGGTCCGGAATAATTTCTCAGCTAAGGTTGGGAATAACTCATGAACTAGAAATGCTAGAGAGACAAAATTTGTACCTGAGTCTGCCTTGGATATCCCTGCATCCGAAAATCAAACTTTTAGCGACCCAGAGGGCAAGCTTCATAGCGGAAATGACCAGGAGGTGGGGCTACTCAGAACGCTCCTCAAAAGCATCCCCAATGGGATTTTTGTACACGGAGCTGTCAAAGAAAAAAAGACAAAGTAAACACGGTCAAATCAGCCTCAGAATAATACTGGATCTTCACAAGTTTTACACCATTGGAAAGCCCGTCTCAAGGGCTCTCTCTGCCTTGAGTTTCGTTAAGATCAGGATTTTGTAGGCGATGCCAGCTTCCTGGAAGTAGGGCTGCCCGAAACTCCACCGTATTACATGCCTACGTCATCGCCGGTGAGAAAAAGCCGGCACAAAAAGGTCCGGAATAATTTCCCAGCTAAGGTTGGGAATAACTCATGAACTAGAAATGCTAGAGAGACAAAATTTGTACCTGAGTCTGCCTTGGATATCCCTGCATCCGAAAATCAAACTTTTAACGACCCGGAGGGCAAGCTTCATAGCGGAAATGACCAGGAGGGGGGGCTACTCAGAACGCTCCTCAAAAGCATCCCCAATGGGATTTTTGTACACAGAGCTGTCAAAGAAACAAAGACAAAGTAAACACGGTCAAATCAGCCTCAGAATAATACTGGATCTTCACAAGTTTTACACCATTGAAAAGCCCGTCTCAAGGGCTCTCTCTGCCCTGAGTTTCGTTAAAATCAAGATCTTGTAGGCGAGGCCAGCCTCCTGGAAGTAGGGCTGCCCGAAACTCCACTGTATTACATGCCTACGTCTTTGCCCGTGAGAAAAAGCCGGCACAAAAAGGTCCGGAATAATTTCTCAGCTAAGGTTGGGAATAACTCATGAACTAGAAATGCTAGAGAGACAAAATTTGTACCTGAGTCTGCCTTGGATATCCCTGCATCCGAAAATCAAACTTTTAGCGACCCGGAGGGCAAGCTTCATAGCGGAAACGACCAGGAGGTGGGGCTACTCAGAACGCTCCTCAAAAGCATCCCCGATGGGATTTTTGTTCACAGAGCTGTCAAAGAAACAAAGACAAAGTAAACACGGTCAAATCAGCCTCAGAATAATACTGGATCTTCACAAGTTTTACACCATTGGAAAGCCCGTCTCAAGGGCTCTCTTTGCCCTGAGTTTCGTTAAGATCAGGATTTTGTAGGCGAGGCCAGCTTCCTGGAAGTAGGGATGCCCGAAACTCCACTGTATTACATGCCTACGTCTTTGCCGGTGAGAAAAAGCCGGCACAAAAAGGTCCGGAATAATTTCTCAGCTAAGGTTGGGAATAACTCATGAACTAGAAATGCTAGAGAGACAAAATTTGTACCTGAGTCTGCCTTGGATATCCCTGCATCCGAAAATCAAACTTTTAGCGACCCGGAGGGCAAGCTTCATAGCGGAAACGACCAGGAGGTGGGGCTACTCAGAACGCTCCTCAAAAGCATCCCCAATGGGATTTTGTACACAGAGCTGTCAAAGAAACAAAGACAAAACAGTGTTGGAGCCTGGTTTTTTAGAAACAACAGTTGACTGGTCTCCACTCTCCAGTCTAGTAAAATCTAAAGGCTTACCACACTAAATAAGCAAAAATCCATGCGCCAAGCTAAAATCATACTTTGTTTACCCACAGAATCTTGTTGATTAATATGTTTTTGGGGTCGTGCAATTAATAGATTGTGTAAAGGTAAAAATCTATCACAATTTGGGGGTTCTGTGTTTCATCTTCATGGACATTTTGATAAATTCAAGCTTCACAGTTTGTCCTATTCGGCTCTTTAAATGGAGGGTTTCCTGATGAATACTGGCAGCAAGTCGGTTATGAAGAAAGCAGATTTTTTCTGAGGAGTTTTTTTCTTGGGTTTCAACAAAAGTTGCAAACGGCTGACCTACAATGAGGGTCAAATCACACCCAGAATAACATGAGATTTGCACAACTTTTCCACCACTGGAAAGCCACGTTTAATGGCTCTCACCTCGTCGTCGATCCGTGTCTCTGACGATTTTCTAGGCGGGGCGAGCGGCCACGGAATAGGGCTACAACCACTGGCAATTTAGCACACCCACCGGGTCCGAGCAACAGAGGCAAGAAATGTCCATCCGAAGAATGATTTGAAACAACACCTGAGCTGAGTTTGAGAATAACTCATGAACTAGGAATGCTACAGGGACAAAATTTGTACCTGATTGTGCTTGGGTATTCCTGCATCCGAAAACACATTGTTGTGGTTACTTTGTGCCTTATTCAGATCGGACATACCCAGCAAGTGGGAATACTCCGAAAACTCCACAAAAGGATATTCAATGGGACTGTTGTTTTTACACAAAACTAGCAAAAAGACAAACACAAAACACGGACAAAGGGGCTGATCGATGCCCCCTTTTCCTTAAGGAAAAAAATAGATAAAAAGGAGATGGGGAAAGTCTGGAAAATTAATTACATTCCTGGGTTTTTTTCAAAAGAGCTACTAATAACCTAATAAATATCTACTCAATTTATTGTTGAAAAGCTTGCAGCGAAATGACGTCGGGCAAATATGACGCAGCGCCCAATATGAGTCGCCCTCCATAAATAAACAAAAAACAATAAATAGAAAGTATGAAGTTATTAAGACTGCTTTATACTAGTATTTTAGAATAAGTTAATTTGATTCGAGTTTTGGTTTTCCGAGAGAAGGGCCATCATCAGTCTGTGCAGAGCTGAGACGCGGGTTTGAAATAAAGCAATATAATTTTTTTTATTAATACTGTGTAGACCGTCTGCAATAGTGTCACATAGCAATCCACGCATGATCGATCACGGTTATCTTGTTGAGCTCTGTGGGCGATCCCAACTATAGTTGGGGCGCCACAACTAAACCCGCACCTTCGACCAACAAAATTGTTATCTCATGAACCTCTCCGCCGGGATCTGCTTTCAGCTAGCTAGCTAGCAACATTTAAAGTTTGAACTTTACTGGGATTGAAGTCAATTGTACTTCAAATTGTTAATGACACACGGGCATTTTTGACAGGAACTAATTTTTAAAGGAACTTTAATTTCATAACTTATTTGCTGAATTACTATTCTATGTTCTCTTGATGGCGAAATATCACTTAACTTTCCATAGTATCCGCTTGGATCGAAATATTGATCAACAGGGTCCACTCCGGGGTTGAATGTCATTCACCCACAGCGTGAGTCGACCATGCCACCTGTGTTAATACATTGTGCAATGAAGTTTCTGGCTGGAAGGTCAGCATGCGGGCGCACTAAATACAGTGTGACTTTTACAGTATGAACATCGGAAACTGTTGAAAGATTAGTGAAGACTTAGCACCGTATAATCATCGAAATCAGCGAATTGTTCGTATTAAAAAAGCGGGTAAACATCTGTTGTGCTTTTTTCAAAATAGTCATTACCAATTGTGCAGTTAGTAGACCTATACAGGGCTGGGTGTGGGGGCAAGGCCTCTAGGCCTACCCCCACCTTGCCGTAAACTAATCTTAGTTTATCCCGCAGTCACCGAAGACAACCACAGTTTGATCCTGATAAAGATTATGTTTTTAATTGTTAAGATTTAATAACAACTAGTACTCCTAGTCCTTTGTAGTACCCTGTCTAACTTTATCACAGGGACCTATTGGTTAGGCTGAGACCTATAAGTATTCCTGCGGCCTAATCTTACGACTGATAGAATTGAATTTGTATAAAACATTGAACTGATTTAGTTGCTAAATCAGTTCATGAACATTGTTATCCTGTTTTATTGAAGGGCTAACCACCCATAGGGTAACCCTGGTCATTGTTTTTTGTATTATTTTGTTATATTTAACTTATGAAACTTTAGCACTCATTTAATAGCCTATTGAGCGAATTGTTCTTATCAGTAGAAGCATGCTTTGTGTTACATTCTAATTCTAATTTCTAAGTATATAAAAACTAAAAGAAAAAGATACCGTATTGATTAATTTTATTGAAATTGCACTAATATATCGTTTGTCTCACCCAACACTTTTTTGTCCCTGAATAAATATTAATTGTAGCCTGCATTTTGATTTTATAACTCAGGAAGGCTGATTCAATGACTCCAACCTCGAAAATGATGTTTAAATAATGATCTTGCTAATGTAAAATTTATTAAAGTGCTCAGATATTGCATGAGCTTGCACCACACAGCATCTACAATCCTAACTGTTTCGGAGCATTTAAGCGGGCCCGGAACCCATGCCGTTAGGGCTTCGCGTTACGCGCTTGCAGACGCCACAAATTGCATTCATCATTTTGCTGCTGGTACATTTTCACGCCCCCCCCCCCGCAGTTTGGAAAATCCTGGATCCACCCCAGGTATATCACCTTCAAAATACTGCTGGGTTTCAGCAAGTTTGACACCTTTAGAAAGCCCGTCTGAAGAGCTCTCTGTTCGTTTTAGTTTTGTGGCTGTAATAAATTTGATGGCGACGCAAGCAGAAGGGCTACCCACCCAGGCAATTTAGCCAATAGAAGTTGCGTATTGTTCAGCAGGAAATTTCTTGTCGTTGTTAAAGAGGCACACCGGCTTCTTTGGGCTATTTGGCCTAAAAATAGACTAACACATGACTTCAAATAAGGTCCTCCAGGAATGAAGAAGAACGGTTCTTAAAAGAAACCATCAAATTGTGTCGTTTTTTAGCATTACATTAAAAGTCACGTGGTTTGTCCGAACCAAAAGTGGTTCGGATAAACCACAAATCTTCGGAGTTAGTTTTACTTCCAGCCATATAAATTAAATTACTGAACCAAATTTGAATAATTTTTTACAATTCATGCGTATTTGACCAAAAAAAGGGACTACCTATTCAGATTATGGATACAACTTGTAAATAATGATGAAAAAATTCGCATTCTGAGAGTCCGTGCAACAGATGCGTGTTTTACGGTGCACCGGCGTAGGAGCTAGCGGAGCGTAAACCTTGGGGCATATCGCGTACAGTCGGTGCCGTGTCTCGTGGGGCGAGAGAGACAGACCCAGGGGGCATCAACTCCCCAGCTTGCCGGTCTAGCCGTGAGCTTGGGAGCTTATAGAAGGGTTGGGGAGCTAGACCATTAATTACGTTTTATTTTACGAGGGTTTAGTCTGTATCCCCTAGTTGTTATCCACTAACTATTGTCACTATACGTGTTGCCTTCGCTACACGCGGGACGACGGACTGTTAATCATTGCATCCCATACACACAGCTGGTCTGCTTCTATGTAATTGCTGGGTCATTCCGTGCCAACACACCTGATGGGTTGCAGGCTCCGTCTCAAATTTTGCTAAAACAATTTGTTAAACAATCCCCTATGGGTGCCATGAACACACGCAAAATTTTAGAATCCTACTCTTCAACCTTTTTAAGATATGACCCCCTAAAAAAGTAAGCCCCGCCCCTTCCAATTGACTTTTTGTGTTTTCGGCATTTTTAGAGGTCTGTTACTACAAATGGAGATAAGATATATAGCTACAAATTAATTTGAAGGGTATCTGGTATCCCATCAACTAAATTACACTGTCAAAAGTAGCACAAGTCAGGTGTATATCAAGGTAGAGGACTTTAAAAACGGACATTTTAGCCTGCGTAATAACTTTTTCGTCATTTTTGAGACACCCTAGTGCCTACGTGGAATGTCCGATTGCTCTTATTACATTTAAATATATACTAGATGCATATGTGTAACCTGATATAAGGATAGACCAATCACGCCTTTGATGGGTATTTGGCAGGGGTCTGAATATGGGTCCACCTAGAAATGCAACAACAACACAAAATCCTTTTTCAAATGGTTATTTGACGACGTGAGACATTAGTGACAGATTTACCATTTTTTGTCTAATAAATAACACTTTGTATCCAGTCTACTTGTCTGAGAAATTTTTCTCTTCTTAACTCCTTCACGTAAAACAGAAATTGTGAATAGGCCTATGCCTAGATTAAGGTAGACCCTATTTGCTGTGTACGCAATTTAATGACAGCACTTGTTTACAAAAAAGCCACAGAGCCTGGACTTCTGCAGGCATGGCTTGTACACTACGGAAGCGTAGTGCCGCCACATGAATAAAAAATCACGCTCTTGTCATGTACGTACACAATAACTATCATGTACGTACATGTACATGACACCATTACATATAAATTATTTCTATCATGTATGTACACAATAACTCCAGACTTAATATCATGTACATATACGTTAACTGTCAGGTTCGTACATAAAAATTACAATGTACTTACATGATAATTATCATGTATGTGTACGTACACGATAATTATTCTGTATGTGTTTGTACATGATATTTATGATGTACTAGTGCTACACATGGTACACGATCCTCTTCAGACTTGTCATGTCTTACACGATATTGTGCAACATCTCCATGCGAAAAAAAATACTCTAAAACAACCCCCAGATATACGCTTATGTAATTATACAGAGTTGATATATTATTAATAAATACCTCGGAGAGTTTATGCACTCTGATTGGTCGAAGATTAAAGACCGGCTCAGTGAACGACAAGCGAATAAATGGCCCATCCCATTGGTGTAAAATCCTATGCACTAATGTGCTTGGTGCGCGGCAAACTACCGGCATCAAATCAACTCTTTGTGCGTATTTATTTTGTTATTTTTTACAGCAGGGACAGAGTGCCGCGTGCGGAAACATACCACGCGTAGGCGTGAACGCGCAGACAATGTATCAATTTAGGGTAGCTGGTACGCGCATGAAACAAACATAATGCAAAGTCATAGTCTGGTTCTTGAAAATACGTATAAACAGTTAATTATGTGTAAGAGACTAGGTACCACACAAAAGTTGAACAGCCAAACGATTGGCCCTTGAACATGAGTAGAACATTTCTAAAAATAACGGCGAAAGATAAATAACAAATTCTCACGATTTTTAAAGGTTTTTTTTCGTTATAAGGCATTTATTAGTTGGAATAACATTGCGACGAGCCGGTCTTCACTGCGTGGTAATGACCTTGGCTGGTGGTTGGCCGGTGTTTGGACCCCGCCTTCGGCTTGGTCCATTAACAGCGGCTAACCCAGCCACCATCGCACTGTTATTCCCTAATTTATCACTGAGCTGAATACAATGACAGATTTGTATGTGTGCATTACCTTCAGCTAGCTGAAGGCGTGCAAAAAAAAAAAAAAAAAAAAAAAAATGGCTGGTCAAATCAGCCATTTAATCGGACATCCATCTTTAATTCTAAAGCCCGCGTGAATTTACATGTAGGATTGCGTGCGCAATGATGCAACTAAAAAGGGGACACAATAGTATGTGTAGTCCTACCTCAAAAAAGCCGACGACCAGGAAGAAACGATGTAGAATCAGACGCATACTGAGAAGCTCGTCTCTTGGGTTTTCGGCTATCCAGGTTATTCAATGCCTTTTCCTCTTTGTGGTGCTGATGGTATTTTGCTGTTCTACAGGTTCTGCTACCAACTCCTGGGCCTCTTGAAGCGCTTCAAAAGCCGAGTCAGGTTCAGATTTGTTGCTCAAAGCCAATGTTGCCTTATCCAGAACAATGTAGCTTTCTTTATGCTTATTTCTAGTTTATTTTATGGGAATAGACTCTTGCTTTGTAGTGGCGTTGAAATGTCACCAAACCTTTCGTCAACATAGTCTTAAGAACTGTTCAAAAGCTAAAAAGCTGTATTCCAATACACTGGGTCTCTCTTCAGTCGGATAAAACGAAGACGCTTGCGGGGTAGGCCTATAATGGCGTTCGACATTACAGTACTGTACGTGCATACTATGGGTGTGGTCAGCAAAGGTCCTATTGCGCTACAGGCACAAGATGGGGAGCTCGTGCTGAAGAATGTGAAGTATGCACTGGATGCCTTTTCATTTGACAACTCCCTGGATGTAACAATAGATCAGTCCAGACATTGACCATTGCTATCAATACAAACTGTTTGCTAACCGGCGTGGCACCCAAGCGTAACACACGTTCAACTAATAGGGCGAGCTCCACGGTTCCCCATCTTACACCTCGCGTGGGAGCTAATGCGATCTTTTGTCAGTAGGTACGGTAAAATACCTAATTAGGGCTGAGACTAGCATAATCATTTGGGATACAAGGGGAATGCAACTGTAGTTTACGTAACAGAAGAATCTGGGTATTTTTAGTCAAACAAAACTACATTTATATGGTGATTCAGCTCTGTGCCTATCCATCAGTCGCGAGAGTTATTTGGTGCGGTACAATGCAAAGGGTTAAGCATTTTCTTGTAATTTCCGTATCTTTCCCGACAATAGGCTTAGGATTTTGAAAAATTGTAATTTGTTTTGTTTGCCACTTAAATAACGTCGGCTTTTGGGAACCTTGGTGCAATGATGAGGCCTTGATGAAGATTATGTAATAATTCTTGGCCCGAAACAAATATTTGAAATTGGGGTGCTAGACAATATTTCATTGATACAAAAAGTTTATACAGTTGGAATTTTTAATTCCCATAATGCATTCAATCTTATCACGTGACACATCACTACAATTTTTTGGTGGAACACTGAAAATGCTGTTGAAATACAAGACAAAGTAAAAGAAAAAAATTGTTGACCATAGGTCAAAAAAGGTTTGCCATGTAATATTGACTGACCCCCCTCCTTTAATCTTTTTTCAGCGAAAACGATTTTTGTTTATTCCCGATGAAACAGTGACCGAGCCACGGTCACTGTCGTGTCACGTGACCTTTATACATTTCTAGTCACGCTTACAGAGTCGACACTACCAGCCCAAAATCGCTTAACGAGGCTATAAACATCCCTTTGATAAAACGGCACTTTGAATTGTGTATACTAAAAACTGTCAATTATTGAAAACTTCTAAGAACACAAAATTACCCTCAATCAGCAAACCCAAATTTTGCTGGAGCAAAACAATTTTTTTTTTTTTAATTGTGTTTTGTTTCAATTAGCAAAATGTTCACTGCTACCAGA
The DNA here is from genome assembly GCA_023634235.1 of Pisaster brevispinus. NCBI lineage: Eukaryota > Metazoa > Echinodermata > Asteroidea > Forcipulatida > Asteriidae > Pisaster > Pisaster brevispinus. Next base: position 12,597,920 of record JAMKCF010000019.1, on the reverse strand, counting down.
CCTTTAAAAATATCATTTAAGTGAGAACCAGTACTGGGCCAATGTATAACAGAGATGCTCAAACTGGTTGTTTTGATTACCAATGTTCTGCTCTGCAAAAATTGAGCACGGAGAAGTAACAGACATGTGACATTGGCAAGTGACCTTCATATGGTAAGCAAATGTCTTTGCGCTAAGCTACTTTTTGTGTTTAAGCAGCTATGTGAAAATGGGCCTTGCAGGTTTTAGAATGTTTTCATAATGTAGCGTTTTCTGAACGTAAGATTGCAAACGGCACCGGCTCATTATCAATCTGGAATTGTTTGTCGAATTGATTAAACTTGTAACTAAATTATGGTGTTTTCAACACGACCCGAAAATAGTCCATAGCGGTTTATTGAGAGTTGCGACAACTTGCGATTAAAAACCAATTTCGGACTAAAATAATGCAAGTGCGCACAGATAGTGTACCAGACCAGACTGCACATTGGGTTGCGTTGCATTTGGACTGAACATGGCGAACAGCAACCATGTGACCAACGTGTCCAATGAAAACTGGTCCTTCATGTCGCAACTCTCCCAATACACAACTCTGCACTAGTCAACGCGAAATGTTGAAAACTATTAATCAACTCTTCTCAGAGCAAGAACCTTTTCAAGTTGATGATGATAATTACAGTGTGTACCCTTAAAATGGATCAATATTAAAAGTACAGTTAAACATCCCTATAATCCTTAGCACACACAAACACTCATCAACATTACACACTCACAATAAAATTATGTTTTTCATTTAAAAAAGACATATTAAAACATTCATATCTTTATTCCCATTAATTCTAAGTCTGAATTTTTCATAGCTCCGTTTTCAATAAAATTATGTTTTTCATTCAAAAAAGACAAATTAAAACATTTATATCATTATTCCCATTAATTCTAAGTCTGAATTTTTCATAGCTCCGTTTTCAAAATTTGAAGACACTGTCCTCGAAATCCAAGGCACTTACAAACATACTTGGCGAAACCTTGGCGAAACCTTTCAAAGCGGGATTTCAATCAACGACCCCCAGACGTTCCAGTGTGATAGAGAAATCTGCCCCGGAGATTCTGTCCCCCATATGGGAAAGTAACATGGACTGGAGGGGGTTGATTCAAAAGAGGGCGAACAGATTCTCCTGCCACATCAGCGCTCTACCAACTGAGCTATCTAGCCCTAGATTGGCCGTCTCCCTGGTTGTTTTTCTTCAATATCTTTGTTCGGGAGTGCCAGTCGGGAGCCATACAACTTTTTTCTTTGTTCAACCCCAAATCATTTACAATTTTACAGTCAGCTCCCCTTGTGGTTTACTATATGAGATCTTAAATAGTTGTAAGAACTTTTATAAGTGCATACTTATTATTTGTAAATCTAGAAAAATAAACTTGATTGCTTGCCAGTTACAATTACCTCAATCAAATAATAAGTTGAGTGTTCTTTTTGGAAGATCAGGATAATATAACAGTTTAAATGAGACCAAGAAAAAACTATCATCAAATTTTAAGACTGCCTTCATCCTATTACATAAATTTCTAAAAGACATATTTACAAGTGCCCGAGCGGCAAAACACTTATAAAAGAGTGATCATTTACACAATCCAGCTTAACAGGTAGTTAATACAATGGCAATATGCTAACACTACAACACTAAGTTTTTTCTTCTTCCCCCCCCCTTGTTTTTAACTCTTTGTTGTTCTTCTTCTTGTTGTTTTGTGCTTCCTCTCTTAGGTGTTTTGTTGTTGTTGTTGTTCTTGTGCTGCCTCCAAGGGGGTGTTGTTTTGGGCCATTCTTTGTTGTTCTTCTTCTTATTGTTGTTTTGTGCTTCCTTTCTTATTTTTGTTGTTTTTGTTCTTTCTTTCGTTTTCTTTCTTTCTAATATTCTTGTTGTTGTTCTTGTGCTGCCTCCAAGAGGGTGTTGTTTTGGGCCATTCTTTGTTCTTCTTCTTCTAATTGTTGTTTTGTGCTTCCTCTCATAGTTTTTTTTTTGTTTTCTTTCTTTCCTCTTCTTTTTGTTGTTCTTGTGCTGCCTCAAAGAGGGTGTTGTTATTGTTGTTGTTGTTGTTTTTTTGTTTTTTTTGGGGGGGGGGTTCAAGAAAAGGGAATAATATAACAACATTGGAAGTACCTTGTAACTGCGATACGGTAGGGTGTGTGTGTGGGGGGGGGGGAGGGGGGGGCACATTACATCACTTCCATTACCTCAAATACCCTTCTCCAATCATATCTTACAGAAAGTGTTTAAAGCTCATTTGGAGGTAAAATTAACACATTTTCAGATGCACCCTATTGCCCCCTTATCTTGTACTTGTATAACACTAACTTAAGCTCTAAATTATCATTGAAAACCCTTTCAGCAATTACGTCAAAATCAAATTACTCCTTTGTCTATCATTCTTGAAGTCCAAACCTGTTTTAGAAACAATATACAAACTACAATTACTCCCTTTTTCAACCACTGAGCATTCAAGTCCTCCTCTGTACTGTTTCTTTAGAAATCTGACAACACCTTGAGTTTCCCTCAAGCCTTGGCATTAACATTACTAAACAATACCACCAGAGATATCACATACACAAATACTGCAGAATAATAACGCTGTGGGAAGTTGCAATCGGTGGTTAAGTTGTACCCGGTATGAAAGATGACCGCAAAGAACTGTGCCTAAATTGACATCAAAGAAAAGCAAAACAAGAAATGAATTTATTATTTTTTTAAATAGCTTTTTTGGTTCAAAGGAGTTGACCATGACAAAGAAAAATATGCTGCATACAAGACCAAAGTGGAGATAAGCATTTCTAGGAGAGGTTTTTTAAAATGTATTTGTTGTTGTTGAGACTAAGAGACTCATGGAACTGAATTAATGCAAGTAGTAGAAGAAGGAATCCTGGAGTGTCATTCAAAACAGGGATGCCGGTCAATTTGCTGACAAATAGTTTTGAAAATAGGATGACAAATATTAGGAGATATGTTGAAATGATGGCATTTCTACCTCTTGGTAACTTCTGGAGTCATAGATTTCAAGGAGCTTCTGGGAATAGTATTCTCAGTGCTAGAGAAGTTGATCAAGGAGAACCCAACCCTAGTAGTATGCCAGTGGAATGTTTTTCACAAGATTCTGGAAAGTACTGAGTACACAGTGCTTAACACACATAGGCATACTGGTGTATGGGTAAAACACAAATAATAGATCAAAGAGAATGATTTGTTTTCTTACTCTGAAGAAAATAGCAGCTACTTGGTTCACTAGGCAGATTTAAAAAGGTCTAAATTTGCTGATCCAACGGAAAGGGAAAACAAGTTGTGTGGGGTTTTCAATTAAAGGTTGCACATAGGGCTTTCAGGGAACAGTAACATTTCATTTTTGATCCAAAGATGTGCATATCCTGTGAGTAGTTTGATTCCAGAACAACAGCTTGTTAGCCTTCTCATGTTTTCTTGTAGTACCCTCAAGTTACATGGACTACAAAACCTGGGCCTAGAATTACATGAAGGTCACAGACTCAGTCCCCACTGTTCTTTGCCTTGGTGCCCCCTTCAAAAGTTTCTCATTGTTTTTCCAATACAAGTGCCCTTTGTAAAAAAAAATCCAATGGCCTTGCCCTCGCAATGTTGAAATTCCACTCCTGCAATTACACTCTGGGGTTCATTCAAAGTATCCCAAATAAAGCTAAACTAAACTTGCTTTGGAACTAGCGCTGGGGTTGGGGTGAATCCAATTTCCAGTTCTCAGTTGAAAAGGAAGTCATTGAAAAGAAAGCAAAGCCTATCCAACAACAAACTGAGTTTGGACTTCTTGTGACTCCAATGCCCCTCCTGCAAACTGAACCCAACCCAAATGTCAACTCTTCTTTAGTGTGGTTAGATTAATTTAAGATGATGTTAATAATTAAGAAGAGTCTTTCAAAAAACATGAATTTCTTACATTGTCCACCTGCCACAAACTTAACTCTGAGCCACCAGTTGACCAACATGTTACTGTGATGATACACAAGCCCTTACATCGATGTGGCCTCTAGCTGCTGGGCTAGCTCAGTGGTCTAGTGGTAAGACATCTGCTCTAGCAATACAAAGGTCTTGGGCTCTTCTGGCTGTTCTTCTAGCGTAGAATGGAAAATGCTGTGTCTAATGTCCTAATCACTTTGGAGAAGGAGTACCACCAGCAAACATCTGCCATCTGGGAGGAGGGGTGGGGAGATTAAAAAAAATAAAATTCATTCCGTCTCTAAACCATATTGCACGCTCAGTGTGTTTTGGTCTCTATTTTGTCACTATCTTTGTTCAGGTGTACAGCAGCTTACGGTTGCATGGCTTTTGACTGGCACCTTTGAACAAAGTTATTGACAAAATAATGAGGCCACCAACAAAGGCCTAGATAGCTCAGTTGGAACAGCGACGGTACTTTAAACTGGAAGTCTGTGGTTCAAATCCAAGTCTAGTAAATTCTTCTATGTTCAACCCAAAATCATAAAAAAAATTACCCAGTCAGTTTCCCTTGTGGTTTATGGTTTATAACTTGATATTTGAACTAAAAAAGTTGCACCCCCTTAAGGTGATCCTCTGACTGCCGCTTCCCAGGTTGTATCAACAACTTGGGTAAACTAATTGCTTATTACTCGTTTGAACCCCAACTGTGAGAAACCCAAGTAATCAGGTAGGGACTGAAAACCCAATCCACATGCAAGGCTGTAAAATTGTTTTGTTTGAAGTGCTCCCTGTTGATTAGAAAGAAATACAAGGGGAATGTCAGAAAATTTTAATCTCCAAAAATCGCCCACAGGGGACTTTTGGAAATGTCCATGGTGCCCCTTTGAATGCAGCCTTCAGTACAGCCAGAGATGCAGTTGGTACCCGCTGTCACGGGATTCAAAAAGAAACTACTAACCTGAATTGCCAAATTACTTCCATATTTCTTCTGAATATTCTTTTTGTACACTTACTGCCTTTAGGACGTTTTCAAGTGAAAAGGTTAATTGAAGCAGGCCTGTCTATTGCTGTAAAGAGGTACTGGTTACACTTCTTTTTTTCTTTTTAAATGAGAGATTGCCTAACGTCACAAGGCAGGAGTCAAACTTCACGGCGAGGACTACACTTAACTGATTTGGACTACTGACTCAAACCTACTGCCACCAGGGGCAAGTTAACACCTACTCCTGGGGCTGAAAACGCTGAAACAGGGTTACCCCCTTCACAGCCTGTAGGGATGTACACAATGTAAGTATGGGTATCAATTATCCACTAGGAGCCTTGCTGGTAGAGCAGAATGCACTACCTTCCCAACTTGTTATGGTTATAAGTGCCTTACTCAATAAAACAAGTGTCATGACCAGGATTCGAGCCCACACTCTGCTTATGACAACACCAGAACTTGGGTCCAGTGAACTAGACTGCACGGCCACGACACGCCAGTGTACATCGTACACCATGAAAGAAATTTGCCTCTCCACATGGTGGAAGCTTTGTTTATTTTTTTATCTAGTATTACGCTTGATTAATTAAGTGAATTCATAATCACATTAGGGCAAAACAATTTAAATTTCGGCTTATAATGATGGTGGTAACAAATTGAAAGCAGGTCATGGCTGTGCGTGGAATAATTAACTCTCACCCAGTTACTGCAGGCGCTACACCCCCCCCATAAATACGCTACAAAGGGAGGTTGTGTGTGTGCAGTAACTGGGTGAGAGTTTATAATTTCATGTACAGCTACAGGCCTGGGTTCAATTTCTTGGCTCTGCTTACCACTGAATTCTGCGCTAACGATTTCCATTCTCCGCTTAACGTACAAGTGCCAAATTTCTGCACTAGCTGTGTAAGCAAAGAATGCCTAGTAACGTGGAGTACGCATGCGCACTAGCAAAAAGTCCCCGCTAACCCGAAAAATTAACTTGAAGTAAGCGCAGAATTCCCTGCTTCCGTAAGCACCGATTCTTTGCTTAAGGTAAGCAGAGCGAAGAAACTGGGCTCTACTTTGAACACGAAGAAAGTGCCCCTTTAAATCATGTTATTGTTTAACACATGCAAAACATACAACAGGGATAAACTATACTATTTTGTGTTTTACTGTACACTGATGTGTGTTGAGCACTGTCAACAAGGTCAAGTCCTATGGGAAAAAATCCACAAACATGTATAATACGTAAAGGAGTGGGATTAGAACCGACGACCATTGCCATTCTACACAGATGCCTTACTACTAGAACCAGCTTGCATGGTAGCTTAACACAGTGCTTAACACACATTTGGTGTTTAAAGGGTAAAACACAAACAATACAGTATCATTGCTGAGGTTTTTCACCTACCACCTGTAAGTGATCAATTAGATTGATCAGCTTTGACTGCTTCCCTGAAATATACCCAGGCTGCTCCATGATGATAACTTGCTACTACAAATGCTTTCGGTGAGTGACACAACTGTATGCAGAAAATACAGTAAATCTGGTATTTGTGTCAATAAGCTTAAAAATATTCAGCATGTCAATAAAGGTTGAATGCTTGGGCTCAAATTCATACAGTACTAACTCGAGTTGTCAACATCGCCATAGTGATTTGTATTTTGACATCACACTTTGCTTAGCAATTGAGATCAATACATATCTGAAGATCAATCTTAGCTCTTTGAGAAATGGAGCCCGAGGCCAATTTCACAATGAGCTAAGTTGATCAATTCAACTGTGTTTGTATCTTTATTGCTAAGCAAAGTGTGATGTCACATTATGAACACTATGGCACTACTGACAACTCACTCTAAAAGATGAATCTTGGTGCTTTGTGAAACCGGCCGCAGGTATCACTTCGGAGAGAAGGGTATAACAAAAAGGTCTCATTCGTTCCGTCTTGTTGTGTAACCCGACTTTCCAAAGAGACCATAGCGGCCGGAAAAGACTTGAACCAAAATGCCCCCAGCAGCTGCAAACATCTGCAAGATATGACCTTCTTCCACTCAACTAAAAAGTTCTATTGGTATTGGATTGAAAATTGTCCAATGTTGGTATGGTATCTATGTTTCAAAATAAAACCAGGTTTTTGTTTGTTATTAATTAGTTTCAGACACTTTTACATGACCAAATAATGTTTCAACAAATCAACAACAAAACCGTGCTTGGGCAAATGGTAATGGTTATACAGAGATGAATGGTCTCTTAAGGGTTAGAGACTCATAGTCTCTTAAGGGTTAGAGACTCATAGTCAATGTTGATCAGTTTGTGAATGTTTTTTCATTTAACTTCATTTATTACCTCTGGTTGTGAAACCAAGGATTTTCAGAGCGAACTTAATAATCACTATATAAGCCAAGAACCCCATGGAAAGAAGACAAACAAAGGAAGTTTCAGATGTGGGAGGAAAACCCCAGAGAGTCAATTCTATCAGAACTAAGTACAACCAAGTTGAACCCAACTTACTGATTCTATAACACACTCTGTCCCTACAAACATGGCGCCGATATCTTTCAGGACAGCCCTGGCTTCTGTTTTGGCTGCTTGGTCAGGGTCCACAGGGTCAACACTTGCAGCAAACAACCCAATGGCAGCTCCTAGAGCGAACCCTTCAAAGTAAACCACACAATTATAAAAGATTAACCAAATGCGCACTAAAACAAGAAACCGCAAACTCCCAAAACTTGTTAACCTTACACACCAATACATTGTACATGTACATGTATGCAAAGCATTGCACTATGGGAATCTAAACCACACATTCATGACACCCATACCCTACTTCAAACAGATGTTTTATGCTTTTATAACAACATATTTTGGGGGGTGAAAACAATCCCTTTCTAATGGTCTGAACCATCGGATATAGACCAGAATTCCAAGCCAATGAAAGACATGACAACTTCAGACAGGAGTGGCCAGGCTATAGCCCTTGGCTAATTCTACATCAATCTGCCACACAATGCCTATGAGAATTCCTAGAGGAGTGCCATTGATGTTATAGTTTCAAGGAATCAAAGAGTCAACCCAGGGTAATTTGACACTTGACACTGGTACTTTTTTGCCAGGTCTCAGCTAGCAAAGGTTGGGCTCCTCAGTTGCAACAGACACTGATGTTATACAAGGGTTAGGTCTCAACAGTCCAAAGGGGATAAGAAACTTTTAATTATTATGAGTTTTTTAAACAAACTTTTGGCAACGTACACAACATTCACTTGTTTACAAACATACCTTTCAAAATATTGCCATGACACTGTGAATAGTTCCACTTTGATAACATTTGGACAGGTAAACACCTGGACAAATTGTAAAATGTGCTTGGTGTCACACTCAGCTATCTCATTTGTCAGATAATGACATTTGGATGGAGATAAGATGGCATTGTAAGATCTACATTGTTCTTTGTACAGTTGACTGTCAATTTCTAGACCTGAATTTCTCAATTTGCGTTCAGCACGGCGTCTTACTCGTTTTGCCTCATGGACTGCGTAAGACAAGTCTGGAACTCTCTGATGCACACTGGTTCAAATCCAACATTTGTTCTAACCTAATTGGCATTCCAACGGCCTGATTGTGCTTCAAAAACCGACCGTAAACAAAGTAAGAGCCTTTTCTTCAATTATTTATGTATTATCACATTCATGCAACAAGTACCTTTTAAAAGTTTTGATCTCGTTGGAACTACAGATTATATTGCACCAAATTGTTTGTATGATTTCAAGTGTAAAGATACAACTTTTTAAAAACCAGATTACGTTAAAATGTTGTTACACTGATGTAACAATGAATAAGTTTGATCAAGGACCTTGGTTAACCATAATTTTAACTAACTCTGATCAAAGTCATGCAAGTCCATGATGGTTGGACTAGTCTCATTGATGATTTGTGACCTGCTATCGAGTCCATTGCTGGTTACCAACACCTGTTTTAGTAGCACTCTACACAGAGGACCAGTTATCAGACAAATGATAGCATTGATCTGACTTTGCAACAACATCACTCAATCAGTTACTTTATTTTAAGAAGAGCTTGCCATTAATTTTTGACACTGTTCAAGCTCTTATGATTGACTCATCCAGAACGATAAGGTACACTTTACCACTTGCGAGCTATCTCTTTTATCTATGAACTTGTCAAAAATTATAAAAAACTGGCCATCGCCATTTCCTCATGGTCACGTCTACACATGACGACATGCCTAGAGTTATTCACAGAAGTGCACATGTGCTGCGTTCATCACAAACCAGCCACTAGTAAATCACTGGACCTTGATCAAATTTGCTCCACAATGTGCACCTCATCTTACCCCGTCCACAGCGAACTCATCCTTGAAGTAGTACCCTCCAGCCTGCATCTTCAAACTCAATGCCACTATGTCTGGTGCCTCAGGGAGATTCCACAATTCATATGCCCAGAAATGTCTAGTAGTGCAACAGCCCATCTGTACCTCGCCAACGGTATCCAAACTGAAAGCAAAATTAAAATAAATTGATCAGAATAAAAAAAAACTAGACTAGCTTGGTCCAAAGTAAGATTCTTGTAGTGACTTAGTCCTTTTCATAACATATACAGTCAACTTGAAGATATGAGACGTCGGTCTATACAAGGTTTTTCACCCGTCCCAAACTGTCCCATGCGTGTTTCTATGTCTCAAAAAAACGGAAAATGCGAGCATGGTTGTAACGAGAACACGGATAATACAAGGTATTTTTGCTGCCCCATGATGACAAAATGTATTGTTTTTCATACTTTTGAAGCGAGATCTGAAAAATATTGTTATGCGAAGCATACCGTTCAGTCAAGGTTCAGAATTTACTTTCTTGTCGCCAAACTATTTATCGGATCGGACCGGACCGGCCATGCTTTTCTGTCCGATCTGAAAACCAGAAACATTTTGCTGGCAACCTACCCTTGAAATGCTACTTTCCTTGGACAACTACCAATAAAAACAACGTTCAGCATACACAAACATGTAGGCACTACCCAGTATCAAATCTGTCACATCATGGTCACATGAACGGCAAGTTTTACATCACTTTGCTATGATTTTTATATTGAGTTATACAAAATACTAAATTTGTATGATAATAGTATTAAAAAAAATGCATTCATCATTGATATTTGTGTGCACAGGATGCTGTAAGAACTGTACTACTTAGGTAACAAACCGCTCCGTTCTAGCCTAGCCACATGTATAGTGCATGCACTATGACGACGTGCCCCATCACGATAAGTACATGTAATAGTAGTGCACTGCGTTTAAGACGAGGTTCGGATAATACGAGGAAAACGGGCCAGTCCGGCAGACCTCTTATTAACGAGAGTCGACTGTTACCCTCATAATATCAAAATTCAATGCCATAAGGTACATGTATATGTTTACCTCGGTAGGCCTACAACTCTTCTTTAGTCCCACATTACCCTCTGCATCAATGCCTAGAGTTGTGCCTTTCTTCTCAGGACATATCAACTCAACTCTCACATTAAACTCTTCCTGTAAAACCTCCTATGCCATGAGGTACATGTGTACACCTCTTCTTTAGTTTATCAATGTCATGAGGTTTGCATATATATATACACAACACAACATGTATCTTCTCACATAACTCTGATTACATCAAATACTCCATGTCATGAGGTACATATGAGTGTATACGGGTTACCCCATCTCCTTTGTCTTAGGTAATCAATGTCTGAGGTATATCTTTGTGTATATTTCCTTGGAGCACATGTACCTCATCTCTCTTCTACCCTTTTTTACATCAAAACATTAATACCTTGAGATGTACCTCTTTGCATATCTTCTGTAGCTGATGGAAGAAATAGGGGCTTGCGTGATTGTCACTTCCTTCAGCCTATATAGGCTCGATGATCATGGCAGCTACATCCAGGCCAGTGGCTTGTCCCTTCTCCATCTGCTCTGCCACCTGACGAGGCAAAAAAAAATGATGAACACAATTGACCTCTCTAAGTTCCTACATGCAATGCCACTGCAACGATATCAAAATGCTTTTTCTTCAACACATAGCTTCAATAATTTTGACGGTCTCCTATTTGTCTTTTTTTTCAAGGTGCCAATCAAAAGCCATTCAACCTGTCTGCTGTATGGCCAGAGATCACCCCTAAGTTTACCCGCTTCCCAGGTTGTACACTTGGGTATGATCCTTGGCTATTCAGCAGTTACAGTTTGAATGGCCTCTGACTGGAACCCCCCGAACAAAATGTCTTTTTACAAGTAGCTTCAAGTATACTTGAAACTTGAAACTCTGCATGGTTGGAATACAGTTAATGTGGTAAAACTGAAATCTGTCTAATGCACTTTGGTGATTCTGAAAAGAACCAGTGGTATAACAACTCACAAACTTGCATGGCTCTAGCATTAGGCATATACAGGGGCTTAGCAAGTGGTAGATACAAATGCCAACACACACATTGTCTTTAAGTTTCTCACAATGCCTCTAGAGAAGTATCTTTAAAACATGTTAACTGTATCTGGTAGATGTGCTTTTCAAGTGAATGTGGATTCTGATGACTGGTCCAAGAGGTCAACAATACACTTGCATCAATACAGACATTATGTGAAACTGAATCAGAATCCCATCAGGATTTGTTCCTTTATTGTATTAGCAGTCTAAATGCTTGGATCTTTCTCCAGTATCTTATTAGAAAGGACACAGACAACAGACACTTTGTCTTAGCGACCCTAACAGAATTCAGGTTTATGAATTGCAACCAGTCCAAGGTGTTCTTGTCCTTAAAATGCTCCGCCAAATCTGGAACATCCGTTGCAAAAGGGTCTTTAATAATTATAAGAATCCATCAGACATTGACACTATTTTTCAGTTCAAACTCATTCTTAAACGGTTTTTGACTCTAGAGAAGGGCAGAATGAATTGTGAACATTTAAAATCTGTAAATGTTCCTAATAAATCTCTGTGCTCCATCATTGAGAAATTGCAATAGGGTAATTCCGTGCAAAATCACCTAAAATCCTGACAAGTTTGGCAGGCTCTGTCTCAACATTTGTGAGATATGACCCCCTAAAAAATCAAGCCTCGCCCCTTCAAATTGACTTTGTGTGTTTTCTGCATTTTTAGAGGTCTGTATCTACAAATGGAGATAACATATAGCTACAAATTAATTTGAAGGGTATCTGGTATCCCATCAACTAAATAATACTGTCAAAAGTAGCACAGGTCATTTGAATATCAAGTGTACACAATGTAGGTCTTTAAAAATGGATATTTTAACCTGCGTAATGACTTTTCGTCATTTTTGAGACCCCCTAGTGCCTAAGTGAAATGTCCGATTGCTTTTATATTACATTTTGGTTTATACTATGCATAAGTGTGACCTGATATAAGGATAGACCAATCACGCCTTTGATTGGTACTTGGCAGGGGTCTGAACATTGGTCCACCTGTAAAACCTAATCGAGACAATGGTGAAACAAATCAACTGACCAATTACAAACACCTTAAACCAGATATGACAAAATACATGACCTACATGTGTAGCTTGTACACGATGGTTGAAGAGAAGCGCAGCAAAATGAGAGCAAGCATAGGGGTGCATTTTCTGAGTTCTGTATACTGCTGCAACAATAATATGGGTGAGAACATCACCTGTCTATCCATATTGTAGTTCACTTGTGTGTGTCATGTGACCATGGCTGTGCAGCATACTGGACTTGGTATTTTACTTGCTGCATGTTCTAGGAGGATGAGTTCACACTGGACCTTTTGCTCAGTTAGTTTGACCTGATTAGATTACCTTGGCAGAGGGTGGCTGACATGAAGTTAAGTTACCTCCAGGGGTTAAATTTAAACTACCCATTTGCTCGGTTCATTTACCCCAAACAAATTCCAATGTGAACATGACTTTAGTTGTATGGTTTAAGTTAGATTTATCAGTAGAAAATTCTACTTGTGTCCCTCCTTGTATACTAACTGACAAATCCGCCTCCCCCGCCCTCTTTAACAAAAATAACATGAGTTTTAAAAGGCAAAATGAGCTAATGTTCAACAGGATCAAAATATGTGCAAAATACCTCTGAGGTGTCCTAGATGGCACCAGACAGCACCTAATGTTAAAACATTTTTTAAACACTGAAAAGCTTTGCGCTTTAAACCAAGGTTCATCTTGTTGAAATATCCCATGCTAGGTTACATAAACGGCAAGGGTGTGGCGCACAGTAAAAGCTTTAAAATCTGCACATTTACTTTTGTTTTTCAGTAAACTAACACACACAAAAAAACAGCTTTAGAAGTTATTTTACAAAGTTATTAAACAATTTTACTTACTAGCTGTATGTAGCTACCATTAATACACATTACAACTGTACAAAGAGCCCAAGCTACACACCGCAGTACATCAATGATAGTTGAATTTTCAATAAGATGCAATAGAAACAGTCTGATTAATTATCAAGATGAATACAAACAGTTTTAAGCAAAGATGACATCTGAATCCAGAAACCAAAACTAGTATTCCAGTATGCTCCAGTGCAAGGTTCAACAACCTGTTATCGATCTCACTGAGTCCCACTACTATGTATGGGTCTGACACCAAGACTTTGAGGTCAATGTCATTCCAGTATGGCATTCACTCAATGCAGTCGTATGACATTACGTCACACAGCGTATAAATAGAAACGGGGATTTCCACAATACATGGGCGTAGTTTGCAATAGTTTAACCATAGAGCTAAATGTACATGCAGGTAACTCTATGGTAATACAACAGAAGGAACATCGTTCAGTGTGTTGTGCCAACATCTAACAGATCATTGCTGGAACTTCCTGTCAAATTACAAGATTTGTTGCTGTGTTTCATGCCATAGTCTGCCATCAAATACTGGTAAGTTATACTTGCAGAACAAAACATATTTACCAAGAATAGTTTTTGCTTTGATCAGTGTTGATTGATCAATTTATGTTCAAGAGCCTTGTTTGGTTCTGGGGGCTTACAGTACTGGATAGTTGCATAGCCAGATCACATTCATAACCTTTCTATTTTGACAAGTAAAGTGAAGTGAGTACTGGTATGTACTGCTGTATTCTTTAACTCTAGCATGTCTATGCCTATGATACAAATATGATGTGCAAACACACACAATGCTGTTTTATGCTGAGTGTATGTTTTTAAAGCTAAGCTAAAGTTTCTCAGATATGGTGTTCTCTACAGCACACTGTACATGCTGTACATTGTAGCCCAGGTTGGACTCCTCCGTTGCATTACACTGACGTCCTACCAGGGCTACTGTACATTGGATATAATTCCACTGTCAATCAATTCCAGCCAGTCTTAATAGGACATGGGTAATCATGAATGCATGACTGAGATACCATTGCTTAAACTGTCTAAAAGCCTTCAAGCAATCTGACTGAAGGCTTGCTTAATCACATAATCATACTCAATCATTTACATGAAAGAATTTGCTCTTCAAGTGCAATGTGAACCATGGTCAAATGGTTAAACTGCAGGGCTTGCAATCACAAAGGTTTGGGTTTGAATCCAGCCAAGCCAAATCGCTGATTTCACAATGACAATAATAAGTAATGTCAGTTAGTTACTAAGTCACAATTTATTGATTTGTGCCCGTCATAATCATAGACATCGTTGCCAGCTCAGCGTTTATATCCCCTTGTGGGAGCTTTGCCATGTTCCCTTGTTGGAAAGGTCATTTAAACCTACAACAACAATGTGAATAAGAAACACCAGGGTCAACCCCCACGGTTACATGATAAGTGTTCAGGATTCTTTTGTGCACACTACCAATCCTAGTACAAGGGACCTGGGGCTTTGTCATAAGAATTTATGGTAAAGTATTCTGCTTAGAGACACAAGTGTCAAGACCAGGACTCGAACCAACACTTTGCTGATCAGAAACACCAGAACTTGAATCCAGAGTTCTTAACGATTGCCATGACATACCACAAGACACTAGTAAATCTTATGTTATTTTACCCTGATATCAACATTTATTCAGAGTTGTATTTGAGTCACTTGTGTCGAGTCCAAGTCCGAGTCACGAGTCACTTGTTTAAATCAATAAATATTAAGAATACTTAAACCAGTTCACTTATATGACTGGATCACTATTGATTGCAAAACAGATGTTGTAAAATAAGAAATGAAAATGACCTGATAAAACACATTTAGATTAAACAAGGTTCTGTACATGCAATTTAAATCTTATTGTTGAATCACCCGAAACCCCTTGCCTCTTCTCCGGAAGTATTACATGTACTTTAGTTACTAAACATTAGTTAACTTAGAACACCAACAATTCTAAAAGTTCCTTAACTGACTCTTATCAAAATAGAACTGTTTAAAAAATATTGTGATCACATTTCCTAAAATTAAGAGTCATTAACTTGAGATTGATTCGATAATAAAGAATTCTTAATGTGATGAAGAAATCAGAAACCAAATATGACAAAACAAGAGCTTTCAGCCATACTCAAGCTCAAACACAATCCAGACATCGTAATGAAACCATACGATAAAGGAAGAGGCATTTGCATAATAAACATAACTGATTACCTACATGTGGGTTACCAACATCTTGAATCCGAGCACTATTCAAAGCTGGACCAAGATATGACACCACAAACAACTACATTGGTTCATAACCTACTTATCAATTTACATCGAAACAATTACATCAACAAACAATTCTTGGCATACCTTGACCCATCTCCCCTACGATGTGATTGCCCTACAATGTATTTTCTCCCAAAGATACATAAAACACCACCCCGGGCATACCATTTGTAGGAAGACCAATAGTCAGCGGATGCTTAAGCCCGACAGCCAAAATATCAGAATTTGTGGATTACTTTCTACTCCAAATAGTTACCGCTCAACCAACCTATGTACGCGACACAGTAGACTTGATGACAAGTCGTTAGTCAGTGTCTATTTGTCTGCCAGCACTGCCTGTTACAAACACACATCCCGCCGTTCATGCAACAGTTACAGTGCGATTATACATCCATGCAATGGTCGTAGGTAGCGCGTGGCAAGGTCCGTCAGCTCTAATGACTTGAGTAGCTTGTTCCCGGCCGAATATTCATATATGGTAAATTATACATTGCATGTGCAAAAGTTGCCATAGAGAGGGCCAATGGTAGCTCGTCTGACAAAATTGGATAAATTCATTATAAACATGGGAATGTATCTTTTCTGTTGGCTTTTAAAAAAAAAATTATGACAGTTTATTTGCCAACATCAATGTAAAAAACATACATGTAATATGTTAATCATTATAAAAATTTCTTAACTTTCTTTTAAGATAAATTTGACCAATGCATTATCATAAAATGTTACTATTTACATGTATAATAAACCCCCTATCAAAGAATGAATTGTGCACCTGGTAGATGTATGATGTATGATGCATGATGAATATTCATGTTTTTGCGATTCTTAACCAATCAAACTGCTCCGTCCATTTTTTGTAGCAACTCCAATTGCATGTGTACAAAGCTGGGGTACAATTTATTCAAGACGGTAATTGCGACTGACTCACACACATATTTGGTCGAGAAGGTGTGTATCGTCCGCAAAACAATTACCGACTTGATTTCAAGACTAGCGACACAGCGGACATACACTAATGCGGAAACTAAACGGAATGATTTTCCCGCCAAAAGTTCTAACAACAAGCATTGATGTTGCTTCCATGTACTGTGTACACGAACGTCAGCCAAACAGAGGCGATAAACAGTGTTTGCAACGCCTTAGACCGAACCAACCACCTGTACTCCATCACAAAACCACTGATTGCATCCGTAAACTCTTGGAACTGATTATAGGAAGAAACTGCTTCCAATTCGGTAACAAGTACTACCTACACTAAATCGGATGTGCCATGGGCTCAACTGCCAGCCCAGAAATTTGTGATGACACTACACGATCTGGAAAAACAAATCCATGAAAAAGCTGATCACGTTCTAACATGGCGGCGTTATAGAGATGACATCCTTGTCCTCTATGACAGCACTCTTGAGAACTTCAAAAGCCTTATCCACACTATAAATCAACTACACCCGACCCTTAAATTTACTTTTGAGGCCTCAGATACTTCAATCAACTATCTTGACTTAACAATCTTCAAAGGCTCAAGGTTCAAAGAAACTGGTATTCTTGCCACAAAAGTCTGAACCAAACCCACTGAAACCTACCAATACCTACAAAAGACATCATCACACCCCCACATGTGTTCAAAGCGTTCATCTATGGACAAACACTCCAATACGCTCGTAACACAAACAATATAGATGATTTCTTGATAAAAGTCAACAATTTTTCCGAAAAACTAGCAACAAGAGGCTACAATGCTTCGGGAATAACCAAACCCATTGGAAAAGTTTCACACAGTGAATGGTCAAACATGATTCACAAACAATCCAATAAACAAAAAAGCAAAACCCCACTTGTCTTAAGCACAAAATGTAATCCGTATATTAACCACGGTGGCCTAAACAAAGCAATCAGGAAACATTGGTCTCTGATACAATGCAACGAAATACTCTCGGGAATCTTCCCAGAACCCCCCTTCATTGCATACAGAAAAGATCAAAACATAAGGGAAAAACTGATCAGAGCTAAACTAAACCAGAGTCCAACCGACTGTTTGCGTCTATGGCTAGTGTGTATGCCGCCTAATTGCCTTTGCTTTAACATTAAAAAGACATACATGTAGTGATATAGCCGCAGCTGGCCAAAGCCATCAATTCCGATTCCAGAGACGAATTCCAATTTCCCTGGTAATATGCATAAACCAGTTGCTATGGTGTTAATGCTGACAGAATACCAGCATTAGTATTGGTGTTGTGCACAAAAATACAGAATTACCTCCCAGTATTATTATGCGTATTGAACACACATGCGCTGTACATGGCCATATCTAAACAACATTCACAAACACTATTCTTTAAACACCCTACATGTCAGAAAGTGTATATATTTCCTGTGTAAAATGTTATGATGCTCTGTCTGCATGCTGATCATTGTTGGTGAAAAAAAAGTGAAATATAAGTCATGAGTCCACGGGGTCAAGTTTGGGTCATGAAAGCTGAGTCCGAGTACGAGTCTTTTGCCGATGTGACTTGAGTCAAGTCCGAGTCACTGGTATTGTGACTCGAGATGGACTCGAATTCCAAGTCCTGGACTTGAGACCTACACAACTCTAAGTGTATTCAGCATTAAGGGAGGAGTTGGAGCTTTGTTAATAGCAGCTGCTACTGCAACAACTGGATTAATGTAGCAATAAACAAAAACAATAACTGGATCTCTTAGACTGATGTGTGACTGAGCACTGTGACATGATTGATCCAGTGATGTGGAGTTCCCAAATACTATTTGAAGAATCGTAGCGGAAAAAAAGCATAGCAGAGTGTGTGTTTTCAGCTTGGTGTTTATTTTATTAGTATTTTATGACTTCCTAATAGTTTTCTAGCTGCACATTTTGTGTTGGGTTGGAAGCTTTTTTGTTGGCGATTGTCAGAAGCCATTTTTGGGTGGTTTGAATGGTTGAGCCTTAAGCCTAGAAAATACTACGTAAAAAAAATGCTATAAAATTAAAAAATTTTGGATTTTGGTCACGGGTTACAAATTTGGGCAAGGTAACGCGGGGACCGAGTAAATGCGCAGAAATTACTCCATGAAATAAAGATGAATTTATAACAACGGCAGATATATCTTAACTTATTGGGCTCACAATAAATGATCTTTCAATTTAGAAATCCAGCTATGCATCACATTGAACATTTTGAAGTTTTTTCTGAACCTTTGTGATAAGCGGTCTGAACCGTTGCCATCCTTTTGCCATTGAAAATTGTTCATAAAACGAATCCTGTTTGTACAATGGCAATTTCTGAACTGTTGAGATTTTAAACACATCATATTACAGGCCAAGCATGACTTAGTCTTGATATCAAGGCTGTGTAGACAAGTACTCTAGCTAAAACCATAGAGCAAGGATACTAAAACCTCAGCCATCCGAATGCGATACAACCCCAGTCCCCCGACTGATTCTAAAAAAAATAGCACACCGCACTCTCACCATGCACACACACAGCGCCTGTACACACACCCACACACACACCGCTATTGTCCACACACCGCTATCGCCCACAATCCTAGCCCGTGAGCCATCAGGCTCACAGCCTTGACGATCTTGTAAACCGAGTGTCTTATGTGTTTCATTGTTTTTCTTCGCAAATCCGTGGAAAATGGGGGGGGGTGAGTGGATATGCAAAGATTTATTTCATGAATAATACATCATTCCTAATAGCCAATCACACACTGTCGTGTGCGGGCACTAGAGTAATCTTACATATTCATAATGTTTATTCATAAATACCCCAGACAGTTTCGCTATTCCTATTGGTGGAGAGCATGTCACGTGGGGGTGTTTAAACAGATGATAAAGCACGGCCAAGAGTGTTTATAACTGGCTGGCTTCGCGTGTTGGGCGCGCAAGCTCACGGTACACCAATTTAATTATGCGGAACGCAATATAATAAAGCTATTAGTACCAGCGCGTAATCTATTTGTACACGCGCGTACACACAACCCAAGGCGCACCAAACATAACTTTTAAAAAGTTTTTTAAAATGTACAAAATGTACAGATTGTCGCAGATTGTCTATCAAAAAAATTTGCTTTTTAACAAAAGGGCATTTATGAATGGGAATAAAAGAGTAGTGACTCGTTCTTAAACGGCCGTTTAAAACCTAGCAGGGTCGTGGTTGTGCGATAAAGGCCCAAGCCACGACCCTGCCGGTTTTAAACAACCGTTTAAGAACTCGTCGCCACTCTTTTATTCCCTTATTAAACATGACAATTCCAATAGCCAATCAAGAGCCTTTTATTACAAGTAGAGCGCACCCATTACCATAACCGCAAGACCCGGAAGTGTACAAGATCGTCAAGGCTGTGAGCCTGACGGCTCACGGGCTAGGATTGTGGGCGATAGCGGTGTGTGGACAATAGCGGTGTGTGTGGGACTGTGGAAACTACAGTTTGTGTGCTTCCTTGGGTGAGAGCGTGGTGTGCTGTTTAAAGACAGTGGGGGGACCGGAACAGGAGTTGCATTGCATTTGGGCATCGCATTCGTGCGACTGTGGTTATGCACATTTTTAGCTTTATAGTAAGCAAACTATTACACAGCCTTGCATTCAAGGTTAAGCATGACTTTGTATTGGAGGAGTTCAAACACAAACACAAGGGACATTCATTAAAGGTACAGTCAGACTTTGGTAATGACCTCAATTTTTTATTGTTTTTGCAATTTCTTTCTAAAATCCGAATTGTTTTAAAGCTGGTGTAGTAAACTTCCTAGAAATTATTTTGTCTGAAATGCTCATTGATTAAAAGTCTTTAATTGCGTCTGAAAAGCACTTAATGCGTGAATCGTTTCTCAGATTTTTGAGTGTTTGTGTCCTTTCGCCGTTGCTGCCCCAGAGATGGAATTGTACCCGCTACCAACTAGAAAAAGCATGGATGGATTTGACATTCCTTTAAAAAATATCCTAACAGTTTTTTTTGTAATGTTTTCTCAGAAAGTAGATACTCATTTTTTATTGAGCAGAAACTATCACAACCAGCTCCAAAACTAAGGTAAAACTGTAAGGGAATAAGAACGTGCAAATTTGTTTGCTCAGGGGAGGGGGGAGGGCAATTAAAAATGCAAATCTTGTTTGCATTTCTTGTGAACAAAAAAGGTTCTTGTTATACCATTTACTTTTTATTGTATGATAACCTGACAGGAAGGCAAAAACAAATGCCTTGTCTGCGCTAATGGGAGTTTAGTTTAAAAAACAAATTAAATTATCAAATTAAAGCTAATCAAATGTACCATTTACCTCTGGAAGTTTAAAATATGGATTGTCAAGATTCTAAATGAGAAGGGGGGGTCCCGGTGTTAATAACAGTTCATAATATGACCATGAAATTAAAATCTTCCATTGATGAGGAGGCTACTGGTATAAGACATTGATCTAATTGGGTCAGTTTTCTTTTTTAATTCACAGCTCAACATTTCAGCAAGTACTTCCAATCAGAATGGCATCCAATATAACAACTCAGTCAGTGCTAGCAGAGATTAGTCATGATCATCTTGAATGTCCAATTTGCAGTGAACGCTTCAAGCAACCCAAACTACTGGAGTGTTCACATTCATTTTGTCTTGAATGCCTTCAACAACTCAGACAGAATAGTCCAAATCCTACAACACTTTCATGTCCAGTGTGTAGACAAGAAACTCTGTTAAAGGAAAATGGCATCGATGGTTTGAAAACAGATTTTAAATCTATTTCCCTGATAGGAGCATTTGAGAAACAGGAAAACCGACTGAAACAGCAGCAAGGAAAACAAGTACCCAGTCAGGAGTTTGTTTCCAAGTGTAGTAAGCATACTGGCAAGGATATTGTCCTGTATTGTGAAACATGCAAGAAACTGATATGTATAACTTGCATTGCAAAAGACCACAGAATGCACCCTGCAATAGAACTGAATGAAGCTTCAGAAAAAAGTAAACAACATGCAACAGAACTTCTAGCAGAAGTAAGACAGAACATCCAAACCTTCAAGGTTGCCATCCTAGAAATAGACACGTCCCGTAAAACGTTAGATTCCATGTTTGCTGCCACCAAAGAGAAGATCTCCAAGAAGGCTGATGAGGAGATTGCCAAGGAGGTTGCCAGGATCAGAGAGGAGCAGCAGAAACTGATGCAAGAGGCTGAACAGATTTATAAAGACAGAGTCAAGACAATGGAAACTGCACGAGTTACAAACAGCAAAGAGATGAACAAAGCAGTGCTCAAGCAGGATGAGGTTATTCAACTCATGGAACAACAGATCAATATTGTTCACCACATAGAAAAACTCTTACAAGACCTCAAAGAATACAGAGAGATGAAATCAACAAAAGTACCCGATGGGTTGAATTATATGGACTTTAAAGAAGGCCAAAAATCACTAGGGAGACTGCTGCCGAAAGATAAATGGACACTAAAAACAAAGATAAAGACTACTTTTACTGCACAGGGTGTGTCTGCATACTCCAATAGTGATATTGTTGCGTCACATGGGAACAGTGTAAGTGTGATTACAATATCAGCAGACATGGCAAAGGGCAATCCTCAATCCACTGCCATCCCACAAGAACTACCAATCAAAGGTCTTACTGGATCAAGCAGAGTGACTGTGAACAAGAATGATGAGCTCATTGTTCTAGATAATGAAACAGTCAAGATTTTCAACAAGAATTATCAGCTCATGAATCAGTTCAACCCAGGCAGTGAACCATCATGTATTGCAGTGGATGACAACAATCTGATAGCATTGGGTTATAAAGACAAGGAAGAGATCTCTCTACACAAACCAGATATAACCCTCATCAGAACACTGCGTGCTCCAGGAATTAATTACTACTTGACTAGCTACAAACAGCGACTCATCTACACCACCTTGAATGCCGGGAAGTTAGTATCAGTAGACTACAATGGTGAAGTGGTATTCTCAGTAGGTATCAATCAGTCTAGGGAGCCTAGAGGTGTGTGTTGTGACAAGGATGGGAGCATCTATGTTGCTGTAAGAGTAATGTCTGGTTTTTGTTACCAACTTAATATCAATCATTACAGCCCTGATGGCGAATACATTGGATGTATCATCAAGGATTGTGATGATTGTCTCAATGGTCTTGCAGTCACACCAGCTGGTGATCTGGCTGTGGCTGCAGACGATTCAGTTGAAATCTATCAGCATGAGTAAAGACATCAATAAACATTGCACTAGACCACAACAAGGTCAAAGCTAAGATGAACATATTTCAACCATATCTCAAAAATTAATGACCCGAATTACATAAAACTTGGGTTCTGGGGGTTTCTGAGGGAGTCCAATCAGCACACCAAATTTCATTTCAATCTGTGACGATCAGGTCCAAAAGCGTGTTGAATTGACACAGAATGACCCACAAGTGTTTTAAGGCAAGCTACTTTGTAATACAACACAAACATTACAACTTGTTGACATGTGGTTCAAAACATAAGATTTTGTAAAGTTTTGAGCTTACTGTTTGGACTGGAAGTAAGGTCAAAGTGGGTTCATCTTTTAAATAAAAAGTTGCAATTGTTGTAAGCTACAAAACAACACAAACATTACGACTTTATGACATGGGATTCAGAAGATAAGATTTGTAATAGTTTTGAGCTCCCTGTTAAGACCAGAAGTAAAGGTCAAAGTGAAGTCATTTCTGAATATTGCATGTAATATTAATGTAGCTACAAAACAACAAAACATTACGGCTTTATGACATGAGGATCAGGAGATATAATTTCTTTAAGAAATAAGCTATGAGTTACACACGTACTAAATTTGACACCCAATGATGGCACAGTAAAAAAAATGTGTTTTTCACACTAACAAATTTTATAAGGTAGCAGTTACATGTAAACTTATTCCTATCTAATGCAAATTGAATGGGCTGTGCACAAAGTAATTGGTCCTCTATCGGTTAGAAATTAAATAAACGAGCTACGCATTTCATGGTTTTTTCCTAGACTCAAGAAAGTCCCAATCTCTCATAAGGGTCCAAACAGTAGATCGACCACAAACGCGAAGGTGACTGGATGAAGTCTATGAAGCACTTCGTTTAAGCCACTATGTGTTTTGTACACAGAACGAAAGCGTGCCAACATGTGGTGTCATGATGACGTGTAGGTACAAAAATATGCCAAAATCTTCAACTAAAATAAAGATTTAGTCTATAACTGAAACAATTTTGAGAATCAGATTTTTACTTCTTGAGATACGATGGACACAAGATTGACTAATTAAATATTCACACTGCTGTCATGTGCATAATTATTTAGTAATTTTAATCAAACGTCATTTGTAAAATAAGTCAGGATATAAGCTTTCATGTGGTATACAATTTTTGTGTTTCTTATAATGGTAAAGTAACAGTATGATATCAAGAAAGTTCATGTGCTAAGTTAATGGATTTTCGGTGGAAACAGAATAATAATAATTGATAACAATAATAAAACAAATTATTAGTTATAATAAATAATCAATAGCTGTTCCAATTAACACGTCAGAACAGCTTAATAGAATTTTTTTCGCAACATACAGGGAGACCTGTAAATCTGTATTCCAAGAGATAATAATTTACAATAAATGTCCACAGCACATCCAAACTATTCCTTACCTCTCATAGTGAGCTTCCTGTTTCTTTTCCATCTCCAACTCTCCTTATAGTGTCTTCAGAGCTAGAGCTTCAAGGTAGAGTCTTCAGCATCTGCCCTGGGAGTCTGAGACTGACTAGGAGATTGTGGGTCTTGGGCAACGATAATGAGTCTCAACATCTGCTGGGAACATACCTGTATAAATGCAACAATAGATGATTCAAGCATTTGTACACAATTTCCACTTTCAGTAAATTTTAAAAAGATTGTCTGATTAAAAAGATTGCCTTGAGTATAATGTAACTGTTTCAAGAAGACTTTCCCCACAATAACTGAAATCTTACATGTATATCATTAGCAGATGGTGCAGCAACCAAAAATTTGGATTTTACTTCAACAACTTTGCCAACCCCCAAAAAAAATTTAAAAAAAGAAAGAATGAAAGAAATGAATAAATAAACATTAATAAATAAATAAATAAATGAATAATTATAATAACTCTTGTGTAACAGCTCATGGCTCGCCAAAATGATTTGGAGAAACTGTAATTTTAAAAAATGAGAAAAACCCCATCTCCAATCTTTCCATGAACAAATGCTTTGAAGGCAATGTCAAGATATTTGTATTTTTCTACCAGGAATGTCTTGAAAAATGGCTCACAGTGGCACCAATTGTGTTAACCACTTCACATCAATTTCTCTGGAAATTTTTGGAGCTTCTTGAATAATCATTTTCCTTTAAAAATAATGTTGCCACAATGAAACCCTGACTTGACAAAGTAAAGACAAGAAAGGTTCTTTTAATTAGCACCAGGATTTGATGTTGTCTTGCAAGAAAAGTTGAGTAGGCACTCACCGTGATTCACAGAACCTCAGCCATGGTTTGCTGGAATCTGGGAATGCTTGGACTTGCCTCCCATTAAAACAAATACAGTAATAAACAATGGTGACAGCACGTCCATTCCCCCCCCCCGGAAAACGGATGTTGCGCAGCATGTTTCCCAACACCTGGTGTTCCTCTATGTTTTTGAGAGAAACAAAGTGCACCACGGTAGGTGCAAGCCTGTTCACACTGTACAATCCAAACTCTGGGTGGATTTTACCATCAGCTGTCAGGCTGCCAGCAAAAACTGTGGGCACTCTGCTGAAGTTGTTCCGGTCTGAATAAACCGTCCACAGTAAGTCAGTCCAGATATACTTGGCTTGTATACACATCATCTGACGTGAAGTGGTTCAATCTTCAACATTTATGCATAGACTGAAATAATAGTTGCCATGGTTGCCGATGCAATTTATGAAAAACAAGCCTTTTGTATGAACAATGTTCACAGTTTGAGTACACACACATTACTGCAAGTCAATTTTTACCCTTGTGCCATGTGCATCACCCCTCCCCCTTCTTCTCTTCCCGTGGGCAGAGTCATTTTTACTTCTTACCTTTGCAATGACCAATACATAATGAATTCTCACCTTTTAAAGTAATGTCTCTGGCAGGAATCACTGAGCAATCTACCCTGTGCACAACAAACACCTTGAACTCCATCACCAAGAAATGTGAAGCTGTTATCTGCTCACTATCTGCTGGTTCACAAGCGCAGCCTTTGCCTGTTTGCCTTAACTGTAATGGAAGAAAAAATTCATTAATATCCTAAATATTTTGGGAATAAATTTGGAACAAGTTTATATGATGAAATTAAAGGATGAATATTTTACTGAGCACCTCACAATCCTTTAAAACAATTTAACAGTGAAGAATGGCTTCGTTTTTTCATTATTGAACAGCCTCTCTGTCTTTATTCAAGTCTCATTTTAAAGATCAATGTCCAACCAGTAGTTAAATACAGAAAAACAAATTGTTTTCTCAATGACAAAGCACAGGATTGTTCAACAGGATGGTTTAATATGACCAAATTGACTACAGCTGGATTTGAACCTGCAACCTCTGGATTAACGAGCTATCTTGTCCTACATTGGCAGTCTCTTTATTTTGTCAATATCTTCGTTCATGGGTAACAGTCAGAAGCCATACAACTTGTAACTGCCGTAATAGCTGACCTTGTGTCATGTGATCATGGCAGTGCAACGAACTGGATGAGAGTTTTCACTGGACAGTTTTATGGATGCATGTGCACTTTGGCTTGCTTTATCTGATCTGACCATACTGAAATTAGTTAACCTGGGCAGAACTTGGTCGACTAAACTACCCATTTGACTCGGTTAAGATGCCTGGGTTAAATTACAACCCATTCGCTTGGTTAGTTAGCCCCTAAAGTCTAATGCGAACACAGCTTTAGCTGCATGATTTCATTTAGATTCATCAGCAGAATATTCTTTGTGTGCAACAAATTCAGTCAAAAAATTACATCTGAGTTGACTGCCAAATGCAACAGATCACAACAACTATTACCATTTGGTGCATATTGTTGCATTTAGCATGTTTAGGGTTAATGCACCAGAAAGCACCTTAAAAAAAAGTAAAATGTCAAATTTTCGCTTCACTTCAATAATTTCCCTAATACTTTTTCCATCAACAGCCGTTTTCATGGATTCATGACTTGAGAATTGGTTGTTTAGAACTTCAATTGCATAAAAATCATCGAGATTTAAATTGAGAAACAAAATCCATGAACTTTGCCCAGCATCGCCCTCTATCAGCAAAAGAACATGAACATAGTCTTGGTTCCAAGACCTTCGCATGGATCAATTCCAACAACAGAATGAGTCCACTATCCATCGTTGGTAGTTCACACCGAAATGGATCAATTCAAATAGCAGAGGGCATCACTATCCTCGGTTCGATTTCCAGCTTGCGCGAAGGTCTTGGATATCTTGTATGAGGGTGCTTTTAAGAGTTTCATTGTTTTTCCCCTGACTTTCCGGAAAAGCCGATCAACGATTGAGTTTGCACCTTTTCGTGAATTATTCATGATTCACCATGTGTTTCTAACAGCTAGCTCGCTATGGGACGTTGTTGTGAATGGTATTGTGGCGAAAAGCACCTTCTCGCCAGGAATTATTATATAGTGAATAAAATGCATTCTGAAAAGAGCTTGACAGCGGGTTAGTGTTTGGACTTAAAAATTCTCTAGATTATTCTGAAATTGCTTACCTTTTAATTATAATAATCACTACTCAAAATATATTTTGGCATAACAACTTACGTATAGAGCAAAGGAGAGCTGTTGATAATATAAAACATTGTGAGAAATGACTCCCTCTGGAGTAACGTAGTTTTTGAGAAAGGGGTAATTTCACTAAAATATTTCAATCTGAGAAAGACTTTAGGCCTGAAGCCTTTTTCAGGCATCTGAAAGCACACACATTGTGCAACAAGGGTGTTTTGTCTTTCATTATTTTCTAGCAACTTCGAAGACCACGGCTATTGAGCCCAAATTTCCACAGATTTTCTATTTTATGCATATGTTGAGATACGCCAAGAGGAAATTTCTGGTCTTTGACAACTACCAAATATGTCTAGTGCCATGGTCCTTTCTCTATGTTGTAACTTAGTCTTTGTTTGTTGAAGGTTTACAGGAACAGTGAAGGAATGAAGGAATGGCCGTATAAACGATAACGCATGAACATAGATTTCCACTCACATGTACATGTACGGTCAAAAAAAAGGCTGGCTAAAATTGTATTACATATATTTATGCACTTTGACCTTACAATAGAGAAACTGCATCATATCTATGCACAGGGGGCGCACGGTATTTGAAAAGCCAGTCAAAACCGCAAAGAGCAACACACACGCACTGAGACAACGGCGCTGGCGCCCAGTATTTGAAACGCTCATTATATATGCAGCAACTTAACTGTAGAAAGTAGCATAATGGAGTGATGGCCGTATGAACATGATCCAAACACAGTCTTGAGTTCACCCCTTTCTTTTTGAATTAGGCCTACATATAAAGGATGCAGTAAATTACAAAAGTCCTCATTACATTCCAGTAGTTGCAAAGAAAGGTAAAAGTAAGCAAAGTAGAATTGTTATTGCCAATAGTTTATTTTCAGGGCATGTTGATGGTAGAATGATAAGTATTGTAATTCAGATGCAAAGATAACCTTATAAAATTACATGAATGACATCGACAATGTACAAGATTCAAACGTCCATTAAACAATGACCAACCGATAAACCTAACCGACTGCAAGCATATAATTTAGCTTGAATAATTTCAGAATCACTTGCTTAGTGCGTTGATAGCGATAAAGAAGTCATGGTCAATCAAAACGTGAGTGCGCGTGCATACTGCATACAATCATGTTTGATCGTGTCAACGACCTTGTGACCTTTCATATCTTGCTTTTCTTGCAAGCTTGTCATTTTAGTCACTAATATGAATAAAACATGACTTGATGCTTTATGAAAATAACTTGGCCATGCCTTCTTAAACAAGATATCCAAGACGTTACTACAGACAGTCGTCAACCAAAATGAATTCAACAAGAAAAGCGCGACCTCTGTGGTTATCACGTTACGTTATGAGTATGAGATAGTGACGTCTTGAACCAAGACTAAAAAAAATGTTGCAGACAAGACCAATTAGGAGAGGGGATTTTTTATTTATTTTTTGTTGTTGTGACTACGAGGTTCATGGGACTGGATTTAAATGCAAGTAGTAGAAGAAAGACTTCTTGAGTGTCAATCAAATCAGGATTGACAGTCAATTTGCTACTTGAAAATAGGATGAAAATTATTAGGAGATATGTTGAAATGATGGCATTTCCACCTCTTGGTAACTCTTCTCTTCCTGTGGGCAGAGTCATTTTTACTTCTTATCTTTGCAATGACCAATACATAATGAATTCTCACCTTTTAAAGTAATGTCTCTGGCAGGAATCACTGAGCAATCTACCCTGTGGACAACAAACACCTTGAACTCCATCACCAAGAAATGTGAAGCTGTTGTCTGCTCACTATCTGCTGGTTTACAAGCTGCCTTTGTCTGTCAGTGTCTGTTTGCCTTACATGTAACTGTAATGGAATAAAAAGTGCATTTTAATGTCCTAAATATTTAGGGAATAAGTTTGATAAGGTTCATCTGATAACATATAAGGAAGAATTTTACTGAGCGCCTCAGAATCCTTTAAAAAAGTCTGACAGAGAGGAATGGTTTTTTATATTCAAGTGGCAGCACTACGCTTCCGTAGGGTACAAACCATGCCTGCAGAAGTCCAGGCTCTGTGGTTCTTTTGTAAATAAGTGCTGTCACTAAATTGCATACACACAATTTGTAAATCTGTCAGTAATGTCCCTCGTTGTCAAATAACCACTTGAAAAAGGCTTTTTGGGGCATTTTTACAGGTGGACCAAATATCAGACCCCTGCCAAGTACCCATCAAAAGCATGATTAGTCTATCCTTACATCAGATCACAACTAGTTTATAACCAAATGTAATGTAAAAGCAATCAGACATTTCACTTAGGCACTAGGGCATCTCAAGTTTCAGAAAAGTCATTACGCAGGCCAAATCGTCCGTTTTTAAAGACCTACGTACATTGTACACCTTGATATTTAAAAGACCTGTGCTACTTTTGACAATGAAATTTAGTTGATGGGATACCAAATTAATTTGTAGCTACCTTATCACCATTTGTAGAACTCTAAAAATACCGAAGACACAAAAAGTCAATTTGAAGGGGCGGGCTTAATTTTTTAGGGGGTCATACATGTACATTACGTATGTAAAAAATGTTGACAAGTAGGATTCTAAAATTGTGCATGTGTTCATGGCACCCATAGGGGATCGTTCCAATAAAATACTAGAAAAATCTGAGACAGAGCATGCCAAACTTTTCAAGATTTTAGGTGAGTTGGCACGGAATGACCTGTTGGTCAACATTTTTTTTAATTCACTGGCCCCCCCAAAAAAAAATAAACAAATAAAAATAAAATAAAATAAAAATCCTGGTTTGTTGGTTTAATTTTGAAAGAAAAAAAAAACCCATCAGGGCTGGCAATCGCTGATTAAACATTTTACTGATTGCACATGTGCGCACGAGCGCTGATTGAACTGTCTTAAACAGCCACATTACCTATTTGGTTTTGTCATGTCACTGTAGCACCCTGTTTTACTCTGAGCTTCTTGCTGCTGATTAGTGTTCCGCAGTGGTGGCTTTGTGAGCAACAAATACAGCCTTGACTGTAGACTACTTACGTCAGTAAACATTATGACCCCAACAATGTTTAGTCCAGCGATAGATATTTTTCATAAAATTACACCAAAACAAGAGTACACAATTTTGGGTTAATGTGCTCTCTACAAAAGAGCTTAGATTTAAGTGACAACTCAGGTGAAAAACCCTGGTATAAAAACGTGGGTTTCTGTTCAAAACATTTGTTCACCTCCTGAAGGTACTTAAGCATAGGGCCAAGAAGCGGAGGGAGTCCAGCGTTTTGGAAAAATTGATAAGGGTACCACTGTATATCACTCAGGTAGGTCTATACAAAAATAGGGTTTGAAATTAGTGGTCGCCCGGTTGCCAAATACAAGTGAAAACAGCGGTGGGCATGTCAAATCCCGTCCTTTACTAGTAATACTAGTCCACAATAAATAAGGGGTTTGGTGGTAAAAATCACAAAGAGAGATAATTTGTAAGTTCGTAAAATAGTTTGACATGTCTTAATTTTTGCAGGATTCAATATGGCTGTGATCTGCAATTGTGATCAGTCATTTCATTATACAAATGTTAAACCATGCACATAACCACATGGTGCTGAGTATCCACACGCACCACACAACGTTCGGTAGCCTGCATTCGCCCATGCATACACAGCACATGGTATATTGTGCAGTACAATACAGTCCAAAGTCCACGCTTTAAAACCAACATTTCGCAGCCTATGATTGGCCATTGATATTTACGTATTCAAAAGAAAGCTTAGTGTATTCATAAGAAAGCTTAGCTAGACTCCAACTCTGTAAACATTCATGAGCCGAGTAAAGAATTGCTGCAAAGTGTACCACATGCCTGCATATTCTGTACGTTACACAGCTTTGGATTAAGGCTATTCATACATCGACATGTTTTGCCAAAACAACAGCATCTTCTGCCTAACGTTCGACGGTTGCAAAACGCTTTGAGGCACAAATGGTTCAACAGCATTTGCCAAAAAGTTATAAAGATCGTTTGCGTAACGCTTCAATGCCCTTAGCTTATTTGGTCCTCTGGAGTGCGAGGAGTCAGAACAAAGCGGCTATAATCGGATTACTTTCCCTTGTATTGGGATTGTACATGTAATTCAACTTAAAAGAGCTCTGACTACTACATGTATTTAATGAATTGAAAAAAATTCAAACCATTCAAACCTTTTACACTCGTAAGTTTCCTTTTGGTTAATTTCAAAGTGCTTGTAAAAGGGTGTTTGAAACCATAAAATATTTCCAAATCCAACCTGAGATCAGAACTTATTGCTGCAATCAACCCCAGTGCCAGCGCCAATAATGTCATCAATACGAGCAATGGAGACACGCTCATTGTGATCACTATTGCGCATCCGTATTGCCATCAATTGTTTGGTTGTGAAACGGTTGCTTTCAGATTCACAAACGGTTGAAGCTGAGAAAATGAACAGTTTGGGCCAACCGTTTGACGGTTCCCATACCATTTCTACTTGGACCGCGTGCCTTACTCCTAGTCCTATAATACGAGGTTTGTTCCGCTATCGTCTTTACAAACCTCACAAGTCATAGGTCATATTAGCCCTGGTAGGACGTCAGTGCCACTGCACTGCATCCTGGATTCCTGGGCATAAAGCTTCCTAGCATGCGAACAAATTATTGACTAATGCTTTTCATATTTTTACCTGATTTAAGAAGCTGAAATTCTGTTGATATAATCTTCATGGCCATAACTACACTTTTGAGGCATCAAAAAATAACAAATATGTTCATGGATGATATTATTCCAGAAAATAAATTGCAGATCCACGCTAACGCTTTAAACATTGTGTACCGATTGACGAGTGAGCATGTGTGCACATGCAGGTTTTGAAATTAACGGTCGCCCGGTCGCCAAACGCCAAATGCGAGTGAAAACACCGGCGGGCGAGTCAAAACCCTTCCTTTACTAGCTGGCCAGGCGAGTCAAAAAATTGTTCCTTTTCACAATAAATGATGGGTGCAATGGTAAAATCCCAAAGAGAGATTATTTATAAGTTCTTAAAATGGTTTGGCAAGTCTTTACATTTGCTAGATTTAATGTGATCGCGATCGCGATCGCGATCGCGACCACAATCGTTCATAAGTAAAACACGCACGCACGCACATAACCACAAAGTGGTAGTGAGTATCCACAGGCCCCACAACGTTCCCTCGCCCACCGGTAGTCCACCCTCGCACACAGCACATGGTGTACTGTTGTACAGTACAACAGAAAGTCCAAAGTCCATCCTAACCAACATTTCGCACGCTGTGATTGGCCCGTTAAAAAAATATATAATCATAAGAAAGCTTGGCTAGCCTCCAACTCTGTACATGTTCACGAGTCGAGGTAAACAAATGCTGCACAATGTGGCGAATGCCCGCGGATTCTGTATTATACACAGCGTTGGGTTATTAAGGCTATTCAAGCATCGACAACTTTTGTCGATTGAGGGCATTGCAGGGCAAAGTTCATTGACTTTTTCCTCAATCGTGCGTCGTCGATCGATCGTTAACAAAAGATTTCATTGCAAAAGAAGTTCTATAAAACAGATTCTCAAATCACAAATCTATGAAAATGGTTGTTGATGAAAAAAGGATTATTGAGGGCAGAAATTAGGGGATAAGATTTTTCGTGTGTGTGTGTGGTTTTTTTTTTCTTTTGATGCTATGAATTTATGTGCATCAATACATACGGGCGAGTGAAAAAACTTGCGGGCGACCCAAGATTTTGGTTGACTCGTCCGGCGGGCGAGTGAAAAAAAAAGTAAAGGAAAACCCCTCCCCTGGGGGCATGTGTAAAATGCATAGCGACTCCATCGACTTCCGGGTCAACTTGCCGAGTATTCATAATTGGAGTCTGAACAGAAAGTTTGAGGAGACGTCAATTTCCATTTTATTTTCAGTTTCACAAATAATGTCATCCAACACTCCAACTTCCAAGGAAAAAAATCAACAATTTTGTGTAGGTCGTGCAGTTTGTACAAAATCCTATTCGAAACTTTTTGCCCTTCACGTTTATGTACCTACAGTTCCTTTTTTGACTTCAGAGTTCGCCAAAATTAGGCTGTACGTGTTCTTTGTACTCTCATTGAGCTCGGTGTGGGTCCAGAAAAATCACTTTGCAACCTAAAAAGTGTTAAAAAGAGATAAATTCTTACCGTCATTCGGCTGCCTTGCACACCGTGTCACGTTGCATTAGGATGTACAAAGCTAACCAACTGTTGTCCGGGACCAACGTTTATGCGCACGAAGTACCAGTTTGTTTGGTATATTTCTGCAAAGGCAGCAAACAGCCGTAAGAAAAACATTTGACAGCACACGCACGTGGCAAGCACAAGAAAGTTTGCAGACGGCTGTTATACGATATTATTATGTAGGATTTTTCAGGCTGAACTCTGCGCCTATGTATTTTGTACCGAGTGTGCTAGCATGAGTCGTCGGAACGTCAGGCTACTTACTATTTTTAGGCAAATAACGTTGTATTAATTATTAAAAATATTTCCTTAATTGTGTTTACCACTAGCCCACCTTGTTGGGCTGTTATGGCTCTCTTTTAACATCGGTCTTATTACAGTCGCCATTACAGCCCACCTTCTATGCATGTCTAAAACGCGAAGTTTTCAAAGAACGCATAATGCGTTCCACTTTGATTGCAAATTTCTCCCACTTATAAAAATCCCATACTACTCAAACCTACTTCATATGATTCCTTACATTTGTGGAATTACTATGATACATGACAGTTTTTACCAAATGATGACTTTGACCGGATGTGGTGATTTGAAAACGGCAAAAAAAAATCGTGTACAAAAATTACATTCAAGTTCGTCGTGCCTGGCGGCCGCCATCTTAATTACGATTCTCTGCCTGCTGATCGTGAGAAGTCAGGGCGCCCGGCTGATCTGGCCTTGCGCGCGCATGGCAAGTCATGAATATGCATGAGTTGACATCTTGCGGCGCTCGGACGCACAGATAGATCTGTAAGTCATGAATATGTATGAGGTGCATTGCGCGGCGCTGTAGCTGGAAACTGGCCAATTTAATGAATATGCAAGATTACCAGATCAGCCGTGCGCCCTGACTTCTCACGATCAGCGGCAGAGAATCGTAATTAAGATGGCGGCCGCCAGGCACGACGAACTTGAATGTAATTTTTGTACACGATTTTTTTTTGCCGTTTTCAAATCATCACATCCGGTCAAAGTCATCAATTT
The DNA here is from genome assembly GCA_023634235.1 of Pisaster brevispinus. Lineage (NCBI taxonomy): Eukaryota > Metazoa > Echinodermata > Asteroidea > Forcipulatida > Asteriidae > Pisaster > Pisaster brevispinus. Next base: position 12,563,405 of record JAMKCF010000019.1, on the reverse strand, counting down.
GGTAAAAACTGTCTTGTATCATAGTAATTCCACAAATGTAAGGAATCATTTGAAGTAGGTTTGAGTAGTATGGGATTTTTATAAGTGGGAGAAATTTGCAATCAAAGTGGAACGCATTATGCGTTCTTTGAAAACTTCGCGTTTTAGACATGCATAGAAGGTGGGCTGTAATGGCGACTGTAATAAGACCGATGTTAAAAGAGAGCCATAACAGCCCAACAAGGTGGGCTAGTTTACCACCAGTTTAATTTATTCAAACATGTTACCATTTCGAGAAGGTCCGGGGGGGCAGCGTTCAACCCCCTGTACGGCCATTTGTTGAGGGCTGTATTATAAAAAAGAGAATCGTGCAAGAAGTACCGAATAGTCTTGAGGGATAGCTGACATTACAAGGTGCTTGTAGGGTCAAGGAAGCATATGAAATAACAGACGTGTAAATCCTTACTTAATAAACTGTAATAGGCCTATTATAAAACAATTAATACAACAACAATAGCTACTCGTTTCTAGTGTCGTGACCGGTGTCGGCAGCCGCCGAAAGCCCCCCCCCCCCCCCCGTCCCCATCCTCTAAATAAGAGATCGAAGAAATGCACTAATGAATGGCTCGCTACCTATTACCCCCCCCCCCCAATAAACTTGCCTTTGCCCTGCTAGTTCTGCCTATCACTGAACTGAGTTAGGCAGCTGTTCTCCGTCTCCAACAGTACATGGACAATGCATATCACTGAACTGAGTTAAGCAGTTCTCCTCTCAGTCTCAGTTTGGAAAAGCATGATTTCAAACGAGAAAAAAGAAGAAAATTTAAACAAAATGACTTACTAGCGCTCCAAAATGTAGAATCCTTTCAAGACTTTTATTACGAAGACGCACTTCCGCCAATAAAGAAATAATAAGATTTGCTTGCCACTCCAAAGTCGTAGAGTTGAATTCATTTATCGTTAGGGGCGAAGGGTGGGGGGGGGGGGTGACCATCAGAAACAAAAACGTTTTACACTGTAAAGGGCCAGATCTGTGTATAGGCCTTGGTTAACATGAGCTAGATGGCAAGAACACGTAGATATATATTTTTTACGTTCAAAGAAAATGCAAATCACATAAAAACTCATAGGACTCCATCAACGTCTTGTACACTGTAACAACGGCTAATTCCGGCCAAAACTAAGCCCCGAGAGGGCGCTATGTTAGTTTAAAGGTCACGATAAAAGTACGGAATTTTTAGAAGACATCAACATAATTATTTGATTTTCTGGCGAGAATCAGACCTAATGAATTTCGGACACTGGCTGTGGGTGAAGGTATGGTTTGATTTCACCCAGCCGACTCGACCCCCCATTATAATTGAATAAATCGAGCTCAAAACAATAACAGGTAATTGTAAGTTAGCAAATTTCTCTGCCAAATAGACTTGAAGTTCAGTATTAGTAACGACACTCGTATTGTTGCTTTAAAATATAGTTCAAAGGAAGAATGATTATTTCAGTGGTTTTATATGTAAGTTATTTGGCTGGTATTAGCTTCAAATAACATTTGATTTAGTTTCCGATGCTTTTTTTTGTCTCTCTGCCCGGACTCATTGTAAGCCTCTCTCAAGGGCAAGTTGTTCCCTCTCAGCCTCGTCTTGGTGATGGAAACCTGTCACGATGAAGGCTCTAGAGAAGAGCAACTTAAGACATTTTCAAAACAGTTTTAGATATTAATTCTTGTGGGTTTAAAATACTTGTTGGATATATTGCTTGACGTAGTGCGCGTCTAAGTTTTCATTTGTCCAATGGATACAATCACATTTATTTTAAATTTGCCGCGATTAAAATTGTTATCAAAATACTTTCCCCGTTATTTAATTAGTTTGCGAGTGTGCCTCTCTTTGTCGTCGATTCTATTGTTTAAATAAAATATACAACTTGAATTAAAAACAAATATTATGAGTACTAAAATAAAAAACTAAAAGTTACTCGGTGATAGTCAGGCATTCAGGAGCCGCGATTTGGGGTTATTTCTACCGGAGTTTACGGTCGAAACGCGTAAACCACGAATAGAGGCCCCTTACCGGCTTCCATAAAGGACCCTTCTGGTATCTGTACTGCAGTGTACTTTCATCACAAACATTTAGGACCATTTCTAATTTCATTTAATGGGTTTCTTCTTTCATTATGACCGTCGGTCTATTTTCTTACCTGCCCTCCCTCCCCTTCCTAAGTCTACATGCCCTATCCCAAAATAGTTTATTGGGCAATCAAGACTCAGCAAGCCGCAACGCATTTTTGTATATACAGTACATGTACATGTAATTGTACTTTCACAAAGCACATAACAATACACGTGGGTGTATTTGAACCATAGAGCTATATAATAAGAACTTATTATATAGCTCTATGATTTGAACCCACAACTATTACGTCCAAGTACGCATGTGCAAGGGGAAATGTAAAGTTTACTACGCCCATTTAAGTTAATTGCCCACATGCTTACATGTCCCTATCGTCACGCTCGCTGTGCGTACATAAACTTTTAGCAATCGTACATTCCCTCTAGTGCCTAACCCTACCAGTCTGATGCAACTGTCTGATCAAGCTGTCTGTTTACCAAATTACTCCGCGCATTGTAATCCCATTTCCTTCACCTCTAAGAGAATACGCTTGAGAAACATAATTTAAAGTTTGAGTGGCCAGGGAAAGGTTGCTTACCTTTAGTTCCACACTGGTTGGCAGCTGGACTCAGGGAATTCCCCCATGACTCCTGCACGAAACAAGCCTCAGCTTTTATGGAACGCAAAAGAGGCAAGTAATCCGACCAACACATCGGTCGGTCTTTTGCGTCGATCGATGGGTCTTTTGTGACGGGCATTGCTTTAAATATGCTAAATATAGGGGCCAGGCTATTGACGGGTGCTTATGGTATTTTCAAGCACGTTTACTATTGGTATTTGTTTGTTTACATTCCATTCATGGCCTTGGCCAACTTGCTAGAATGTTAAAATGTTAGAATGTTAGAATACTATAGAAACCCATTTCCCTTGTTTATGTGTTTTTAGTTTCATTTAAATAAGAATATAAATTTGAACCTTAACATTAAAACGATTTTTGTTTCGCGAAATTTACTGGTGGATTGTGTGTATTTTAGTTTGCAATTGATTAGCAAAATATCAATGGCAGCCAATTCGTTTAGCTTTTTTTTTACTCATCCACTCTGTTGCAATGTCATCTAGTAGTCTCCACAATGACATTTCTCATTCTGTCTATATTATAGGGTTGCAGAAAATGTCAGATTCGACCAGGTCCTAGTTCGGTTAATAAGACAGGAAAACAAGCTGACTTAGGTTTGGAATCAAGTCATCGATAACATACAGTTAAATCTCTTAACCAAGTTGTCTTGATATGAATTATAATCAATGCTCTTGGAACAATCGAAATATTTCAAGGTCTTTAAAACTCTACTGAAACTTGTTGTTCCCTCATTGCTCAACAAAGGTTTTTGAACGTTTTGAATTCAAATTTAATAAGCCCGAAAAAATTGAATACTACTAATAAAACAAGAATCTACTATAGCTAACTTTTTTTTTTATCAGCAGCAATAAATAAAATCGGCATTAAGAGACATGCAAAGTTTGGCAATACTGATTAACAGAACATAGAAACAAGGGTAAAATAACTTGCGATTCTTATTTACTATTATTTTCGATCATCTCGGCACAGCATTAATTTCATGTTTCTTCCCGAAAGTCTGTAAAATGATACAAAAGTGTCAACAACAAAAATCTTTTTCGTTTAAATTAAGACCAACCTGAGAATGTAATACATACATCTTGACACAATTCACTTTGCTGCAACAGTGGGGTCCCCAACGCCCACAGTGACAATGACAGTACTTTTGCCGATTTCATAATGTCTTGTTTGCCTTGTTTTTGATATTTCTGGTTTGAATCAAAGAAAAATAAAACGGTTGCATCGGGATGAAAAGTTTAAAGCTTTAAACTTTACTTCAAAGATATTGATAGCGTGCTAGTAACAGCAACATTATAAATGTAGTAGAATTGATGTGCAGCATGTACAAACACTTTTATTAACACCAGTGTTGTGTCCTTCCTTGTCTCTCATGAAACGTATCAGTAAACGTATTGTCACATCCAGAACATTTTCCAAACCACAGCACTGAATAAAATCCCTGATCGATCTCCATAAACATCAGATCCATCTTCTTATTTAAGATTAGGAACCAGCCAGAGCTCAAGTCGGAAACTATACTCAGTGTCAGAAAGGGCTCTTTGAACAAAAAGTGCCATACATGTACAAAAACAATTCTTACTCTAATCGTGTACACACACCTAATTACATACTGTTAATTAAACAGCAATTAAATACTCTACACCCTCAATTTGTTCGCTGATAGTATGGACACGTCTTTCCATTATACATACATCTTACTTAATAGACTTTGGTATACAAGTTTTTTGTAGAGGGAAAACTACATTATTCCCCTTTCCAAATTTTCTAGAAGCATATCACAAAGGAAGGGTGAAAAAATAAATTCTTGGAACAATCAAATGGTCTCATTTTCAAGAAAAACATCATGGTACATCATTGGTTATTGGAAGAGTGCATTCATTCCAATCCTCTAGTTTTCAAGAAACATATCATAAAGGGATGGTAGATTATTGGTTATTGGAAGAGTACATTCATTAATAAAATTATAGGTAATCAATCAGTAGAAATATTTCAGCATAAAAAATATGAGTTGAACGAGTCTGGCAAGAGTCAGAGGAGTTAATTCCATGTCAGCCTCACATACTCAACTACTACCAATGTTAATTATTCGAAAACATATTGTATAAACTCTAAAGATCTTTACCATGACGGACATAGTTTTTAAGTAATTTATTAGTGATTAGCGGCACAGTGTAAGTTGACATTAAAGAACTGGGCTTGTATGGCATCATAAATGGCAAAGTCAAGCGTTTCTTTTAAAAATTCCAAATTACTTTAAAAGTAAATACAACAGACACATCATCTTTGAGGAGATGAGATAACAATTCTATAATACAAAGAGAACATTCAAATTATAGGCTGTAATTGGTTTTAAAATAAGGCACAAAAGTGCGCACAATATTTTCTTGGGGGCTCTTCCGGCCACTAAAATGTAGTTGGTTTGAATTTTTCCAACCAACACATTTGTTAGCGCTTTCTTTACGTCATTTACAATATTTTGTTAAATAAACTGTCATGGATGTCAAAACAAGTCAGTTATAAAATTAGTTATTAGTTTAAAAATTAGTTATAAAATGGTTTTAATATTGTACTACGTAATGGCTCAAGGAGTGTAACTTTTTATTAGGGAAGTTTCAATCTCATCAGTCAATGAGCAATGAGGGGGGGGGGGGGAGCACAGACAACGATTGGGGAACGTGCCCCCCCCCCCCCCTCCAGTTACACCACTTTTTATAATCTCATCTATTTTATGAGCAAAGAGTTTTGAGTTTTGGCAGGAAGTGCCTGGCTTTGGGCATGGAAGGTAACAGATCAATAGGTCTGTTATTTTAGTTTGTGTAACCAACAAACATTGATCAATCAATAAATAATACAGCATTGTGCTAGCAATGGAAGATGATCACCGGTTGGTTCAAATTTACATGATCTAATACTGCTCTTATATAACATTATTTTGTTCTTTACAAAGTCAATCTTTGATCAATGGCTGTTTGAGTTTTACATCCTAATAGTTTCCTTATTGACCAAATTTACCTGATGTCATCATCACAATAATCTTGGTTGTGCTTTTTTGTAGTCAATGTCCCCATGTGTTAAACAATGTACTGTGTATTTTAGGCAATGTGGCATTTACAGGATTACCAGAACTTATATGTGGAACTTGACCCCGAAAAACAGGAGTGCATGTGACATTGTCCATGGGATCAATACTCAAATACTCAATAATCAGTACTTTGAACAAGAGCTTTAATTCATTACATCATTTTACTTTCTATGTACTCAGCATCTTATTTGATGGCATCTCTTAGTGTATTATTACCTTGCATGCTGACAGGGAGCGTGTTGATCTCCTTGGGCTCCTGTTTAACTTGACCACCAAGGTCATGTTGATAAGCTTCATGGTTGTCATCTTTAGTTTCCTCATCATGTGGTGTTTTGCCGGCATTTTGAGCAGCCTGAGAAGTAACACCAGCAACTGCAGCAACAAATACTGCAAGAACACTACCACCACCTTTTACTGCAATGGACTTCTCAGCTACAGCAGCTTTCTGAGCAATGATGTCGAGTTCTTTGGGAATTCGTGGTATGCCTCCGCTGCTACTGGAATATCAGAGGTGTCTGCATCATCGACCTCAGTTGAGATTGTGGGGATTCCATACCCAGTGGCAACATCGCTGTTATTGGATGATGCATGAGCAGCTTCATCCAGATTCCAGTCGAGGACTTGGAGGCCCTCGTTGTTTTGGAGGCCAGAGTTCGACTCTCAGTGCTGTCCTCTCTGCCTACTGCACCGAGGCACCACATATAACAACCCCGCCTGGTTCCTTGATGACCATACTTAGTGAGGCAATTTATTTCATTCTTGACAATATCAGTTATTCTGTCATCCTGTGAACATTGGGAAGCATTAAAGAAATTAAAGTTAGCTAAAAAATACAAATTTAAAAAACATAGGAATTCTGCTTTAAAGATTGAGAAAAACAAATTGGTTTTTTAAATGTGTACCCCCCCAAAAGTGAAAACTAAATAAGCAGAAAAAGAAATGAGGGAGAGGGAAAGCAGAACCTTACAAGTGTGTGTAGTTCTTGGGGTTTTTTCCCAAGCAGATGCCATTTGACATTTGCAATTTGCAAAAACATAAGCTTCAAATTCAATGTACCACTTTATCTAGGATAAAATATGTTTCAAGTTGTTCTGGCATTCATGTATTTGTTCCCCTTTTCGATGGATTGCCGAACAAGTGTAAAGATAATGATAAAAATAACAAAACATAATCTGAAACTGTGCATTTTACATTAATGTATCAATAAAGCTTTACAATACTGCTCTGGAAATTGAGCCAAGAACATTCTTCTAATCTCTCTCAGCTCCCTTGGGGGAGTATACAGCCCTGGGCTGCCGTGGGGCTCCAAAGGCTTTTTCAAACACAATATCGACCTCTACCCTCGCAGGTACCCATTTATACCCCTGGGTCAAGAGATCTACAGTAAAGCATCTTGCTCCAGGACACAAGTGTCTCGACTGGGATTCGAACCCACACACCGATGAGTTAACCACCAGAACTTTTATTCAATGCTCTAAACCACTCGGCCATGACACTCTAAGATACTACATGTACTACACTTGACTTTGAGAAACACTGAATATTACTGTTTTTTTCATACCACAATGTTTTTAACAAATATGCATGAAAACAGATAATGCACTGACCAGATCCAAACCCATGTCATCATGTATTGCTTCCTTTCCACAATTCTCTTTAAGTCAGCTATGTGTGCATGAATTAAAAAGGCCTGAATTCCTACCCTTTCAAAATCAACCATCAAATTTATGCCAAGGTTTAATGTTTACTTTGATCTTTTTCATGGTAATGTGATAGATGATTATTGTATGAAATCACTTTTGAAACACAAAGGATTATCTGTAGGATCTGGGCAAGGTTACACACATACTTATTCTCGTCGATTTGTGGGAGTCAGATTTTCTTTGAGCTAGTTGATGTTACAGAAATATTTCCAGTAAAAATTGATATTGATCTCAGTTTTAAGGCATACAGAGACTAGACTTTTCATCCCACAAAATGCCAAAAGCTCTGAGCTTCCCAAGGCTTTGCCAACTGGACCCCCACTGGGGCTTTGCCCCTGGACCCCTCCAATTACATTTTTTGAGCCCCCCCCCCCCCCCCAAGACATAATCCTGTGTGTGCCAGGAAATAATAAGAACAAATATATTCAGAAACAAAAACTTTCTGGCTAAGAAATAAGTCTTACCAAGTTGGAGAGGGAGTCATGGAACAAAAACAGACCCACAATGAAGTAGACAGAGTTATCCTTGTTACAAAACTCTACAATGTCATTGTACAGGGTGTTCTCATCCAACTTGTCCTGCAGATCAAAACAACATGATACCTCAGTATAAACTAACAACAACATTCAAAACTGGATTTGTCTCACAGTTACAAATTAAATATATACACTTAAGACAAGACTAAGACTATGGTCCAATTCTAGAGTTGTGTGAGCAGAAAATATTGCTTGACAAATTGTGTCACAAATAGTTAGCAAATCATTATAAATTACATGGTATTTTTGGCTTGTAATTTCCTTCAATGGGAAGGATACAACTCTTTCTCTGGTCAGCTACTCACGATAGAACCAACACAAGGCTAAATACCCATCCAGGGTAATAGCATGCCATCCAAAGCCCTTATCTACTAGCAAGAGCCTGTTTCATTAAACATCTGAACATTTGCAAAGTCCTGTTTGGATTTTTTAGACCAGGGTGCAATTTCATTGCACTGCTTACAACAGACTTCTGTGCTTATGGCAACCTGTGAAGTGCTTGATTTGTGTGGCTTTAAGTGCAGAAATCCACAGTAAAAAGCAGCATGGAGTTGGGCCCAACAAAGTTGAACATAATGCTTAATAGTTTTCTGCTTAGAAGAACTGAGCAGGATACAAGTCGCAAATGGTACATGAGACAAGGTGTTTAGGCTGGTAACCTTAATCTGGTAAATACATTTTGTCATGCTTAGCTACTTTTTGTGCTTACAAGCAATTTTATGCAATAGAGCTGTGGAGTCAGATTGAATTGATAGCCCACATAAAAACATATATAAATGTCCTAAACTGAGATATCTAGCCATATGGCTAGAGAGAGAGCTCAGTTGGTAGGGCACCGGCAGGTTAAACTGAAGGTCTAGCCACAGGGCTAGGTAGCTCAGTTGGTAGTGCACCTGTATTTTTAACCGGAGGCCTAGCCAAATGGCTAGATATCTCATTGGGTAGAGCAATGAATTGTTAAACCTGGAGGTCTAGCCATAGGGCTAGATAGCTCAGTGGTTAGAGCACCGGCACGTTTAACGAGAGGTCGTTGTTTCAAATCCTTAGCCCTTTTGCTTTGTTCAATCCCAAATTATGTGTAAAATATATATAACAAACAACAACAAAAACCTAAAAACAAGATATGACTTCTGTTTCATTTTGCAATAATGAAATTAATGTCCTTGAATTGTAATGGACTGTTATAATAGTTGTTAAAAAATAGAGTAATAGAGACAGAATGTAGTTGAATGAGCTTGCTTTGAACAAAGCCTTTGAAGACTCAAGAACAATAAACGCCATGACCAGGATTTGTAATCCAGAATATTGACATCATGAGAACTTGATTCTAGTGCATCAGACCACTCGGTCAATCAGCACTTATTCTTCAAAGACCAGAGATTTACCAGCCCTATAAGAATTGACCTCTTACCTGTTTCTCATCTATTAATGTTATTTCTTGCATCATGGTATCATGTCAGCCTCTTATCTCAGCTACATCTTCTTCCATCATCTCCATCTGTTGAGGAAACAATTCAAACTATGTCTTGTCTCATACTTCATTGATTTGCTGATGAAAAATGTGGTTGAACTCTTAAAGTTTATATCTAGCCCTGGGAAAACTCCCTGCTTTGGGGTAGCTTCAAGTGAGAACCATGGGGTTAGTAAACTGAATATTCAAGCATGGAATGTAGATGGGATGCCATTTGGATTACAAACTTAACTGAATTTCATTTGGGTTAAGTCCAGGGAATAGACCCTGAATTGACTCAGATGTCACAGGAGCTGGGTCTGTTCTCACTAGTCTTTCCCTCTTTAAATTCTTTTATATGAAAATAAAAAGTGGTGTTTATGCAAGAAGTTTTTTACTAGTTCATAGTAGGCTTCTATACTGTGGCAATTAAAAGAAGAAACAGCTATTTGAGGTGTCTTAAACTTCTTCTTCTAGGTAAAATAAAATCTTGAAAAGCAAACATTTCTACCGAGTGCATTTTCCACTCAAAACAATTGAATACTTGTTATCAACAATAAGGACAAGAAGAATAATTGTAGGATGCAGGTATCTATCTCAAGTAATGCCCAAGGCACACTTTTCGATGATTTTTCAATCCTGTGGTTTGTCTGAAAAACCAGACATGTGGTAAAGTCTTAGAACTATTCTCTGATGTTAACAGACTGTCTATGTCTCCAGCTCCCTGTTACAGGCAAAGGCCAATGACACTCATTCATTTGTGAAAAGTTCTTCTCAGGCAACTCAGGTTTATATTTTACAAAATCTGTCTAGGTCTCCTTAAAGATAACAGCACTGTAGCTATGAAGATCTACTCAGTCTTGGATGAGGAATGAAAACCCACAAGCCTATGTAATATGGGAGTGACTGAAAACACTATTCACACATGAAGCACTGGTCTGAGGTGTGATTTAAACCAGGGTCCATGAATGTGATTGATAGGACAAGTCACAACTAGACTAGCCTGATTCCCAACTACTTAATGTTTATGGACTCACTCTCTCTGTCTGTTTCTACCATGTGGGGAGTACAGTCCTTGCTCTGCAGTTATGATTTCAACATCCCCAACAGCAATTTTAATTGCTTAAAAGCAATTGATGAGGTAACAATGCAAATCCATGGTGAACGCGCAAGATGCCTGCCTAATTTTCTTGCTAACCTGTGAAATACGCTTACGCTTAGGCAAATTTTTCTGCTAAAGTTAGCACGAAGTATTGCTGACCATTAAGCAGCGCTAAGAAATTGGGCCCTGTAATGGTACCCTATTTTAGTCAGTCAGATTTGTCTACAGCCACAAGCATCATAGATCAGCTTCAGAACCCTTGTCCCATACTGCATTATTTACAGGCAACTTGGAAACAACCAACAGCACAGTGTGCAAAAGAAACTCTTCAGTGTCAAAGCAGATATTTGTGTCTAATAGTCTCGATAAACAAAATGTCTGACAGAAATGTGAATGTGACAAGATCCCTTAGCTTCACAAGACACTGTCTCTGGAATACCTTAGTTTCCTTAGGATGCACAAATCTCAGTCTCACTCCATGTTTTACATCTGAAGCTGTTACTGCTTCTCCACAGTCAAATGATCAGCTGACTGTAGCATGATAGTCATAGCCTCACTCTCAGCAGCTAAACAATAAGAACAATATGGGAACTATTATAGACTGTGTAAGTCTCATGCATAGTCTAACACTGTAGACATTTCTTTTGTTATTTCCTTTGTCCCTGTACTTTACATTGTCTTATAGACTTTGTACATAAAATTCCTCGTAGAAAATCCCTCTCTTTAGCAGCTGCGGGCCCAGGGGGAATGGGTTTGTCAGTGGTGGGGTCATGCTTTTGGAAGGGGACCCTGCAGGGGGCCACAATGGTTCTTGGCATTTTGTTTAGCCAGACATGCCTATTCAGCATTAATGATCAGCATTATGCCCAGCCCCGGGCCCCTCTCTGTTTTGTGTTCATAACAACTCAACAAGACGGTGATTTGTTGACATTGACCAACTTTTCATTCCACGCTACATGCATTGCATTGATCAGCGCACACTGCATGCCTTGCATTGATCAGCGCACGCTGCATGCCTTGCAGTGATCAGCGCTTTGACGAGCGCTTCCTGATACGAGGGCAACAATCCCCACCGCGTTAGTTAAACAATAAAGGCTTAGTATACTATTATTATTATTTTTTTTTTACTGTATTTTAAAAGAAGGCCTACAACTAGCACATGTATTCAGAATATAACTTTGCAATGTTTTGTTTTCATTCTTTTTACTTTCTTTTTTCTATGGGCACTACCGCGATTTTTTCCTGGGGGGCACTGGAAATTTGTGGGGGGCACGTGCCCCCCAGGCCCCCCCATGGCTACGCCGCTGCTCTTTAGAACTCCCCTGTGGAGACCTTTTTGTTTTCAGTCTCCATACATATGGAAACGTTGCGGCCAAAAACACGCGCAATGTTTGCAAACATGTGCGCTCCATATACTTTCCCCCCATTTTTCAGCATCAAAACCGAATATATTTCGTTCTTTGTAATAAATCTTCACAGTTCGAACACAATTATTTTTCATTTGTATGGCAGTTTACAACAATTTAATGGTGACTTTAGACCGGACTGGGGTGATTTAAAAACAGACTAAATGCATTTTTAACAATGCGCATGCCACCTAATTTGTTGCTTGCTTAATTCAGAAAAGTGAAACAGCACCATCCGTTGGCCCATTTTAGCAGTTCAAACGGTATTTGCACAAAAAATCAATATATTTTCAAGTGTTGTAAAGTGTTTGCTGATTGGATGAGATTCAGTTCCGGACTTTTAATCACCAATATGAACTAAGCTTTAATAAATACATAGCGCGGCTGTGTGTGCGTGCGCGCGTGCCCACACACAAAGACTGACCTACCCAATGGATGAGAATCGTGGAGGCAACGTTTACAAGGTAAATTTTTTCATTAATGTTGAGAGTTCTACCTACAAGTTTATGTTACTATTACAACATTCAATACAGATTATTTTGGTAGTAAAATCGGTAAAGTTGCATTTGAAAACGACTGTTAAAAAGCAAAGTTAAAAAGTTTGTAATGCAGTTGTTGAAACTTTTTTTCAAGTACATGCGAAAGCGTCGATCCCATTTTACGCGTGGGTAGGTTGCAAAAGAATGCAGTAACTCAACACAAGTAACACAGCAGTGTTATAACACTAGCACAGCGTGTGTACTGTGTAAACGAAAAAAGGAGAAGAACATTATTAATACACAGAACTCGTGACTCCAGCTCATTTTTGCTACATTTTTTTTTATATACCGTTCGCGTTTTGTATTAATATGTTCAACTTGGATGGTTCCTAATCTTAGTACTAAACAAATTTGTGTGTGAACACAGAACTTTCTAAAACAATTAAGAGCATAAAAACAAACTACTGCATTGTTAACAACTCTCTTTTTACCCCAATCGTCATTCGCCTCATATTTTTATGAAGGCAAACTCTCCCCTCATTGATGCTTGCTGTGCGCGTGGCCATCCCGGGTTATAATGGTAGTGTTTATTTACTGCTCCAGTCAGTCCGCGCGCGCCCGCGCTTTATGCACAGTGGAGTGGCCAAAAACAGCTGAAACGTTTCCATATGAGGCAGCCAATATTCAAACACTGGGACCCGTACCAAAGTGTGATTTTATTTCCTTCATATATGAGAGAACCAAAGGATCCCCAAACTGTTCAAATACATGCCAGACTTGTACAGTCTATTCATTCTTTACACACCATGTATTTCTGTATCATCATTGCTTTACTCCAGCAGATGGATAATTTTTGCCATTTTCTAGCGAACCTTTTTCCATTGAAAATGCAGAATGATAAACAGCACAAAATATTTACCTGAAAGAATGGATAGTTTGCCATTGTGTATTATCTTCAAACCAATCCGTTATTTTACATTATGCTTTATTAAACCTCAAGTATGACACAAAATCAAACCAAGCTTGAGGGACAAAATAACAACCAGACTTAATGTTCTTTAGCCCTTGTTCATTATAACCAAAGCAAATGATTATTCTCAACAATTGAAATTCTGGAGTGTTAACCAAATTGCAATCACGCATATCTTATATCTTATGGGCACAACAGTTCTGCTTGAATGAACTTAGACTATGTCCCAATATTTTTATGCTTAAAGATTATTTGTAAGCATTACTCTCAGTAGGAGAATTATATTTGGCAGTGGGTTTGTCTAAACTCCATGACTCTAAGACACACTACATGGTTGCTCTCATCTCATACCTGATTTCTTTGCTCTAGTTCATGCTCCAGCAGTGACATCATCTGCTTCAGCTTTAGACTCCCACACTCCTCATCCTCAAGACACTGAACTAGACTTGAGTTCTCCTTCTGTAAAGAACAAAGATGAGAAACAGGAAGATGATGTGAAAGTGAAATCCAGTAGAATTCCAACCAATGATGGTCCTTACACCATGTTCAGAATCTCATTCATGAGAACCATCTTCTGTCTGAGGTGCATTTTTCTCCCCACAGGACTCTGAAAGCACAGAGTATACAGCGCTTATCACACATCAATGAAAGGGTCAAACTAAATAAGATTAACCATTATCCCAGCCTCAATATCATGGGCAGCGCTAAATTAATACTTCTCGTCACTAACCATTGGAAGAGTGGAGCTGAAACACAACACTGATTAGCTTACAAAAATGACTGCTCTGTGCATGAGTGCTTGTAGGGCGCTTAGCATGCGCATGTCTAAATACAAGTATGTTGACAAAACCACTTCAAGAATCATGTTTTTACATGGTCACCCTGAACTGCAAACAGTTAGACATATGCCACAAGATCAAGGAATGAGAGGGGACCAGTTGCTTTTTGACTTGATACCTCAATTAAATGCCCGCTTTGCATACGTCTCTAACACAGAATGGATCAACCACAGAGCAAATCAAAATATCAAACATAATAATATATTTCAATGTCATAATTCCAGGGGTTATAAATGAGTAAGGTAAGATCCTACACTAATGGGAATGAGGTTGTCTGTAACCCTTTAGATATGATGCACATGTCCAATGCTCATTACTGCAGACTGTGTTGTCTGTCTGTAGTGTTTCTGTTCGATCTTCATTTTGAGGCTGAAGCTTGAAACCATAATGTTTGTTTTTCTCAGTTTTCCTTTGCTAGTTATATGTATCCATGTCAAGTCTATTGAAAGTCATTATTTCCAATGTGTTTTTTTTACTTGTTACAAGAAAAAAAACCATGTGATGTGTGTTTACTAAAATTCTAGTCACTTTCAAATTTACAATTGGAATTTTTTTCACTTCAGAAGAGATTTGAACTTCTTCCTGATCCATCCAGTAACTTCAGTAATTCCTAGAGACTCCTTGCATAGGCAGCCATCGTTGAAGTCAAACAATGGAACTGTGTAAGAATACAAGGCCAAGCACAACTCTCAGCCATTGATAGGTCTTCCTTTGACCTCAGTGAGGGCGCTGTTTGAGCTTGTACATTTGTACGTTGGAAAATACCTCAAAGCAAAGAGAGTTCTTACAAGACAAGGCAAATTGAAAGAGGGAAAGGGATAGTGGAATAAATTTTCACTTGACAGAAATAATAATACACAATGAATCAGCTCCAGATTTATTGACAATGTCTAAAGTTGGGAATATGTTTTGCAATAGAAACAGAGTAGCAATACTTAACCATAGAGCTATAGCTCTCTGATTTAACACAAGTTTTGACTATAAAAAAGCTCCATGTCATGAGCAATAAAACCACTGAAATGCCAATCTTGATTATATACAGATCAAACTAAGGCCACGCTAAACGACGCACTTTTGCAGTGTTAAATAATTTGAAAATGATGAATTAAACTTGACAAAAGAGTGACGCTTAGCACAAATATTTGATTTAAGTTGAACACTACCGTGTAGCACAGCAAGCTTATTGCCACAATTTTTGCCTAGCAAATATCATATGAGTTCGAAAGGGCAAAAGAATGATGTTAAGCACAGGCCATACTCCAAAAACTCCAACAAAAATAGTTTTTATGTTAGTCAAGGCAGTCTGTGAAAAACAAATGCTTTTACATGGACAAAATTGCAACAGAAATGATTTCAAGAGTCTCTTGAAACCCTCTCGGACAACATATCAAAAAGGTCGAAAAAGGAAGATGGGGAAAATTGGTATTTTACAAATAATCAAATGCACGCTTTTGCCTCTGTTTTCAAAAGCTTACAGACCGACCTTTTTAGCCCGCACATGCAAGTGCTGCACCCTCATTGCAATTGCTGGGATGCTGGCTGGGTAAGATTTTGTACACACAATGACATGGAAAACTGTCATCTTTTAACTTATGTGAATCAAGTGTCTGTCTTAAAATGTGGCCCATTTCCCTGACACAACAGCTTTACAAAATGATGTATTATAAACTTATTGAATATTTGAAACTGAACAGAAAGTGAATACTGAAATCTGTTCATAAAATCTTGCAGATGTAACACATTTTATAACAGACAGTGCAGTTTCCGTGTAGTATCACACTGAAACAAACCTACTGTCTGCACTGTTTTCAGGATTCAGTGTCTGTTTAGTTGCAAATATTCATGCTCAATGTTCAGATTGGTCAATATGTATGCACACCCCATGATATTAAGACAAATAAAATCATTATCACATATTAATAAATTCTTGGCAAATTTATGCATTCTGATAGGTTGAAGACTGGTCACGTGGGGGTGTAATTAATGTACATGTGATCCAAAGATAAGCTCTGTAAAACAGCGAATAAATAGCCCCTAAACAAGCACATTGTTGTGTAAAAGTTATGTTTGCACGGTTTTTAGTGTGCGGAAACTATCAAAACTGTTCACTTTGCGCGTATTGTTTTTTCTTACTTTGATGAGGACATATGGCGTAGAGTACATGCGCATACCACGTGTATGCGTAATTGCACAGACAATGTATCAGTTTAAGGTAGCTGGTACGCGCATGAAACCAAGGTAATGCAAAGCATGAAGCCGAGCACCAGCCAAAGTAATTATTTTTTTGGTGGTGTTCAAAATATTCACAAATAGTTAATTATGTGCAAGAGACTAGGTGCCATGCAAAAGTTGAACAGCTTAGTAATGACCCTTGAACATAAGTGGAACACTTCTAAAATTAACGGCGAGAGAAAAATCACAAACTCTTATGATTATTATCGTTTTTCTTCATTAAAAGTATTTATCAATGCAAATAACAGTGTGGGGAGCCGGTCTTCACTGCGTGGTAATGACCTTGGTTGGCGGCTGGCTGCTGTTAATGGACCTCGTCTTTGGCGGGGTCCATTAACAGAGGTCAGCCACCAGCCCGGTAAGTGAGCGTCTCAAAAGTCGGGAACGTTCCCATCCAAATGGAACGTTCCCATTTGAACGTTCCATTTTCGGTGGATCGCGTCCGCATGCCCGTTGGAATGCGGCCGCATTATTTTTTACCATTCTTGTGGGAACGTTCCAACGGGAACGTTCATCTGAACGTTCAATTGGGAACATTCGCACCTTGTTTGCTTGGTGCCCGAGTGCGTGTATGTTTGTGTTCGTCTCCATTGTTGGAGTTGCGTTGGGCCTGGCATCAAAGAGTAAAAAACACAGAAACAGACAGCAAGGTAGGTTCATGAATAAATGTTTTTCAGTCTGAAAGAATGCTACTACTTTTAAACACGTGTCAATAATGTTAGAATAAATGGTTAAAATGTTCCGTTACGTGAGTCACAGTTGCTGCAGTTCTCGCAAATCATGAATATACCGTTTTTGACTCCAGAATTAGTTACGCAGTAATAACAAAAACTGAGTAAAACATCTTTAACAACTTAGCTCCGCTCTGGTAATGAAAATGGTCACGTGTATGATTACTAATTACTGGTTATGAATATGACTATTTTAGACACTAGCTCCCATTATGCATAGTTTACACGGTCCTCTCAAACCCATGGGTCCGTGTACACACACAGACGGATCGACCATGGCATGCACACTCAGGCCTACATTACAATGCAGTATGGACTATCGTCGTTGCATGTCCGACTTAAACCTTTCCTCCACAGACTACCCATAAAATCAAAATAAACCTCATGTTTTGCATCCAACTACAAACAAAATCCCAATCCTTCTTTAAAAAGAGTATTGTGTATTTATAGTGTTAACCGGTGTTCACCAGCGACATCAGGATCGCGATTCCATTTTGTTGGCAAATTCACGTTCGCATACAGACCGATATCTTAAATGGGTAAAATCGTGCAACCGTTCCATTGGGAATGCGTGCATTTCTTGTTAGGGAACAACCACCGCTGCGGAACGTCCAAATGGGGATATGCCCGCGTTCCAGCGGGAACACGGCGTATGCCCGGTGGGACGGTGAAGTGTTCTCATTTGGACGTTCCAAGCGATCCGACTTTTGAGACGCTCCCTAATTACCTCGCAGTGAAGACCGGCTCCACATAGTTATTCCCTAACTATTGCATGGATATGATCACGGCACATCTTCCAAATACATTTGACAAAGAAAATTTACAAGATGGATGCCAAATTATAATTATCACTAGTTATCAAGATAAGACCCAGATTTTGATGACCGCCATTAGATTTAAATGTTATAGAATAAACAATTCATAATCTTTTGGATAGAATATGACACTTTCCTAAAACTTTTCCAATAATAAAGGTAATCTTAATAAAAAAGCAAACATTGCAAATATACGGTAGTCAGTTATTTATGAGTAATGATTTTAAAAGCAACCTGAAAATGCATGCAATGTTACACTTCAAAGGTTGCATTTGTGTTTAAATGGAAAAGGCTGCCATACAAGTGAACAACCCCTACATGTAATAATTGACACTTTGAATGCTATCATTTCCTGTACACACTGAATCCTGCCCGCTGAAATGTTTTCACAAAATCAATTAAAATAGACAAGCCAGTACTCAAAAGCTTTGATGCAAAATCCAAAATATGTCAAATGCAGAGTACATTTGCAACCAGGGGTCGATTTCACATAGATAGTCCTAACTTAGGACTAATCCTAGGAGTTATTAAAAACTTCAGGCTAGTCCTAAGTTAGCACGAGTAACTTGTCCTAAGTCCAGATAAACCTAGTCTTAACTCTTTGTGAAATCCACCCGAGGTATTACAAACCGAGTTGATTAACTCAATTGGGAATTTAAACTGATTGCTTTTTTAAAAACTGTTTCAGGAAAAATCTCATATCAGTTTGCATTATTTTGTGATTTAATTTGATTGCCTTGTTTTGGTGGTCAGTTCAATCCATGAGACAGTATCTGACCTGTATCATCACTATTAGATAACATTACACTTTGTTATAAATCTTCATTGAATCATAGTCTGCCAGTGCCAGCAGCTGACCATCTGATGTCAATGAGATTCCCTGTGGCCAGAGCAGACCCTGAGCAATGCAGCTGAGAAATCTACCCTCAGGGTCATACTGATGAATATGACCACTGTTATCCTCCAGATTGCACACTGCAATGTAGATAGCTGAGCTGTCACAGCATACACCACTGCAGTATTTAACTTGCTGACCATTGATGGTTGGTTTGATGGTAATTAGTGTAGCACCATTGTCATTAACAATGTCTACTTGGTGTTGGTTCAAACCACTGACTACAACTCTCTCCTTGCTGTCAATGGCCAAGTAGCAAGGTGGCGTCTGAACTGAAACAGTGTCAATGAGTGACCCATCACTAGAGCTGTGTTTAGTTATAACTGACCTCTTCACATCCCCCACAAGAATTGTATCCTTCATGACTGCTACACTGCGGAGGTTTACTGCTGTCTGGTCCACTTCACTCTGAGGCACTGTGTAGAATTCAAACATCTTTCTGCCATTCTGGTTGTACATCTTGACAGAGTTGGTTTGATCTACAACCACTAACTGATTCTGGAATGCAGCAACAGCCCAAGGCTCTGGAAAACAAATAAACAAATGGATAGGACTCAATGCAACGATTCTTCATTTGCACATTACTTACAACATACCTGATTTTTTTTTTTGCAAAAAATAAAAAACATGTTATTATTTATTACATTTGTTCCTATGTTGTAAAAGCCTTTTCACTTTGCTAAAATTCACACAGCACCTACATGTAACTATGACATACAGTAGTGCAACAACAATCTGTCAATATTAGCATGGTGACTACTTATCAGGAAAAAAATGGAATTGAAATCATTCATTTTAACAAGTAGTTTTAAATTTTACCTTAATTACATTAATTATTAATATTTATTTGTTTAATGTAGTATTGTAAACCTCTTTTATTGGTGGTGTTGATTAGAGGATTGTCAAAATTCAGAATGACAGCAGATGGAGTGGATTCAGTGATCATGTAGTGGATGAATGCAGCCCTAGTCTACAAGGTACAGTGGACTAGGAATAATCAATAAATTTCATGACATACATTTTGACTACATGTAAACCTTGTATTGATCACAAGTATGGTCTGGTGTGTGAACATCATTTTAATGACTGATTGGAGTCGATAACTTCAAACAATGTTGGATGAAACTTTCTCAGATTTGATTGCAGAATTGGATTGGATAACTACTTATGTCCGTGGAATACTCTTTGACTGTCACCTGATAACCAATCAAGAGTACTTTTTACACTGTTTGAACTGAGATTTGCAACAACATTACATCTCTAACTAAATGACATTGTAAGAAACTTACTTTGTGTTAGTTGGATAGTTTTCTTTTGGTGTCCCTTGGTGTTGTAGATTACCACTCTTTTCTTATAACAGTCTGCCACTGCCATCTCATCCCCAGGTACAGAGGCATCAATATCCCAAGCCCATTGGAATCCTGTATGAAACTCCAAACCAAGCTCCCACCTTGGTTCCTCCATAATCAGATTACCCAGGGAGATGTCACAAACCCCTGGATTGAATGTCAGATTGGCAAAGGTAGAATCTATCTTGGGTTGATTTTGATTTCTGAGTAATTTCAAGTCCTTACTGAGAGAAGGATAGCATGCAAGGAACTCATGAGCTGAATTTGTTTTACTGATTTCTTTGGCAGACTGCACTGAATGCTGTATTTGCTGTGAGTTTACACTCACTGTTTGCTCATATTCCTCCAATGTCTTGTTACGATCTATGTGGATGGTTTTTATTTTATCCATGATGCGACTCTCTTGAGCTGTTACTTCAGCCCTGATCTCATCAGCTCTGATCTTTACCTCTGCCATGGTTTTCTCAACTGCAATGTCTAGGTTGGCTTTCATTGTTGAGACAGTTGCTTGAGATTGTTCAAGGTTCTTCAGGATTTCTTCAAGGGGAGTCATGAGTTGAGCCAATGACTGTTTATATGTGGATGAGGCTTGGTTGCAATCAATATATTCATGTCGTGGTTTACAGTGATCTATGACAGTGCAGTCTCTACAAATCATCACGTCACATGTTGTGCAATAGAACCTTGTCACTTCACCTTCATGACTTTTGCATTCTGGATGACGTTTTGATTTTGTCTTTTTCATTGCAATCTTTCCATCACTAATCTCTTTCAAAGTAGCTACTGTGTGGTTTGATAATGAAGGAATTTTCTTGTGCATTTTGTGGCAATTTGCACAAATGAACATGGGGCAGTCAAAACAGAAATATGTTGCCTCGTTTTTGTCCTCGCATAAATTACAGACCAATTTGCTGTTTTCAAGTGAACTGACCTGCTGTAGTTGGAGAGCAAGACCAGTTAAAATGAAGTTAGTCTTGAAATCTAGAACACCCTTTTCAGGAAGTTGTGTCTCCTTTCGACACAAAGGACAAATAAGCATCTTAGCATCTTTGTAGTTGGTAGTCTGGTATTCAAGTAAGCAGTGTTTACAGAAGCTGTGAAAACAGTCCAGTAGTTTGGGTTCTGTGTACTCCTCTTGGCAAATACTGCACTCCAGATAATCCTTTCTGATTTTCTCTAGAGCTGAAACCTGTGCTGGTTCAGAAGATGCCATTTTGATCTGGAAATAAAAAGCGAAGAGCAGAAACATTATATTACCAAAGAATAAGCATTCAGTTTACACAAACCAATATCAGTATACATCTGTTGCTGTATTACAATGTACATCAAATTGATCTCTACGCTGTACATCAATGTGAGAATGCAATGAAACATACCACACATTCAAACTACAAATGAAGATTTCTTTCATGTAGCATTTTTAAAATAGCTTTTAAATACCCATTAGCATACATTTAGTCAATAATAACCAAAAAAGGTTATCATCAGTTTCAAGGCTGTGAGATTACAAATATATTTACTTCTTTTCAATCTAAACACAACTACAGCAAAGTTTACATTTTTGTGTTGTCTCACTGGAAATAACAACACTAAACTAAATCAAACTATCAAAATATTCCAAATTACAGAAATCGCCTCTGAAAACTTTTTGGATTCTAACAAGCTCTACCGGCCTACACTGTAATATGATATTACAAAATTTGAATATGTGAACATGAGATGTTCATTTAAGAATCAAGTTTTAAACAAGTATTTTGTTTACCAAATTAACATCATTTTTAGTAAGTCAACTTGTGGTGAAAGTAATTTCTATGTACACAAACTTGATATAATAAATTTAAGTCGATGAAATAAATATCTTCAACTTTAAACTAAGCAATGTTTTCTACATTTGGAAGATCCAGTTCAAGAGGCTGTGTACAGTGTTCTAGCCAGGCATACAACAGCGTGTCAGGCGGACAGACTATCAACAAATTCAGACACACTTTTTTCACGCTGATACGCTATCTATATGGTACCGAGAATCATGAACGTTTTCTCTTTGTCTGGGGTAAAGACTTCTTGTTTGTTTTCTTTTGCTTTGTTTTTTCAATCAAAATATTTCTTTTGCGACGCACTTTCACACAACAGCATCAAAAAAGTTACCGTACTATACATGTACGACATACGGCCGGCTGCAGTCAGGAAGCAGCACTCAACCCACCCTGCCCATCAGCACTGTAGAATCGCCTACAGGGTTTGTTTGAGCAGTGAGCATGACATACCGAATTGACTGTACGACAAAATTAACCAATGTAAAAATTCAACACATGCTATGTAGGAACGCAACAGCCAATAAAAACATTTGTTAATGAGACTGTCAAGTCCATATCTGCTTCTCGCTTCCATTGATAGATTGCCCTGCACTGTGCGATATGGCTATGCAGACTTGCTGTGTGGGAAATGTGAACTGGTTCACAACCAGACTGCATGGTGTCCGTTTAAATCATAAGTTGGCACGGAAGAGTGCACCCCACTAAATAAGGAGAAAACAGAGCGTCAACCTCAATAATATTTTGTAGGCCCTCTAAGTATTCTCAATTATAAGATTATACAGATTTGAGAGCCCAATAAAAGGAAAACAGTGAAATAGTTTTGCCCAGTTGTGACCTGGGGGATGTTGACTTCCAACTTGACGTATTTTGGATGACGAAGGCCCTATAATCTCAAAATGGTGTCTACCATAATTTGTTAACTTGGGGTTTTTAACGTGTCTTTGTTTATAATAATTTGTAAAGTGGCAATCAGTGTGATAATGTATATTGGGTATTTTAATCCAGCCATAATTTCAAATCAAATTTTTAATGGGCAAAACAGTTTACTTACAGGGAAAATTAAATGTTAAATATTACAAAATGGTGGATTGCATCCCAGTCAGCGTGTTGTTTTTGGTAGTTTGGGGGAATAATTTTATTGTGTGAAAAACAAATGTAATTTTCTTCTTTCATGCAAAAATTGTTAAATATTGTTTGCAAGTTTTACAAATTGTTCACAAGCGTTTTGATCCTGAAAACTCCAATAATTTAAAAGGAATGATGAAAAAACATCTTTGACTGGCAATAGTAATAGACATTTACAAATGTATTTTGGTTTTACCCTTACACCAATGTGTATTAAGCACTGTATACACAGTGCTCTCCCGAGTTCTGTGAAAAAAATCCACAGGCAAACACTCGTGAGGGATTCGAACCCTCAAACTTTGCATTGCTAGAGCAGATGTCTTACCACTAGACCACTGAGCTAGCCCGATGGCTAGAGGTGGGTTCGAATCCTTAGCAGTGGGTACTGCAATGATCTAATAGTTGTTAATAATTGCATGGAAGATACAAAAAATTAATTTGGTCAAATCCCAGCTGTTTGCCTGTGGATTTGTTTTCACAGAGCTCGGGAGAGCACTGAGTATACAGTGCTTAATACACATCGGTGTAAGGGTAAAACCAAATTAAATCCTTTATCCCCGATGCAAGCATTAACATCTATATAATCATTACAGTACCCACTGCTAAGAATTTGAACCTGCCTCTAGCCATCGGGCTAGCTTGGTGGTCTCGTGGTAAAACATT
Organism: Pisaster brevispinus; assembly: GCA_023634235.1. Taxonomy (NCBI): domain Eukaryota; kingdom Metazoa; phylum Echinodermata; class Asteroidea; order Forcipulatida; family Asteriidae; genus Pisaster; species Pisaster brevispinus. The sequence continues at coordinate 12,539,490 of JAMKCF010000019.1, read as the reverse complement.
TGCTCTAGCATTGCAAAGGTCGTGGGTTTGAATCTCACCTGAGTGTTTACCTCCAGATTTATTTCACAGAGCTCGAGAGAGCACTGAGTATACAGTGTTTAATACACATCAGTGTAAGAGTAAAACCAAATTAAATCTTTATCCCTCATGCAAATATTTACATCTATTTAAGCAACGACAAGTTAGTGCATGCATGCTGAATCAACTATGATATTACAAGTTCATAGTTGCATGATACAAGTTGAAAGCAGCTGCTGAGTAACAGTGTAACTGTAAGTTTTTCAAGTACAATAATAATATACTAATCTATTGCATTATCAATCAGGGCGGGTAGGGTTTGCAATAACTGTGTTCAATTTGGATGTTGTGCCATTCAAATTTGTTAGCCTATTCTTAAGTTGTTTGTATGTTGTTATATTTAAGCATCAAACTACAGGGCAGGCAATGCTTGAATTGAAACCATGGCTTGTTGAGTGGCTGTACTAGAAGAAGTACATGACCCTTCTCTTCTTAACCCCTAACCCTAACCCTAGCCCAAACGCTAGCCAGAATATTTAGCCCTGTACCCTGAGTCAAAAATGTCATGTTTCTAAGTGGACTCATACATATAAAGATTTAGGAGAAACTATTCCCATCTCTAATGATGACCTCCAACTCTTTGTTCAAGAAAGTACGCAATCATGTCAACATTATTTCTCCTTTGGAGTTTGTTTGATCCTCATTTTAGGGTGGGGGAGCAGAATGTGTTGACATAAGGAGAGGGGATGGCTGGAGTAATGGTTGTTCAATATAACAAAATCTGGCAAACTTGACCCTTATGGAACCTTGAAATCTAAATACATGTAAATTTAAAAAAAACACTCTCTAAAATGTTCTTCAGAACCACCGTAGGATACTGTCAAGACTCAAAAGTCTCTGGATTGTTCAACTGGAAGGAAAATACATGAGAAGAATCAACTTGTGTGTAAATATGCAGGCACTACTCATTTGAGAATGTACACAAAACACCACAGAAGCAGTTTGTTTAAGACTGCCCTTTCTCATCAAATTGAAAAAAAAAAGTAAATGTGTTTTTGAAATATTTATAATGTCCTGAATGTGGTCTCCGATCAAAGTGTAAAAATAACTTCCTACATGTATATAGGGTGCACCCCACTAAATAAGGAAAATACAAAGCGTTGGCCTCATTATTATTTTGTAGGCCCTCAAAATATCTATATTAGACATATTTGAGAGCTCAATAAAAAAGAAACAGTGTAAAAAATAAAGCCCAGTTGTGACCTGGGGGTTGTTGACCTCCAACTAGAGGTATTTTGGATGACATAGGCCCTGAAATAAATAGTCCTATTGGCTGAGAGGTGTAGGGGCGATTTTCAAGATTGATGCTTGGACGTTTGGAAAATTCTACTAATGTAGGGGTGTTTTTATTTGGAGGGGGAATAACTTTACGTGCCCAGTGCCTCCCTGTAATAAATTGAGCAGAGGATAAAAGTTCAAGAGTCAATGGATAATTTCGCCTTTAGAGTAAAAAACTGTGAGACTTTAAAGTATTTTTTGTGTATTGTTGAATATTAGCATTAATTTGCACTGTATGCTATGGGAGTTTATTTAGTGGGGTGAACTCAGAACATTATGACTGATGGTGGAGGAACCTTCTCATGATTTAGGGTTTTACAACTAAACAGATGCCTATTACATGCAGAATATCTGTAAGAACAAAAGTCCTTGGTCAGGGTATGTTAAGAACAGCTGCAGTTTTAATTTAAACGATGATTTTTCCGTCGGAAAATTGGAGAATTGTAACTAGAATTATTGTCTCCTATTTAATGATTGCTATTCTGTAACCCATTGTGACCACTGTTGTTTGTACGTCGCTAGCCTTCCTACCTGGTACCCTAGATTCAATAACTGTCGTTCCTTTTTAAATATCAAGTCAATCGTAAAGTAATTTGCTTTTTTTACCTTATTTAATAAACCTCCAGGCAATTATTTTTTTCCATACATACATTACTTGCCCAGTGGAAATACTTAACGGCACTGTCTAAGGTAACTGGTAAAAAAATAATTTTAAAATATCTAAAGATCGTTTACATTTTACTTTTAAAATGTGTCCCAGTCTTTAAGTTGTTAGAGTTTTTATTCTTCATTTATTTAGAAATTTTAAATAAAAGAAAAAACAAACAAACGCTATGCCATTTAGCAAACATACAAGTACAAATACTCAAAAACTGTTTAATTAGTTACTATGATTAGTAAGTTTATGCAAATAAGCAGGAATTTAAATACAAATATCAGCTTAATATATGAGGAATTCTGAAAACGCATGGGCAACAGATGGGAATCAAACATAATTTTATGAAAAGTCTGTAATTTCCTCAATTCAATAGGATTATTTAAAAGTGATCTCTTTATATAAAAATGTTTCATTTAAATCTTTAAATTAGGTCATGAGAAAACAAAAATGTGTATCGGAAGTATGGGTTATCAGTATCTAATCTTGATAACAACTATCACATCAAAAAAGTGCCCAATATTATTTTGTGGACAAGCTTGTACACTGTATAATTTTGTATCTTTAAAATAGTTTCAGATGAATTTAAAGGGTAAAACAATGTCTATGAAATGGCCTAGAATGAACCAGAGAGCATCTTGACCTTAAATTTCTTCGATGGGGCCCCCGGACCACACGTCATAATGGCCTGGAGCTCGCAATTATTTTTGTTATTAATTCCCAGACCCTATAATGTTGTCCTGGGTAGAACACTGGCTGTGTAGCCATGATCAAGGCAGGCCAGTGACACATGGAATTATGAACCAGTTTCTGCATTAGTCCCATGGCTTAATGTAAAAAGTTGTGACACGCCGGACTAAAGCACCAAACTTTGCAAACTTGTTTTAGGGGTCCCATAGAAGCATATTAGGGGGGGGGGTGTCCGGTTTGTCATCTTCAGGTCAGTAATCTAAAGGGATCAACTTTTTCCACATAGCTCTGCCTGAGTGTCTGAAAAAGAAGCTGCAAGGTCCTTTGTCGTAAGTTTCCATGATATGCGGAAGTGGCCCTCTATTGGTGAAAAATTGATAGGCAGTATTTCATGAAACAAACATGATTTTTCTAAAACAAACACATTTGTTTCATCATCATCCTTACAACACGTTGCTTATAGCTTATGCATTGCTTATAGATTACAAGTAACCTCATCTCAAGTTTGAACCTTGTTTCAAGATTAATTTTAACAAATTATTTGTTTGTTATAAGAACTGAAGTTTATTTATACAACATTTTAACAAGTATTTCTCTTGTAAAGAATTTAAAAAAAGAATTTTAAAAGAAGACTTGATTTCAAATGAAAAAGTCTTCACTCGGCTTGTTTTCATGTTTTTTTTTTAATAAGCATTTATTTACAGAGTCTAAAATTTATTTAGGTATCGATATGCTCCATATTGAACTGATCTGATTAAGATGAAGAATTTCACATGTTGAGAGTAAGTTTGTGCTCAACACATTGAGGGCGTACTATACACAAAGCGGTGATTTATGTTTTTAATAAGTTTCAAGTCCTGGGATACCTGGACATCGTACAATAATTTACACTTTTGAGAGAACAATACATTTGATGTCATTTTTTGATCTTCCAAACTGAATCAAGAATTAAACACAAATGTTCAAAAGGTCAAACAACATTTAAGGTAAATATAAATGATAATATGGTACTTTACCAAGCAAAATTGAGACAGGCTCTTTGCATAGCAAAATGCTGGGAATTAGTGATACAATCTCTTTTTTAATCTTTGTTGTTCATAACACTGAATGTAACACTTAGACAATGTTTCAATCAAACATCAAGAACATGCCTCTAAATAATCAGCCTGTACCTCAGGGTTCTGCCCAGGATTTTTTCAGTGGCGGAAAAAAATTGGCAGGCAGGGGTGGGGTTGAGGCAGCAAAAAGCAGGGTCAAAGGTCACTCACAAATATAAGATGAGGTCACAGCTGTTAAAATACCTAGCCTACCAGTAGTTTGATGCAAAATATTAAATTTAAGGAAATAAAAAATGCTACAGACAGGAACTGTGCTTTGTGATACATTGCAGTTATTGTATTCAGATATGCCTTACATGTGCAGGTCGGTCAAGCTTTCAAACAACTTCAGCAAGAAGAATTTTGACAACTTGTTTTTCAAATAATACTCCATTCCCACCCGTTCTTAATGCCTGATCAAGAGTTTTGTTGTGTGTTGCAGTCCTTCTGATTTGAAAATCCCAGGTGTGTGAAAAAAAGCACACCTGGATTCTTCTAGGCGTGTGATTTTTGTGGTACAGGCTGGTCACTTTAAAGTCGGTCTTCTTAAAACTAAACAGCGGGTAGTGATGTACTTAAAATAACATGGCAAGGGATCTTGTGAAGGTAGAATTGGTTGTACACTGGACACTTTATCAACAAAATCTCCCATGATTGATACTTATTTATCTAAACACTCAAAGAAGCATACAATTGTCGAAGCTAAAAAAAAAAAAAGTTCGCAAACTTGCGCTTTTTGAACGATCTTATCCCCTAATTTCTGCCCTTAATAATACTGTTTTCATCAACAACCATTTCCATGGATTCGTGAATAAAGGATCGCTTGTTTAAAATAGCTTCTTTTGCAATACATTTTCGATTGAACGGTCGGTCGACGACGCACATTTGGGAAAATAGTGCGGCGAGAGCGATGTGTTTATGAGTACCAGGCTACAATTTTGTATGATATATCACAGCAGGAAGGAGGTCACGATTAGACTCCACCGCACGTCTTCTAACCCCTGGAAAATCGAATTGTGTGTTTCCCTACTTGCCTACCTATTGTAGTATGGAACATGAAGGAGAGAGCCAGACAAACAATGTGCATGCATGTTTTAACGTTCGCATACTGAAATGAACGATCACAGCTAGTAAATACCACGACTAAGGACTTTATCGACAGAAAACAAGCTGGATATCTTGAATTTACCGGTAGATTTTCTTTTAAAAACCTACATATTAAGTTGAATAATTAATAGTTTGGCAAGAATTTAATTTGGCAGTTAAGTTAATTCACAAAATTTGAAAATTTGTGGTGGTCGGAAAAAGAAAAGATTCCGTCAGTGGTGGGAGGGGAATCATGAGTGCTGGGCGGGTTTTCCGGCACCAACCACCGTGGGCAGAACCCTGAGTACCTCCATTGAATTGGAAGATAATACACTAACAATCTAATCTGAGTACATCATTTGAGAAACCACACGAGCATGTCAATTGTACAACACTTTTACATGTAAACCAAGAAATATGAAACCAAGAAATAGTATTTGAATGTCTAGTACGGTCTTATGCACATATCAATTGTAGTCCCGCCCCTGGGGGACCCGGGACTTTGGCAGAGGTAGTCGGGACATAGACGGGGGTGTGCAAAGAACCGTGCCCCGCTAGCCGGGACAATAGCGGGGTCTTTGCCGAGGTTGTACAATTTTGTTTCCCGCCATACCGGGACAATAGCAGGATCTTTGCCGAGGTTGTACAATTTTGTTTCCCGCCCTACCGGGACAATAGCAGGATCTTTGCCGAGGCCCGAGGTTGTACAATTTTGTTTCCCAGCCCTACCGGGACAATAGCAGGATCTTTGCCGAGGTTGTACAATTTTGTTTCCCGCCCTACCGGGACAATAGCAGGATCTTTGCCGAGGTTGTACAATTTTGTTTCCCAGCCCTACCGGGACAATAGCAGGATCTTTGGCGAGGTTGTACAATTTTGTTTCCCGCCCTACCGGGACAATAGCAGGATCTTTGCCGAGGTTGTACAATTTTGTTTCCCGCCCTACCGGGACAATAGCAGGATCTTTGCCGAGGTTGTACAATTTTGTTTCCCAGCCCTACCGGGACAATAGCAGGATCTTTGCCGAGGTTGTACAATTTTGTTTCCCAGTCCTACCGGGACAATAGCAGGATCTTTGGCGAGGTTGTACAAATTTGTTTCCCGCCCAACCGGGACAATAGCAGGATCTTTGCCGAGGTTGTACAATTTTGTTTCCCGCCCTACCGGGACAATAGCAGGGTCTTTGCCGAGGTTGTACAATTTTGTTTCCCGCCCTACCGGGACAATAGCAGGATCTTTGCCGAGGTTGTACAATTTTGTTTCCCGCCCTACCGGGACAATAGCAGGGTCTTTGCCGAGGTTGTACAATTTTGTTTCCCCGCCCTACCGGGACAATAGCGGGGTCTTTGGCGAGGTTGTACAATTTTGTTTCCCCGCCCTACCGGGACAATAGTGGGGTCTTTGGCGAGTTGTACATATTTGTTTCCCCGCCCTACCGGGAGAATAGCAGGGACTTTGCAGAACTGTACAAATTGTATCCCCCACCCCACGGAACTACCGGTACATACCTAGCCTCGAATGATAGCAACTAAGGCTGTCCATCGTCGATGCCCCACACAGTGCAGTGCGCTCCGATCCGTCTACGCACAACTGACGTAACTAGTTTCATTTCTGGCTTTTGTGGAAGCTTTGAAATATAAATGCAGACATGCCTGGGCTGGGATCGTGCGAAACAAAATGCCCGTATGTCGGGGCTGTCATAGTGCAAGGTTTGTAACAAATTCTCTATTTGACAGATTTGAGAGCCCAATTAAAGAGAAACAGAGTAAAAATTTTGCCCAGTTTTGACCTGTGGGTTGTTGACTTCCAATTTGAGGTATTTCAATCGACATAAGCCATGAAATAAATGGTCCTATTTGCTGAGAGGTGTAGGGACATTTTTCAAGATTAATGCTCGGACGTTTGGAAAATTACACCGGTGTAGGGGTGTTTTTATTTGGCGGGGAGAAAACTCGACCGGCCTAGGGATTCCCCATATTAAATTGAGCAGGAGATAAAAGTTCAACAGTCAATGGATAATTTCTTCTTTACAGTAAAAGGTTGTGAGACCTCTAAGAACTGTTTTTGTATTTTTGAATACTTAGCATTTTGCACTAAATGCTTAGGGAGTTTATTTATAGGGTGCACCCTACACTGTGTTGACAATGAACTTCAGTGTCAAAGGTCATAGAGCTAGGATGTTGTTGTCTGGGTTGTTTATCAATGAACATGACAATGTAAACAACTCAGTTAGTGCAGTTTGTTATGAGCACAATAATAAGTACAGTGATGACAAGGTCACCCTCTGAGATCTCTGGAAGAAAGAACGCAATGTTTTATGTGTTTTATTTCATTTTGCCACATCACTTTTTTCAACCCTTAAAAAGCATTGTGGTGAAATGACTACATTGAAAACTTACAATGCGTGTACATCAAGGATGAGGACGATCACCTTTTATTGAATCGGCTTTATGGTTTCAAAAATGTAGCGGAAATTTAGGTCAGCTTCTTTTTTCCCAAGATCTGTGAAATTGTTTACAATACAACTTCTAACTCAAGCTTTTATTTATTAAAACTACCTGCAACAGAAAACATTTATTAAAAACAGCATGATGAAAGTTTGTTTTTAACACAATTGCCACACTACACATTGAGCTGCTGTGTGAGGTGCCTGGAAGTCAAGATTCTCTTGAAAACCCATCTACTCTTAAGGTCAACTTGTACACTTTATTGGTGAACACTAAACTCGATTGGACGGTTTATGATGTATATCATTTGCATTCTTTACTTTGGTTTTTAAAAATGCCCTCCAATAACAAAAGTTTAGTGAGCTGAGGATTCAATGGCTAAGAAATGTACTTCAATAAATCGGGTCAAAATAATTAGTCATTTTATTTGACTGGCGCACAGTTCACTCATGGTTTTGATTTCTATAAATCGGACCCAACTAAAATTGTGTTAAAGACTTTTGTATCTGAACAAAAAAAAGAGCTACATGAAAAAAATTGAGATATAGTTTTTTTCTCTTCCTATCAGGAACAACTTGAAGAAAGCGCTCATAGTGACTATAAGATGTGATGCTAAAAGATCAAGAAAATGGACTTACCTTGATGGTTTAATGTCAGTCTGCAAACTGCTGGAGCTTCAAACTTGATCTTATTTTTGTCTGTAAAATATAAGAGTTATTTCTAGTTTATGTGACCATCATAGTGTGTAGATAAGATGCAGTATCTTCCGAGCTTGTATTAACGAGAGTCGACTGTACACGCTAAAATCAAACTGTTACTCAATAAGTAAGACATGGTGTCCAAGTGTGAACATTTTGTTGAGGGTACACGCAGGGTTAATTAATGGCCGAATAAACAAAAATGATAATAAGTGGCTAAACCTAGGTCCCCCTGTTCTGGACAGTACTGGGGGATTTGAAGAATGTTTGGTGTGTTTATGTTTAGTAACCTTCAAATGACAGTGTGGGGCAATACCTATTGACACGTACATGTAGGCCTATATAATTATTGGGGAAGACTATATGACTTGTGATTTGAAAATTTGTCATTTGGCCAGTGTTTTGCATCAAATTTTGTTCGTTTACACGACTCAAAAACAGCCAATAGTTGATACATTAAAAGAAAGTAGATCAGGGGAGTAAGAAAAATGGGCAGGAGATAGGCCTAACATTTAAGTTTGTTTAGTTTTCTTGTAGGCCTACCTCTTGTCTCTATTTTTATTATCACCGATTAACATCAGCGACACCGATAGCGCACACAATGTACCAAGTGCCGCTGTATTAACACCACACGCACCGCATGCTGTGCTCCAATGCCATAGGCCCTGTACCACCAGTACGTGTAATAACGCTTTCCTTAGTTTACCTTATTTAAAATGCACGACCTCAGCAGAAACGGACCAATCAGAACGCTTTTTTGTGGCTCCGAAGCTAGCGTGTGGTATGGAAAACAAATCGCAGACTGCCAACCCATCAGGTGAGTTGGCACGGAATGACCCATAAGATATGTAAATAACATGAAAAAATAGTTTGTCTATTTCCTCCGATTAACTTTGCTTGATGTTTACTGACAGCGGCCATTTTGGATTGATCCCAATCATGCCAATCGATTCAAGACGTCAACGGCCGGCCGGGCTGTGGGCGGAGCAGAAAGCAACCATTGCAATGTTTGCATCCTCAGTTTTTTCCAATAACCGATATATTGGAAATTCAATATCGAGTATACTCGATATCGAGTATTTCCCGTGCGCAAATGAAGCCTAAAAACAGCGCTTAATATACTGAAGATAGACAGTTTATTGGGGTTGCATATAGACCAGTTTTCCGCACATGTTGTTGGACCAAACAGTAATTGCGCCAGCCCGCATGTTTTTGGTTTTACAACGAAGATAAGACATGAAAACCGTTGCCGCCTCCGCTTGCTAGGCGAATAGCATCGTGCAGAGAATGCTCCCTGCAATTAACGTCTAGTGATTGGCCAACCAAAATAAAGACACAGAGCCTTTGTGAGTCGCTGACGTAAGGAGTGAGTCGCCGACGTAAGAAGTATAAAAAAAGTGTTCAACAATGGATGGTCATAATTCAATGCGTTCTGGCACAGAAGTGTCAATCAAGTTGTAGGGCGGCTTTGAGTCTTTGAGATTTGTGTTTTGGTGTACAGTGGACTCTTGTAATACGAGGTATTTCACCAGTCCAGAACTGTCCCATGCGTGTTTCTATGTCTTAAAAAACGGAAGATACGAGCACGGTCGTAACGAGAACACGGATAACACGAGGTATTTTTGTGACCCCATGATGACAAAATGTATTGTTTTTCATACTTTTGTAGCGAGATCTGAAAAAATATTGTTGCATAAAAGCTTACCATTCAGTCAAGGTTCGGAAATAATTCTTGTTGCCAGACTTATTTCGGATCGGACTGGCCATGCGGTTCTGTCCGATCGAAAACCGGAAACATTTCCCTGGTAACCGGTCGTAACGAGAACACGGATAACACGAGGTATTTTTGTGACCCCATGATGACAAAATGTATTGTTTTTCATACTTTTGTAGCGAGATCTGAAAAATATTGTTGCATAAAAGCTTACCATTCAGTCAAGGTTCGGAAATAATTCTTGTTGCCAGACTTATTTCGGATCGGACTGGCCATGCGGTTCTGTCCGATCGAAAACCGGAAACATTTCCCTGGTAAAAAAAGTGGTAACCTACGTTTGATATGCTACTTCGCTTACACGCTGACGGCTACCAGCAAAAACAACGTTCAGCAGTATCGAGTCTGTCACATCATGGTCACATGAACGGCAAGTTTGACATCACTTTGCTTTGATTTTTATCTTGAGTTATAAAATATTAAATTTCCAAGATCATAGTCAACAAAAATGCATTTATCAAAGAACTAAGAACGAAGTAGAATGCAGCGCAGCTTTTGCAAATTCAAATATTCACTCACACGGTGTGTCCATCACCCAATTCTAACCTCAAGTTATGAACAATCAAAACATTGGGAGATAACCAGGACACTACTTGACAAGAAGAGAGAACGGAAATTAAACAACTATCGCTCAACATTTAATTTAAGCCAATCAGATCAATGGAGGGTTACGTCCCAACTCCCAAACAACCGATAGGCTGGGGCGGCAAGGCCGGTTTCTTCTGAGATTATACCAGTACCACGCAAGCGGGCGTGAACTATAGCGGCGGGCCGCGGGTGAACACAAAGAACAGCTCCACAAGGGCAGTTGGTCGTCAAATGTATTTTATTTAATAGACCTACTCAATGTTGTTAAACTACAAATAAAGATGGCAGCTTTTCTAAAAATAAAACCCTGAGATTGTCTGGATAATCTGACACTCTTTCAGTGTTTTCATATCACTTAGGAACGTCAACATTTTTGATACATTAAAAATTTCGATATTTCGATATGATTAAAATTGTGACATCGGCGATATCGATGTCAAAATAGTATCGAGTATTTGAGTACTGTAATATCGATATATCGAAGCTTTCCACACATATTCCTGGTGTCCTTAACTATCAGCCTGTTGGGTTCAGAATTGTTGATTTTGTCCTTGGATGACATTATTTGTGAAAATAAAATGGATATTGACGCCTCCTCTGTAACTTTCTGTACTGACTCCGTTTATGAATACTCGCACGCAAGAGCCACACATAGCAAGTTCGTCACACTTGTTCTAGTCTGGTGCAAGATTCCTCTCGCTTTATTTTGTCATGATTTTTCCCCGCGAGAGGGCGCTTTCATCCACGAACCCGCCTGAAATGATAGTGCCATCAAAACAAAGTCTTGCACCTAGCCCCACTTGTGTGGCCAAGGAACAGGAAACTTGAATCCTTGGCCACACGTCAGGACCCATGTTTTCTTCAGCTCAACGATTAAAAAAAAAAGCGCATTCCCCACGGGCGGGTCGGCGGTTTAAACCACCTCCATGTGTTCACTTACCTCTTAGCTTGACCTGGGTGTTTTGGCTGAGTTGATTGGCAGGAATAGAATCAATCCAAAATGGCCGCGCTCAGTACATCTCGCGAAAAGTAAGTCAGAGAAAGTTGAAAATTTTTAATTTAAATATCTTTTAAAATTGTTATTTATTTAATCACCCAAAACATCCAGGTCAAGCTAAGAGGTACATGTACATGTAGGTGAACACATTGAGGTGATTTAAACCGCTGACCCGCCCGTAGGGAATGCGCCTGTATTTTTTAATTGGTGAGCTGAAGAAAACATGGGTACTGACGTGTGGCCAAGGATTCAGGTTTCCTGTCCATTGGCCACACCAAGACTACATACGTTCGTGCTGCAAGGCGCGTTGACCCGGAAGTTGATGGAGTCGCTATGCATTTCGCACATGTGCACACGTGCTCACTTGTCAATCGGTACACGATGTTTAAAACGTTAGCATGGATCTGCGATTTATTTTCTGGAATAATAATAATATCATCCATAAATATTTGTTATTTTTTGATGCCTCAAAGTCAAAAGTGTAGTTACGGCCATGAAGAATATATCAACAGAAATTAACCTTCTTAAATCAGGCAAAAATATGAAAAAAACATTAGTCAAAAATTTGTTTGCATGCTAGAGAAGTTTTATACCCAGGACGTCAGAGCAGTGGCACTGACGTCCTACCCACCACGCACCAGCATGACCAGGGCAACGGGTACCGGTCACTTCGGCACCTCGCAAACTCGGCACCTGCAAACTCGGCACCTTGCAAACTCGGCACCCACAAACTCGGCACCTAGCAAACTCGGCACATGCACAAATATAAACTCGGCACCCACCACGAGCCCTGTGGCTTCTACATGTAGTTTGAGGCCTGCATTCTTATTTTATTTTCTGTTTTGTAAAACTGGATTCAAGAATACTTCTTCAAACAAATCGCTTTCTTTTGTTATGGATGGTTTAAAATATTTCATGAATGATGTAAATAAATGTGACTTTTTAATTGAATTGGAATGAGGAAGTTTTTAACTGTCAGGTAAAGTTGTCCGGTATTGTGTCCGGGGGGACAGATTCACCCACATGGTCAAAAAAGGTCACACTATCTCGGTTAAACTATTTTCCCACCACTTACCAGTTATAATAACACAAGTGGATATAGTCCAGCACAGTTACCACATTTGGAATTGTATTATCACAAATACATTTTTCAAATTACAACAATTCAACAGATACAGCGTCACTGGATGGGATAGCACCAACATAGTTTACTATCCATATCCTTCAAGAAACTTCAGAATGGTGCAAAGTTCTGCATTAAACTCCAAGAGTGATTTTAGGTTTCGGCTTAGGCAAAAGTCTCGTGCAGAATCATAAATTAAAATATTTGTGGGACATTTTGTGATAGCGGTCAATTATGCCAGACGTAAACTTAACAAAAAAGGTAAAACATATTTTAAAATACATTAAATATGTTAATAATAATACACATTAAGCATTCTTAACTATCTTTTGTTTAATTTAACATCTCCGTGGGGTTTGACCTTTCTAGCGGTTTACAGAACAGGTGCCGAGATTGCTAGGTGCCGAGTTTGTTAGGCAAAAAAGGCCGGTGCCGAGTTTGTATGGTGCCGACATTCTTGGTGCCGAGTGGGTGCCGAGTTTGCAAGGTGCCGAGTTTGCAAGGTGCCGAGTTTGTGGGTGCCGAGTTTGCGAGGTGCCGAAGTGTCCGGTATTCAGGGCAACACTGTGTACATGTCAATTGTCATGTGTACACAATCCTATTCAAAACTGTTTGCCCTTCACGTTTATGCACCTACAGTTCTTTTTAGACACCAAATCTCGCCAAAGTTAGGCTCTATGCGTTCTTTGTACTCCAATTGAGCTCGGCGTGGGTCCAGAAAGCTTATTTTGCAACCTAAAAATGTTAAAAAGGAATAAATTCTTACCGTCATCCGGCTGCCATTCACGCCATTTTCACACAGTACCTTTTCACACCGCCTTCTAACAAACATGGCGGGGTGTTGCATTAGGATCCGGATGTGAACAAAACTAACCAACAGTTGTACGGGACCAGCGTTGATGCGCACGGAGTACCAGTTTCTTTGGTATATTTTTGCGAACGCAGCAAACAGCCGTAGGAGAAAACATTTGACAGAGCATGCACATGGCCAGCACAAGAAAGTTTGCAGACGGCTGTTATACAATATTATTATGTACGTTTTTCAGGCTGAACTCTGCGCCTATGTACCGAGTGCGCTAGCAGAGTCCTCGAAACCTCAGGCCACTAATTTTTTTTTTGCAAATAACGTTTTATTAATTAATCAAATTATTTCTTAAATTTTGTTTACCAACAGTTTAAATTATTTAAACATTTTACCATTTCGAAAAGGTCGAAGGGGGCGACGTTCAACCCCCCCAACACAAAAGGGCCTGTTCTGTGCGGCCATTTGTTTAGGGCCGTATTATAAAAAGAAGAATCGTGCAAGAATTAATGAATGGTCTTGAGGGATAGCTGACATTACAAGGTGCTCGTAGGGTCAAGGGAGCACATGACATAACAGACGTGTAAATCCTATAACAGAACTTAAACTGCAATGTCTTCATAAAACAAGGATGTACAACAATAGCCACTCGTATACAGTGTCGAACCGGTGTTGGCAGCTGCTCAAAATACTTGCCCCCTCAAAAAAGATCAAAGAAATACACAAATGAATGGCTTGCTACCTATTACCCCCCCCCCCCAACACACACACACACAAGTGTGTAAACACCTCCAATCGGGGACCTCCTATTGTCCCTCTTTTGTTTGGACTTTAACTTTTTGGCAACAGCTCCCATTGGTTTTGTACACAATTTCCAACTGGGGACCTTTACCCAACCGGGGACCCTATTGTCCTCTTTTGTTATAGGTCCCCGGTTTGAATGTGAAAACAAACTCACACACACCCACCCAACCTTACGGATCCGGTTTGTGGGGTACTGCTATTGTTGTTCTATTGTTCCCTTTTCTAAAGAATTCCCTTGTGGGGCCCTATTGTTCCTATTGAAATTGCCTTGTGGGGTCCATTGTTCCATTGTTAAAAGTACCCCGTAAGTTGGCATGTGTAAGGGCACACACACAAACTTGCCTTGCCCCGCTAGTTCTGCCTATCACTGAACTGAGTTAGGCAGCTGTTGTTTTCTGTCCCCATCAGTACATGGAAAATGCATATCACTGAACTGAGTTAAGCAGTTCTCCTCTCAGTCTTGGTTTGGAAAAGCATGATTTCAAACGAGAAAAAAGAAAATATTAACAAAATGTCTTACTAGCTCTTGGAAAAGCGCTCCAAATGTAGAATCTTTTCAAGAATTTTATTACCAAGACGCACTTTCTAAGAGCGGTGTTTTTCCCCAATAAAGAAAGATTTGCTTAATGGGAAGCAATGACTGACTGGCCAATCCACTTGGAGAGATTTGTTTGTACAATTCGCAAGCAGGCCATTGTGTAAATTCAATACTTTGTCACTTGATGTTACTCACAACACTTCAAGGTATACCAGATTAAAGGCTAACCTATAGGCTTACTTGTTGCTGTACAATTTCGGAATACTATAGATTGAGTACCACATTACCATGACAACTGAAACACCCAGTGTAGTGTGCAAATAATAGAACAATAGAAGTTTATAACCATTCTTTGTAAGATTCCGATGGCTTGGGAAGGATCAGTGATATGCAAGTTCCAGCAGTCTCTGATATGCGCCTATATATTGTCGTTACATTCCCCAAGTCACAACATGTATCATTCATCAACTGGAAAACGTTCAAAAAAATGCAAATCACATTGAAACTCATATAGGACTCCAAAAACGTCTTGTACACTGGAACAAATGCTAATTCCGGCAAAAACTATAAGCCCGGAGAGGGCGCTATGTTAGTTTAACCATGGTTTAACGGTTACGATAAAAGTACGGAATTTTTAGAAGAGACATCAACATAATTATTTGATTTTCTGCCCGAGAATCAGACCTAAAGATTTTCAGACACTGGCAGTGAGTGAAGGTATGGTTTGATTTTACCCAGCCGACCCGACCTCCCATTATAACTGAATAAATCGAGCTCAAAACAATAACAGGTAAATAACAGGACCCTTCTGGTATTTGAACTGCAGCGTACTTTCATCACAAACATTTAGGACCATTTCTAATTTCATTTAATGGGTTTCTTCTTTCATTATGACCGTCAGTCTATATTCTTAATTGCCCTCCCTCCCCTTCCCAACCCTATCCCAACATATTTTATCGGGCAATCAAGACTCAGCAAGCCACGACTAGTACAGTACATGTACATGTACATGTACATGTGTACATGTACTTTCACAATGCACATAACAATACACGTGAGTG
This sequence comes from Pisaster brevispinus, assembly GCA_023634235.1. Classification (NCBI taxonomy): domain Eukaryota; kingdom Metazoa; phylum Echinodermata; class Asteroidea; order Forcipulatida; family Asteriidae; genus Pisaster; species Pisaster brevispinus. The sequence goes on along the minus strand of JAMKCF010000019.1, from coordinate 12,523,777 downwards.
CATTTCAACCCACAACTATTACGTCCAAGTAGCATGTGCAAGGGGAAATGTAAAGTTTACTACGCCCATTTATGTTAATTGCCCACGTTCGTCCTGGAAAAAAACATACGCTTACAGTCCCTATTGTCGCGCTCGCTATACGTACATCAACTTTTAGGAATCGTTCAGTACCCCTCTAGTGCCTAATCCTACCAGTCTGATGCAACTGTCTGATCAAGCAGGGTTTTTTTTCTTCTAAATTACTCTGCGCACGAATTTAGTTGTAATCCCATTTCCTTGACCGCTAAGAGAATACGCTTGAGAAACATAATTTAAAGTTTGAGTGGCCAGGGAAAGGTTGTTTACCTGCTACGTCCTTTAGTTCCACACTGGTCAGCTGGACTCAGGGAATTCCCCCATGACTCTTGCACAAACAAGCCTGAGCCTGAGCTTCTATGGGATGCCAAAGAGGCAAGTAATCCGACCAACACATCGGTCGGTCTGTTGCATCGATCGACGGGTCTTTCGCAGTGTTATAACTACACAGCACTGAAGTTAATAATGAGATGTCCCCTCGATCCACTAAGCAAAAGTAGTAGTCCAGGTAGATTTCCTACCTTCCCCCAGGTAGTAGTTAACATATGTGACGAGCAATGCTTTAAATATGATAGGGGCCAGGCTATTGACGGGTGCATATGGTATTTTCGAGCACGTTTACTATTGGTATTGGTTTATTTACATTCCATTCGTGGCCTTGGCCAACTTGCTAGAATGTTACAATGTTACAATAATGTAGAAACCCATTTCCCTTGTTTATGCGTTTTTAGTTTCATTTAAATAATAATATAAATTTGAACCTTAAAAAGATATTAAAACAATTTTTATTTCGCGAAATTTACTGGTGGATTGTGTGTATTTTAGTTTGCAATTGATTAGAAAAATATCAATGGCAGCCGATTTGTTTAGCTTCTTTTTTTCACCCATACACTCTGTTGCAACGTCATCTGGTAGTCTCCACAATGACATTTCTCATTCTGACTATATTATAGGGTTGCAGAAAATGTGTACTTCCAGACTCGACCAGGTCCTAGTTCGGTTAATAAGACAGGAAAACAAGCTGACTTAGTTTTGGAATTAAGTCATCAATAACGTACAGTTAAATCTCTTATCCAAGTTGTCTTGATATTATATTCAATGCTCTTGGAACAATCAAACTATTTAAAGGTTTTTAAAACTCGACTGAAACTTGTTGTTCCCTCATTGCTCAACAAATGTTTTTAAATGTTTTGAATTCATATTTTAATAAGCCCGAAAAAATTGAATACTAATAATAAAACAAAAATCTACTATAACTAACCATTTATTTGTTTTAATCAACAATAAATAAAATTGGAATTAAGTGACATGCAAGGTTTGGCAATACTGACTAACAGAACATAGCCACAAGGATAAAATAACTTGCGATTCTTATTTATTATTACTTCGGTCATCTCGGCACAGCATTAATTTCATGCTACTTCCCCAAAGTGTGTAAAAAGATACAAAACTGTCAACAACAAAAATCTTTTTCGTTTAAATTAAGACCAACCTGAGAATGTTTCTACATACATCTTGACATAATTGACTTTGCTGCAACAGTGGGGTCCCCAACGCCCACAGTACTATTGCCGATTTCATATAGTCTTGTTTGCCTTGTTTTTGATATTTCTGGTTTGAATCAAAGAAAAATAAAACGGTTGCATCAGGATGAAAAGTTTAAAGCTTTAAACTTTACTTCAAAGATATTGATAGCGTGCTAGTAACAGCAACATTATAAATGTAATAGAATTGATGTGCAGCATGTACAAACACTTTTATTAACACCAGTGTTGTGTCCTTCCTTGTCTCTCATGAAACTTATCAGTAAACGTATTGTCACATCCACAACATTTTCCAAACCACAGCCCTGACTATAATCTCTAATAGATCTCCATAAACATCAGATCCATCTTCTTATTTAAGATTAGGAACCAGCCAGAGCTCAAGTCGGAAACCATTACTCAGTGTCAGAAAGGGCTCTTTGAACAAAAAGTGCCATACATGTACATAAACAATTCTTACTCTAATTGTGTACACACACCTAATTACATACTGTTAATTAAACAGCAATTAAATACTCTACACCCTCAATTTGTTCGCTGATAGTATGGACACGTCTTTCCATTATACATACATCTTAATAGACTTTGGTATACAAGTTTTTTGTAGAGGGAAAACAACATTATTCCCCTTGACAAGTTTTCTAGAAACATATCAGAAAGGGATGGGATAAAAATAAATTCTTGGAACAATCAAAATGGTCTCATTTTCGAGAAAAATATCATGGGACATCATTGGTTATTGGAAGAGTGCATTAATTCCAATCCTCTAGTTTTCAAGAAACATATCATAAAGGGATGGTACATATTGGTTATTGGAAGAGTACATTCATTCCAATCTTCTAGTATACAAGAAACATATCATATAGGGATGGTACATCATTGGTTATTGAAAGAGTACGTTCATTCCAATCCTCCAGTTTTCAAAAAACATGTCATCAAGTGATGGTACATCATTGGATTTCCAAAGTTTGGGTTCATACAAAATAGCATTACATGTAATCAATCAGTAGAAATATTTCAGCATAAAAGAAACATGAGTTGAATGAGTCTGGCAAGAGTCAAAGGAGTTAATTCCATGTCAGCCTCACATACTCAATAACTACCAATGTTAATTATTTAAAAACATATTGTATAAACTCTAAAAAACTTTACCATGACGGACATAGTTTTTAAGTAATTTATTAGTGATTAGCCGCACAGTGTAAGTTGACATTAAAAAACTGGGCTTGTATGGCATCATAAATGGCAAAGTCAAGCGTTTCTTTTACAAATTCCAAATCGCTTTAAAAGTAAATACAACAGACACATCATCTTTGAGGAGATGAGATAAAAATTCTATAATACGTAGAGAACATTCAAATTATAGGCTGTAATTGGTTTTAAAATAAGACACAAAAGTGCGCACAATATTTTCTTGGGGGCTCTTCTGGCTAATAAAATGTAGTTGGTTTGAATTTTTCCAACCAATACATTTTTTAGCGCTTTCTTTATGTCATTTACAATATTTTGTTAAATAAACTGTCATTGATGTCAAAACAAATCCTTTGTCTGTGTGTAGTTATATTATGGTTTTAATATTGTACTACATAATGGCTCAAGGAGTGTAACTTTTTATTAGGGAAGTTTGAATCTCAACAGTCAAGGGGGGGGGGGGCACAGACAACGATTGGGGAACGTGCCCCCCCCCCCCCCTAGTTACACCACTTTTTATAATCTCATCTATTTTATGAGCAAAGAGTTTTGAGTTTAAGCAGGAAGTGCCTGGCTTTGGGCATGGAAGGTTACAGATCAATAGATCTGTTATTTTAGTTTGTGTAACCAACAAACATTAATAAATCAATAAATAATACAGCATTGTGCTAGCAATGAAAAATGATCACCGGTTGTTTCAAATTTACATTGTTTGTTAAAAAAAATTATTCTCAGGATCTAATACTGCTCTTATAACATTATTTTGTTCTTTACAAAGTCAGTCTTTGATCACTGGCTGTTTGAGCTTTACATCCTAATAGTTTCCTTATTGACCCAATTTACCTGATGTCATCATCACAATAATCTTGCTTGTGCTTTTTTTGTAGTCAATGTCCCCATGTGTTACACAATGTACTGTGCATTTTAGGCAATGTGGCCTTTACAGGCTCACCATAACTTGTATTGTGTGGAATTTGACACCAAAAAATAGTAGCTGCATGTGAAATTATCTATGGGACTAATACTCAATATTTAATACTCAATAATCAGTACTTTGATCAAGAGCTTTAATATAATTATTACATCATTGTACTTTCTATGTACTCAGCATATTATTTGATGGCATTTTCATTTCTTAGGGTATGATTACCTTGCATGTTTTGCCGGCATTTTGAGCAGCCTGAGAAGCAACACCAGCAACTGCAGCAACAAATATTGCAAGAACACTACCCCCACCTTTTACTGCAATGGCCTTCTCAGTTACAGCAGCTTTCTGAGCAATGATATCGAGTCTTTTGGGAATTCGTGGTACGCCTCCACTGGTGTCTGCATCATCAACCTCAGTTAAGATTGTGGGGATTCCATACCCAGTGGCAACATTGCTGTTATTGGATGATGCATGAGCAGCTTCATCCAGATTCCAGTCAGGGACTTTGAGGCCCTAGTTGTTTGAAGGCCAGGGTTCGACTCTCAGTGCTGTCCTCTCTGCCTAACTGCACCGAGGCACCACAGATAACAACCCCGCCTGGTTCCTTGATGACCATACTTAGTAAAGCAATTTATTTCATTCTTGACAACAGCAGTTAGTCTGTCATCCTGTGAATATTGGGAAGCATTAAAGAAATTAAAGTTAGCTAAAAACTACAAATTTTAAAAAACAAGAATTCTGCTTTAAAGTTTGAGAAAAACAAATTCGGTTTTTTAGTGTACCCCGAAAAAGAGAAGAAAAAAAATAAGCAGAAAAAGAAATGAGGGAGAGGGAAAGCAGAACCTTACAAGTGTGTGTAGTTCTTGGTTTTTTCCCAAGCAGATGCCATTTGCCATTTGCAATTTGCAAAAACATAAGCATTCAAATTCAATGTACCACTTTATCTACGATAAAATATGTTTCAAGTTGTTCTGGCATTCATGTATTTGTTCCCCTTTGTGATGGATTGCAGGACAAGTGTAAAGATAATGATAAAAATAACAAAAACAAAATCTGAAATTGAACATTTTCCATTAACATATCAATTAGCTTTACAATACTGCTCTGGAAATTGAGCCAAGAACATTCTTCTAATCTCTCTCAGCTCCCTTGCGGGAGTATGTAGCCCTGGGCTGCCGTGGGGCTCCAAAGGCTTTTTCAAACACAATATCAACCTCTACCCTCGCAGGTACCCATTTATACCCCTGGGTCAAGAGAATAACAGTAAAGCATCTTGCTCCAGGACACAAGTGTCTTGACTAGGATTCGAACCCACATACCCATGAGTTAACCACCAGAACTTTTATTCAATGCTCTAAACCACTCGGCCATGACACTCTATGATACTACTACACTTGAATTTGAGAAACACTGAATATTACTGGGTTTTTTATACCACAATGTTTTCAATAAATATGCATGAAAACAGATAATGCACAGACAAGATCCAAACCCATGTCATCATGTATTGCTTCCTCTCCACTATTCTCTTTAAGTCAGCTTTGTGTGCATGAATTAAAAAAAGCCTGAAATCCTACCATTTCAAAATCACACATCAAATTTATGCCCAGGTTTAATGTTTAACTTGATCTTTTTAATGGTAATCTGATATAGACGATCACTATATGACTTTTGCAAACAAAGGATTATGGGTAGGATCTGGGCAAGGTTAATACATATGCCTATTCAGTCTGGATGATTTGTGGGAGTCAGATTTTCTTTGAGCAAGTTTATGTTACAGAAATATTTCCAGTAAAAATTAATATTGATCTCAGTTTTTAGGCAAACAGAGACTAGACTTTTCATCCCACAAAATACCAAAAGCTCAGAGCTTCCCGGGACTTTGCCAACTGGACCCCCACTGGGGCTTTGCACCTGGACCCCTCCAATTACATTTCTTTGAGCCCATTTCTTCTGTGCTTATGGCAACCTTTGAAGTGCCTGATTTGTGTGGCCATAAGTGCAGAAATCCACAGTAAGAAGCAGCCTGTAGTTGGCCCCAGCAAAGTTGAACATAGTGCTTAACAGTTTTCTGCTTAGCAGAAATGAACAGGATACAAGTCGCAAATGGTACATGAGACAAGGTGTTTAAGCTGGTAACCTTAATCTGTTTTAGGAGACCAATTAAGAACTCACTACGCGGCAGTGAAGTAACTAACGAGAAGTCCGCTCGATCCGATCCACTATTAAGCTAAAGTCAAAAGTAGTAGTCTCTGCCGATTTCCTACCATCCGCCCAGGTAGTAGCTAATAAGCTGGACAGTTCTTTTAAATAATCTACACCAATGTAGTAGAATAAAAAGCAATGACCTAGTTCTACAAGAACTAATCTACATAGCTAGTAGATATGCACATGGTGTTACCGCAAAATGAATATATAACCTTTATCCGGTAAGAACATTTGTTGTCATGCTTAGCTACTTTTTGTGCTTACAAGCAATTTTATGCAATAGAGCCGTGGAGTCAGATTGAATTCAAGGTCCTGTCTATCCATATCATTCTGTGCTAGCAAGAAATAGAATCAGCAAAACTAGGCATATGTCACTAATTTCTGGACAAATGACCTACAAAGAAAGGAATACCTTTCAGTTGTCTGATTTCAATAAGGCCCCTCAATTTTTAATCTCAAAGTATGAGAAGAGATCAAACTACAGAATAAATGAATCAGTGAACTTGATATACTTTTCACATAAGAGCCTAGACTCTTTTAGGAGTTTATGAGGAAGATTGGTGTTGAATTCAACATCTTCAATGATAGTTGTTTTGCTCAAGAGGCATGACACTTAACTATAATGTTGTGATTGGGTTAGGGTGTTCCTCTTGGACTAGTAGTGACTTGGATGAGTGATGTTGAGGCATGACACTTAACTACAATGTTGTGATTGGGTTAGGGTGTTCCTCTTGGACTAGTAGTGACTTGGATGAGTGATGTTGAGGCATGACACTTAACTATAATGTTGTGATTGAGTTAGGGTGTTCCTCTTGGACTAGTAGTGACTTGGATGAATGATGTTGAGGCATGACACTTAACTATAATGTTGTGATTGGGTTAGGGTGTTCCTCTTGGACTAGTAGTGACTTGGATGAGTGATGTTGAGGCATGACACTTAACTATAATGTTGTGATTGGGTTAGGGTGTTCCTCTTGGACTAGTAGTGACTTGGATGAGTGATGTTGAGGCATGACACTTAACTATAATGTTGTGATTGGGTTAGGGTGTTCCTCTTGGACTAGTAGTGACTTGGATGAGTGATGTTGAGGCATGACACTTAACTATAATGTTGTGATTTGGTTAGGGTGTTCCTCTTGGACTAGTAGTGACTTGGATGAGTGATGTTGAGGCATGACACTTAACTATAATGTTGTGATTGGGTTAGGGTGTTCCTCTTGGACTAGTAGTGACTTGGATGAGTGATGTTGAGGCATGACACTTAACTATAATGTTGCGATTTGGTTAGGGTGTTCCTTTTGGACTAGTAGTGACTTGGATGAATGATGTTGAGGCATGACACTTAACTACAATGTTGTGATTGGGTTAGGGTGTTCCTCTTGGACTAGTAGTGACTTGGATGAGTGATGTTGAGGCATGACACTTAACTATAATGTTGTGATTTGGTTAGGGTTGTATCTCTTGGACTAGTAGTGACTTGGATGAGTGATGTTGAGGCATGACACTTAACTATAATGTTGTGATTGGGTTAGGGTGTTCCTCTTGGACTAGTAGTGACTTGGATGAGTGATGTTGAGGCATGACACTTAACTATAATGTTGTGATTGGGTTAGGGTGTTCCTCTTGGACTAGTAGTGACTTGGATGAGTGATGTTGAGGCATCACACTTAACTATAATGTTGTGATTGGGTTAGGGTGTTCCTCTTGGACTAGTAGTGACTTGGATGAGTGATGTTGAGGCATGACACATAACTATAATGTTGTGATTGGGTTAGGGTGTTCCTTTTGGACTAGTAGTGACTTGGATGAGTGATGTTGAGGCATGACACATAACTATAATGTTGTGATTGGGTTAGGGTGTTCCTCTTGGACTAGTAGTGACTTGGATGAGTGATGTTGAGGCATGACACATAACTATAATGTTGTGATTGGGTTAGGGTGTTCCTCTTGGACTAGTAGTGACTTGGATGAGTGATGTTGAGGCATGACACATAACTATAATGTTGTGATTGGGTTAGGGTGTTCCTCTTGGACTAGTAGTGACTTGGATGAGTGATGTTGAGGCATGACACTTAACTATAATGTTGTGATTGGGTTAGGGTGTTCCTCTTGGACTAGTAGTGACTTGGATGAATGATGTTGGGGCATGACACTTAACTATAATGTTGTGATTGGGTTAGGGTGTTCCTCTTGGACTAGTAGTGACTTGGATGAGTGATGTTGAGGCATGACACATAACTATAATGTTGTGATTGGGTTAGGGTGTTCCTTTTGGACTAGTAGTGACTTGGATGAGTGATGTTGAGGCATGACACATAACTATAATGTTGTGATTGGGTTAGGGTGTTCCTCTTGGACTAGTAGTGATTTGGATGAGTGATGTTGAGGCATGACACTTAACTATAATGCTGTGATTGGGTTAGGGTGTTCCTCTTGGACTAGTAGTGACTTGGATGAATGATGTTGGGGCATGACACTTAACTATAATGTTGTGATTGGGTTAGGGTGTTCCTCTTGGACTAGTAGTGACTTGGATGAGTGATGTTGAGGCATGACACTTAACTATAATGTTGTGATTGGGTTAGGGTGCTTCTCTTGGACTAGTAGTGACTTGGATGAGTGATGTTGAGGCATGACACTTAACTATAATGTTGTGATTGGGTTAGGGTGTTCCTCTTGGACTAGTAGTGACTTGGATGAGTGATGTTGAGGCATGACACTTAACTATAATGTTGTGATTTGGTTAGGGTGTTCCTATTGGACTAGTAGTGACTTGGATGAGTGATGTTGAGGCATGACACTTAACTATAATGTTGTGATTGGGTTAGGGTGTTCCTCTTGGACTAGTAGTGACTTGGATGAATGATGTTGGGGCATGACACTTAACTATAATGTTGTGATTGGGTTAGGGTGTTCCTCTTGGACTAGTAGTGACTTGGATGAGTGATGTTGAGGCATGACACTTAACTATAATGTTGTGATTGGGTTAGGGTGTTGCTCTTGGACTAGTAGTGACTTGGATGAGTGATGTTGAGGCATGACACTTAACTATAATGTTGTGATTGGGTTAGGGTGTTCCTCTTGGACTAGTAGTGACTTGGATGAGTGATGTTGAGGCATGACACTTAACTATAATGTTGTGATTGGGTTAGGGTGTTCCTCTTGGACTAGTAGTGACTTGGATGAGTGATGTTGAGGCATGACACTTAACTATAATGGTGTGATTGGGTTAGGGTGTTCCTCTTGGACTAGTAGTGATTTGGATGAGTGATGTTGAGGCATGACACTTAACTATAATGTTGTGATTGGGTTAGGGTGTTCCTCTTGGACTAGTAGTGACTTGGATGAGTGATGTTGAGGCATGACACTTAACTATAATGTTGTGATTGGGTTAGGGTGTTCCTCTTGGACTAGTAGTGACTTGGATGAGTGATGTTGAGGCATGACACTTTACTATAATGTTGTGATTGGGTTAGGGTGTTCCTCTTGGACTAGTAGTGACTTGGATGAGTGATGTTGAGGCATCACACTTAACTATAATGTTGTGATTGGGTTAGGGTTGTATCTCTTGGACTGGTAGCAAACAGCAAGTTCTTTGCTATCGAGTCGTGTTTAAAAGGAAGAGGAGCTCTACTAAAATTACTTCAATCCTATTGATTGTAAGATTTATCATTTGGATAATCAAGCCAGAAAAAAGGACAAACATGATAGCCCGCATAAAAACATAATATATAAATGTCCTAAACTGAGTTATCTAGCTATGGCTAGAGAGCTCAGTTGGTAGGGCACCGGCAGATTAAACTGAAGGTTTAGCCATAGGGCTAGACAGCTCAGTTGGTAGGGCACCGGCAGGTTAAACTGAAGGTCTAGCCATAGGGCTAGACAGCTCAGTTGGTAGGGCACCGGCAGGTTAAACTGAAGGTTTAGCCATAGGGCTAGACAGTTCAGTTGGTAGGGCACCGGCAGGTTAAACTGAAGGTCTAGCCATAGGGCTAGACAGCTCAGTTGGTAGGGCACCGGCAGGTTAAACTGAAGGTCTAGCCATAGGGCTAGACAGCTCAGTTGGTAGGGCACCGGCAGGTTAAACTGAAGGTCTAGCCATAGGGCTAGACAGCTCAGTTGGTAGGGCACCGGCAGGTTAAACTGAAGGTTTAGCCATAGGGCTAGACAGCTCAGTTGGTAGGGCACCGGCAGGTTAAACTGAAGGTCTAGCCATAGGGCTAGACAGCTCAGTTGGTAGGGCACCGGCAGGTTAAACTGAAGGTCTAGCCATAGGGCTAGACAGCTCAGTTGGTAGGGCACTGGCAGGTTAAACTGAAGGTTTAGCCATAGGGCAAGACAGCTCAGTTGGTAGGGCACCGGCAGATTAAACTGAAGGTCTAGCCATAGGGCCAGATAGCTCAGTTAGTAGTGCACCAGCTTTTTGAACCGGAGGTCTAGCCATATGGCTAGATAGCTCATTGGGTAGAGCGATGAAATGTTAAACTGAAGGTCTAGCCATAGGGCTAGACAGCTCAGTTGGTAGGGCACCGGCAGGTTAAACTGAAGGTCTAGCCATAGGGCTAGACAGCTCAGTTGGTAGGGCACCGGCAGGTTAAACTGAAGGTCTAGCCATAGGGCTAGACAGCTCAGTTGGTAGGGCACCGGCAGGTTAAACTGAAGGTTTAGCCATAGGGCTAGACAGCTCAGTTGGTAGGGCACCGGCAGGTTAAACTGAAGGTCTAGCCATAGGGCTAGACAGCTCAGTTGGTAGGGCACCGGCAGGTTAAACTGAAGGTCTAGCCATAGGGCTAGACAGCTCAGTTGGTAGGGCACCGGCAGGTTAAACTGAAGGTCTAGCCATAGGGCTAGACAGCTCAGTTGGTAGGGCACCGGCAGGTTAAACTGAAGGTTTAGCCATAGGGCTAGACAGCTCAGTTGGTAGGGCACCGGCAGGTTAAACTGAAGGTCTAGCCATAGGGCTAGACAGCTCAGTTGGTAGGGCACCGGCAGGTTAAACTGAAGGTCTAGCCATAGGGCTAGACAGCTCAGTTGGTAGGGCACTGGCAGGTTAAACTGAAGGTTTAGCCATAGGGCAAGACAGCTCAGTTGGTAGGGCACCGGCAGATTAAACTGAAGGTCTAGCCATAGGGCCAGATAGCTCAGTTAGTAGTGCACCAGCTTTTTGAACCGGAGGTCTAGCCATATGGCTAGATAGCTCATTGGGTAGAGCGATGAAATGTTAAACCTGGAGGTTTAGCCATAGGGCTAGATATAGCTCAGTGGCTAGAGCACCAGCATGTTTAACAAGAGGTCGTTGTTTCAAATCCTTAGTCCCTTTGCTTTGATCAATCCCAAATTATGTGTAAAATATATTTAATAAATCAACAAAGAAAACCTGAAAAAAAGATATGACCTCTGTTTCATTTTGCAATAATGAAATTAATGTCCTTGAATTTCAATGGACTGTTTTACTGGTTGTTAGGAAATAGAGCAATAGAGACAGATTATAGTTTAGCTAAATGAGCATGCTTTGAACAAGGCCTTTGAAGACTCAAGAACAATAAATTCAAATACCAGGACTTGTAATCCAGAATATTGACATCATGAGAACTTGAGTCCAGTGCATCAGACCACTCGATCAACCAGGACTTACTCTTCAAAGACCAGAAATTTACCAGCCTTATAAGAATTGACCTCTTACCTGTTTCTCATCTATTAATGTTATTTCTTGCATCACGGTATCATGTCAGCCTCTGATCTCAGCTAGATCTTCTTCCTCCATCTCAATCTGTTGAGAAAACAATTCAAACTATGTCTGGTCTCATACTCCATTGATTTACTGATAAAGAATGTGGTTGAACTCTTAAAGTTTATATCTAGCCCTGGGAAAACTCCCTGCTTGGGGTAGCTTCAAGTGAGAACCCTGGGTTGAGTATACTGAATATTCAAGACAATTGATTAAGGTGGGAAATGAAGATGGAACGCCATTGGGCCATTGGGATCATAGATCAGCTTCAGAACCCTTATTCCACACTGCATTATTTACAGGCAACTTGGAAACAACCAACAGCACAGTGTGCAACAAAAACTCTTCAGTGTCAAAGCAGATATTTGTGTCTAATAGTCTCTAAAAACAAAATGTCTGACGGAAATGTGAATGGGACACGATCCCATAGCTTCACAAGACTCTGTCTCTGGAATACCTTAGTTTCCTTAGGATGCACAAATCTCAGTCTCACTCCATGTTTTACATCTGAAGCTGTTACTGCTTCTTCACAGTCAAATGGTCAGCTGACTGCAGCATGATAGTCATACCCTCACTCTCAGCAACTAAACAATAAGAACAATATGGGAATTATTATAGACTGTGTAAGTCTCATCCATAGTCCAACACTGTGGAGAACTCTTTTTTTTTCCTTTGTCCCTGTACTTCACATCCTCTCATAGACTTTATACACAAAATTCCTTGTGGAAATCCCTCTCTTTAGAACTCCTTTGTGGAGACCTCTGTTTTCAGTCTCCATAAGGCAGCAAATATTCAAACACTGGGACCCGTACCAAAGTGTGCTTTTGTTTCCTTCATATATGAGAGAACCAAAGGATCCCCAAATTGTTCAGATACATGCCAGACTTGTACAGTCTATTCATTCTTCACACACCATGTATTTCTGTATCATCATTGCTTTACTCCAAAAGATAAATAACTATTGCTGTTTTCTAGCAAACCTTTGTCCCTTGAAAATGCAGAAATGATAAAACAGCACCAAATATTTGGATAGTTTGCCATTGTTGATTGTGTAAAACTTTAAACCAATCTGTTATTTTACATTATGCTTTATTACACCTCAAAAATGGCATAAATCAACCAATCTTGAGAGACTAGATAACACCCAGACTTTTTGTTCTGTAACCCTTGTTCATTATAACCAAAGCAAACGATTAATTGAGAGATTTTGTAATCGTACCTGTATAGATACAGGTACGATAACAGCATCAGTTCACGTTGGATGCACATCAGAACTTTGTTTTCCAATCACAGAGTTATATGTCAGGCCTAGGCCAAAGTATACACACATGTTGGCATAGGTTTTGCAAGCAAAACAAATCCAAAAAAACATTTTTCTTTTTGCATAGGAAAATTTGATTGAATAGCAGTAACAGTACGTTTTCAAACCACCGCGTTAAACGTGTGTCAAGAAAGTTTCCAGCAAGTACACATTACTATCTACAATGTATGTCATGAATGACACCTTTAAAAGCACTACGGGGAAATGTTTTTAATCAAGAGCAAAAATACAACCAAAACCAGCAAAACGGTATCCGTTTATAACGTTCGTGTATGAGCTCCCGTATCCGTAGTCAGCGTGCATGGAAAACACGGATGCCACGGTTAGGCATCATGTGAACACACAAAGTGTTGATGTATCCGTAGCCTTACCAAACCTCTATAACCTATTGTATGTCAGTGAGTCCCAGTACTATGTGTGGGTCTGACACCAAGACTTTGAGGTCAATGTCATTCCGGTATGTCATTCATTCGATGCAGTAATCTTAAGACAAAGCCTCCATAGCGTATCCATAGAAACACGGAACATTTTTTCTACATTTGACATTTGACATGGCCGCAATTGTTGTAGATTTGATGCTTTTTTTGCCATCATTCACCACATCACCACACACAGGAATCCATGCACCGACCTAAACAGAAAACCACATGTTTATGCAGAGTATCCACAGGGTCCAAGGTCCACCTATCAGCACACTGTGATTGGCTGTACATAATATCCATATTCATGTAAAAAGCTTGGCTAGACTTCAACTCGGTACAGTCAAGTAACAAATAGTTGCACAGTGTAATGAAGGCTGTGGAATTCTGTACTACATACAGCCTTGTATTAAGGCTAATAAAACATCAAGAATGAGACAATATACAATCAGTAAATATTAAGCTTCCCGATGGGCCTTAAAACAATTGAAAAAGAAAGTTACTTTTTCAAGATAATTTTAAAGAATTTGCGCGCTGCTCTTGCAGTTTGCACACAGTGTGGTTTTTCGGTGAAACAAATTGAATTCCCTATTAAGTTTTCAATTTACACTCCCACTTTTTGAATCCTACCTTAAACACTGGGTGTCAATGTTTCCTTGTGTTCTACAGTGAGGTGAATATTTTAGGTAATGCAGCATTTACACACAATTTGACTTCCTAAATGTTGAGTGTAGAAGACAATAGCTGAGTGTAACGTTGGTGAAAGAGGTCAATACAGGGCAAAATGTGTGAATAGAAATAAAAATAATACACTAAAACAAATTATTCTGATAAGTTTCAAATGCATAAATATATTTAGTAAACAAGTTGAATGAGTTTCTTATTTAAAAAGAAAGATCTAACAATAAGGAAATGGAAAAATGTTTTACAAGAAATCCAAAAGGAAATGCGTATTATCCTTAAATTGTTACTTTTATTTAGTTTGTTCATCTCTATCTTCAAGTCATTCTTTTGTACAGTAAAAACATTTTGTGTTTCGGTGCTTTTTTTGAGGGGGTGAGACAGACATAATATTTTAGCTTATAATTAGCAAACTATAAAACCGAACTGTAAAAATTAAATCCAATGTGTTGGTCAAATAATTGTTTGTCTTTATTCTCAGCGTGAAGGTAAGTGTGAGATTCCAGCCTGCCATGACTTATACAGCCATGGCTGATTGGCTGAGTCACAGTAACCAAAGAGGGCTTTTCTTCAATTGTCTCAAATAAGAACAGGTAAATCCCAGTGCAAAATATGAGCATTTATTGTCTTTACTTCCATGTTCTCAACAACAACAAATTTAATGAAGGTGTTCTGAAAAAGTATACCATGTAAATCTGTAATAAGAGATGTTAACTAAAAATAAATGTTCACAGCACATCCAGACTATTCCTTACCTCTCATAGTGAGCTTCCTGTTTCTTGTCCATCTCCAACTCTCCTTGTAGTGTCTTTGGACCTTCACTGGTAGAGTCTTCAGCATCTGCCCTGGGAGTCTGAGACCGACTAGGAGATTGTATAAATGCAACAATAGATGATTCAAGCATTTGTACACAATTTCCACTTTCAGTCAATTTAAAACAGATTGTCTGCTTGCCTTGAGTATAATTGTTTCAAGAAGACTCTCCCCACAATAACTGAAATCTTTATCAGAGCAGATGGTGCAGCAACCAGAAAGATGAGGATTTGACCCCTGGTTGCAAACTTCACATTTGTTCAATAGTTCCCTGCTCAATTCTCTTACTGAGATGTTTTTTAAGTGAAAAAAGGTGTATTTTTCATTGTAAACCCTTATAAAAAGAAAAAAAGAAGCTTCATATTTTGCGAAATATGCCATTGCCATTGAATTTGGCGCATACTACTGATGAACTACTTATGAAGCCCGCTCTCTTCACTATGCCGATGGAAGTTGCTGCTCTAAATTGCCTCTACTGCAAGTACCCTTTGACCTTATAACACAGACATACATTTTACCATCGGCAGACCTTATCAAATTTGAATCGGAAAATAGGTACTTTTCTTCTCAAAATAAAAGATGAGTTTACATAGTGAAGGAATTTGAGACACCTTCTGACACTACCATAAATGGACAACTTGGACACTTTTAGTCAAGAATGACATGTTCAGTGCTTTTTTAAAGATAGCGAGAAATGGCTACACGCAGGAGTTCCCAGTCCTAGTATTAATACAAGTCAAGCAGAATGTCACCCAAAATGAAGCCCTGACCATTCCAGTTTGCACAAAGTGAAAAACAATACAAAGTTGCATTATTTTGCAACCAGTATCACAATAATGCAACTTCCGGCGTAAAAGTAGAAAAATGGTTTTTATGTTGAAAATAAGGTATACTATTGTTAATGCTGATGACCTTATGGTCTGTGGTTACCATGAAACATTTTTATTCTTGTTTTATGATAGTTGGGTTGTTAGGGATGGGCGGGTGTGGGAGGGGTTGTCACCTGGGGGCGGAGCTAATACTCCAATCTGAAAAATATCCATCGATTAACCTCGGCCTTTCTAAAGGTTGGGTTTTTTTTGCCACATATTTTGTATTACTTTTTAAAATATTTATGTTCAGTTTTTGTTAATGAGTGGACTGTAAGTCAATGCATTTATAAACCTAACTTTTAAAAAGTATATATTTTTTTTATGTTTGTACTTTTTAAACTAAAAAATAATTAAATATAGTCAATATGTAGAATTTATTTTTCTTAACTCAGAATGTTTATTTCTTAAAACGCACAGATTTTTCTTTGATTTGCACCATTCTAACAAAGCCTGTTTCAATTCCCTCTTTGTGTTCGAATGCAAGAGTTGCAGTGTTTTGCAACTCGGAGGTAGTGCAATTTGTCAACGTTGGATTACTTGCAGGACTGAGTGTTGCATCAACAACATGAAGAGAAACATTTACAGGCAGTCAGGCACCTTTCATATTTAAAATGGCATTACTCCATTATATCTTTAAGCTATGACGCTGTGATATAAAATAAGCACCAATGAGAACCTGTCTTAAAACAAGCTTTCCATTGATACAACATTTGTAGTTTAGGTTTGATAAAAAAAAAGCAAATACCGCCTATCTCTGGCATGGGTCTATTCGATGGGTAAGTCTCATGATCGAGAACGTGGCAGATTGAACATTTGACATTCAAAAGAATAGGATTACAAATGGTGCAGGGGCCAAGGATACGATGTGGACGGTGGGTGCACAGCAGAGAGGTCGAGAAATAATGTGCCCAGAAATCCAACATAAGCTAAGTGGCAAGGTGAGGCAACGAACAGAATTTGGCGTAAAAAAAAAAAAATGTACATACCATGTAAACACATATAAAGTGTCGCTGTTGTCGCCGTAAGTGTCAGTCTCTGTCGCCGTGTGTACGTCGTAACTTTACGGTAAACATTCATGACATTATGAGCGGGGTTTCAGATTCGATAGTTGGTTGGTCCCAAGTCTAGCCAGAAGAGGGCGGCAGAGTAAATTTTAAGGGCGCACCACACCAAAATCCATGCGCCAAGCTAATTATCATAATTTGTATACCCACAGAATCTTTTTAATTAGTAGCTTCTTGGGGTCGTGCAGTTAATAGAATGTGTAAGGGCAAGAATCTATCACAACCTAGGGGTTGTGTGTTTCATCTTTATGGGGATTTTGATAAATTGAGGCTTAAAAAGGTCCTATTTGGCCTTACAATTGGAGGAGTGCCTAAAGAATACTGGCAGCGAGTCGGTTTTAAAGAAAGCTGATTTTTTTTCTAACGGGGGGGGGGTGTTTCTAGGGTATTAGTAAAAATGGCAAATGGCTGATCTACAAAGATGACCCTCGTTGTAGATCACACCCATAACAACATCGGATTTGCACAAGGTTTCCACCACTGGAAAGCCACGATTCAGGGCTCTCACCTCGTCGTGGATCCGTGTCTCTGAGCATTTTCTAGGCGGGGCGAGCGGCCCCGGAATAGGGCTACAACCACCGGCAAGTTAGCCCACGCGCCGGGGCCGAGCAACAACAAAGGCAAGACATGTCCACCCGAAGAATGATTTGAAACAACACCCGAGCTAAGTTTGAGAATAACTCATGAACTAGAAATGCTAGAGAGACGAAATTTGTACCTGAGTGTGCCTTGAATTCCACTTCACCCGAACATCAGACTTTTTGGGCCGATGTGCACCATCTTCGTGCCGGAAATGGCCTGCAGGCTGGGACACTCAGAAAGCCACTCAAAAGCATCTTCAGTGGGATTTTTGTACACGGAGCTGCACAAAAAGAAGAAGAAACGAAATAAAATACAAGGAGGGTCAAATCACACCCATAACAACATCGGATTTGCACAAGGTTTCCACCACTGGAAAGCCACGATTCAGGGCTCTCACCTCGTCGTGGATCCGTGTCTCTGAGCATTTTCTAGGCGGGGCGAGCGGCCCCGGAATAGGGCTACAACCACCGGCAAGTTAGCCCACGCGCCGGGGCCGAGCAACAACAAAGGCAAGACATGTCCACCCGAAGAATGATTTGAAACAACACCCGAGCTAAGTTTGAGAATAACTCATGAACTAGAAATGCTAGAGAGACGAAATTTGTACCTGAGTGTGCCTTGAATTCCACTTCACCCGAACATCAGACTTTTTGGGCCGATGTGCACCATCTTCGTGCCGGAAATGGCCTGCAGGCTGGGACACTCAGAAAGCCACTCAAAAGCATCTTCAGTGGGATTTTTGTACACGGAGCTGCACAAAAAGAAGAAGAAACGAAATAAAATACAAGGAGGGTCAAATCACACCCATAACAACATCGGATTTGCACAAGGTTTCCACCACTGGAAAGCCACGATTCAGGGCTCTCACCTCGTCGTGGATCCGTGTCTCTGAGCATTTTCTAGGCGGGGCGAGCGGCCCCGGAATAGGGCTACAACCACCGGCAAGTTAGCCCACGCGCCGGGGCCGAGCAACAACAAAGGCAAGACATGTCCACCCGAAGAATGATTTGAAACAACACCCGAGCTAAGTTTGAGAATAACTCATGAACTAGAAATGCTAGAGAGACGAAATTTGTACCTGAGTGTGCCTTGAATTCCACTTCACCCGAACATCAGACTTTTTGGGCCGATGTGCACCATCTTCGTGCCGGAAATGGCCTGCAGGCTGGGACACTCAGAAAGCCACTCAAAAGCATCTTCAGTGGGATTTTTGTACACGGAGCTGCACAAAAAGAAGAAGAAACGAAATAAAATACAAGGAGGGTCAAATCACACCCATAACAACATCGGATTTGCACAAGGTTTCCACCACTGGAAAGCCACGATTCAGGGCTCTCACCTCGTCGTGGATCCGTGTCTCTGAGCATTTTCTAGGCGGGGCGAGCGGCCCCGGAATAGGGCTACAACCACCGGCAAGTTAGCCCACGCGCCGGGGCCGAGCAACAACAAAGGCAAGACATGTCCACCCGAAGAATGATTTGAAACAACACCCGAGCTAAGTTTGAGAATAACTCATGAACTAGAAATGCTAGAGAGACGAAATTTGTACCTGAGTGTGCCTTGAATTCCACTTCACCCGAACATCAGACTTTTTGGGCCGATGTGCACCATCTTCGTGCCGGAAATGGCCTGCAGGCTGGGACACTCAGAAAGCCACTCAAAAGCATCTTCAGTGGGATTTTTGTACACGGAGCTGCACAAAAAGAAGAAGAAACGAAATAAAATACAAGGAGGGTCAAATCACACCCATAACAACATCGGATTTGCACAAGGTTTCCACCACTGGAAAGCCACGATTCAGGGCTCTCACCTCGTCGTGGATCCGTGTCTCTGAGCATTTTCTAGGCGGGGCGAGCGGCCCCGGAATAGGGCTACAACCACCGGCAAGTTAGCCCACGCGCCGGGGCCGAGCAACAACAAAGGCAAGACATGTCCACCCGAAGAATGATTTGAAACAACACCCGAGCTAAGTTTGAGAATAACTCATGAACTAGAAATGCTAGAGAGACGAAATTTGTACCTGAGTGTGCCTTGAATTCCACTTCACCCGAACATCAGACTTTTTGGGCCGATGTGCACCATCTTCGTGCCGGAAATGGCCTGCAGGCTGGGACACTCAGAAAGCCACTCAAAAGCATCTTCAGTGGGATTTTTGTACACGGAGCTGCACAAAAAGAAGAAGAAACGAAATAAAATACAAGGAGGGTCAAATCACACCCATAACAACATCGGATTTGCACAAGGTTTCCACCACTGGAAAGCCACGATTCAGGGCTCTCACCTCGTCGTGGATCCGTGTCTCTGAGCATTTTCTAGGCGGGGCGAGCGGCCCCGGAATAGGGCTACAACCACCGGCAAGTTAGCCCACGCGCCGGGGCCGAGCAACAACAAAGGCAAGACATGTCCACCCGAAGAATGATTTGAAACAACACCCGAGCTAAGTTTGAGAATAACTCATGAACTAGAAATGCTAGAGAGACGAAATTTGTACCTGAGTGTGCCTTGAATTCCACTTCACCCGAACATCAGACTTTTTGGGCCGATGTGCACCATCTTCGTGCCGGAAATGGCCTGCAGGCTGGGACACTCAGAAAGCCACTCAAAAGCATCTTCAGTGGGATTTTTGTACACGGAGCTGCACAAAAAGAAGAAGAAACGAAATAAAATACAAGGAGGGTCAAATCACACCCATAACAACATCGGATTTGCACAAGGTTTCCACCACTGGAAAGCCACGATTCAGGGCTCTCACCTCGTCGTGGATCCGTGTCTCTGAGCATTTTCTAGGCGGGGCGAGCGGCCCCGGAATAGGGCTACAACCACCGGCAAGTTAGCCCACGCGCCGGGGCCGAGCAACAACAAAGGCAAGACATGTCCACCCGAAGAATGATTTGAAACAACACCCGAGCTAAGTTTGAGAATAACTCATGAACTAGAAATGCTAGAGAGACGAAATTTGTACCTGAGTGTGCCTTGAATTCCACTTCACCCGAACATCAGACTTTTTGGGCCGATGTGCACCATCTTCGTGCCGGAAATGGCCTGCAGGCTGGGACACTCAGAAAGCCACTCAAAAGCATCTTCAGTGGGATTTTTGTACACGGAGCTGCACAAAAAGAAGAAGAAACGAAATAAAATACAAGGAGGGTCAAATCACACCCATAACAACATCGGATTTGCACAAGGTTTCCACCACTGGAAAGCCACGATTCAGGGCTCTCACCTCGTCGTGGATCCGTGTCTCTGAGCATTTTCTAGGCGGGGCGAGCGGCCCCGGAATAGGGCTACAACCACCGGCAAGTTAGCCCACGCGCCGGGGCCGAGCAACAACAAAGGCAAGACATGTCCACCCGAAGAATGATTTGAAACAACACCCGAGCTAAGTTTGAGAATAACTCATGAACTAGAAATGCTAGAGAGACGAAATTTGTACCTGAGTGTGCCTTGAATTCCACTTCACCCGAACATCAGACTTTTTGGGCCGATGTGCACCATCTTCGTGCCGGAAATGGCCTGCAGGCTGGGACACTCAGAAAGCCACTCAAAAGCATCTTCAGTGGGATTTTTGTACACGGAGCTGCACAAAAAGAAGAAGAAACGAAATAAAATACAAGGAGGGTCAAATCACACCCATAACAACATCGGATTTGCACAAGGTTTCCACCACTGGAAAGCCACGATTCAGGGCTCTCACCTCGTCGTGGATCCGTGTCTCTGAGCATTTTCTAGGCGGGGCGAGCGGCCCCGGAATAGGGCTACAACCACCGGCAAGTTAGCCCACGCGCCGGGGCCGAGCAACAACAAAGGCAAGACATGTCCACCCGAAGAATGATTTGAAACAACACCCGAGCTAAGTTTGAGAATAACTCATGAACTAGAAATGCTAGAGAGACGAAATTTGTACCTGAGTGTGCCTTGAATTCCACTTCACCCGAACATCAGACTTTTTGGGCCGATGTGCACCATCTTCGTGCCGGAAATGGCCTGCAGGCTGGGACACTCAGAAAGCCACTCAAAAGCATCTTCAGTGGGATTTTTGTACACGGAGCTGCACAAAAAGAAGAAGAAACGAAATAAAATACAAGGAGGGTCAAATCACACCCATAACAACATCGGATTTGCACAAGGTTTCCACCACTGGAAAGCCACGATTCAGGGCTCTCACCTCGTCGTGGATCCGTGTCTCTGAGCATTTTCTAGGCGGGGCGAGCGGCCCCGGAATAGGGCTACAACCACCGGCAAGTTAGCCCACGCGCCGGGGCCGAGCAACAACAAAGGCAAGACATGTCCACCCGAAGAATGATTTGAAACAACACCCGAGCTAAGTTTGAGAATAACTCATGAACTAGAAATGCTAGAGAGACGAAATTTGTACCTGAGTGTGCCTTGAATTCCACTTCACCCGAACATCAGACTTTTTGGGCCGATGTGCACCATCTTCGTGCCGGAAATGGCCTGCAGGCTGGGACACTCAGAAAGCCACTCAAAAGCATCTTCAGTGGGATTTTTGTACACGGAGCTGCACAAAAAGAAGAAGAAACGAAATAAAATACAAGGAGGGTCAAATCACACCCATAACAACATCGGATTTGCACAAGGTTTCCACCACTGGAAAGCCACGATTCAGGGCTCTCACCTCGTCGTGGATCCGTGTCTCTGAGCATTTTCTAGGCGGGGCGAGCGGCCCCGGAATAGGGCTACAACCACCGGCAAGTTAGCCCACGCGCCGGGGCCGAGCAACAACAAAGGCAAGACATGTCCACCCGAAGAATGATTTGAAACAACACCCGAGCTAAGTTTGAGAATAACTCATGAACTAGAAATGCTAGAGAGACGAAATTTGTACCTGAGTGTGCCTTGAATTCCACTTCACCCGAACATCAGACTTTTTGGGCCGATGTGCACCATCTTCGTGCCGGAAATGGCCTGCAGGCTGGGACACTCAGAAAGCCACTCAAAAGCATCTTCAGTGGGATTTTTGTACACGGAGCTGCACAAAAAGAAGAAGAAACGAAATAAAATACAAGGAGGGTCAAATCACACCCATAACAACATCGGATTTGCACAAGGTTTCCACCACTGGAAAGCCACGATTCAGGGCTCTCACCTCGTCGTGGATCCGTGTCTCTGAGCATTTTCTAGGCGGGGCGAGCGGCCCCGGAATAGGGCTACAACCACCGGCAAGTTAGCCCACGCGCCGGGGCCGAGCAACAACAAAGGCAAGACATGTCCACCCGAAGAATGATTTGAAACAACACCCGAGCTAAGTTTGAGAATAACTCATGAACTAGAAATGCTAGAGAGACGAAATTTGTACCTGAGTGTGCCTTGAATTCCACTTCACCCGAACATCAGACTTTTTGGGCCGATGTGCACCATCTTCGTGCCGGAAATGGCCTGCAGGCTGGGACACTCAGAAAGCCACTCAAAAGCATCTTCAGTGGGATTTTTGTACACGGAGCTGCACAAAAAGAAGAAGAAACGAAATAAAATACAAGGAGGGTCAAATCACACCCATAACAACATCGGATTTGCACAAGGTTTCCACCACTGGAAAGCCACGATTCAGGGCTCTCACCTCGTCGTGGATCCGTGTCTCTGAGCATTTTCTAGGCGGGGCGAGCGGCCCCGGAATAGGGCTACAACCACCGGCAAGTTAGCCCACGCGCCGGGGCCGAGCAACAACAAAGGCAAGACATGTCCACCCGAAGAATGATTTGAAACAACACCCGAGCTAAGTTTGAGAATAACTCATGAACTAGAAATGCTAGAGAGACGAAATTTGTACCTGAGTGTGCCTTGAATTCCACTTCACCCGAACATCAGACTTTTTGGGCCGATGTGCACCATCTTCGTGCCGGAAATGGCCTGCAGGCTGGGACACTCAGAAAGCCACTCAAAAGCATCTTCAGTGGGATTTTTGTACACGGAGCTGCACAAAAAGAAGAAGAAACGAAATAAAATACAAGGAGGGTCAAATCACACCCATAACAACATCGGATTTGCACAAGGTTTCCACCACTGGAAAGCCACGATTCAGGGCTCTCACCTCGTCGTGGATCCGTGTCTCTGAGCATTTTCTAGGCGGGGCGAGCGGCCCCGGAATAGGGCTACAACCACCGGCAAGTTAGCCCACGCGCCGGGGCCGAGCAACAACAAAGGCAAGACATGTCCACCCGAAGAATGATTTGAAACAACACCCGAGCTAAGTTTGAGAATAACTCATGAACTAGAAATGCTAGAGAGACGAAATTTGTACCTGAGTGTGCCTTGAATTCCACTTCACCCGAACATCAGACTTTTTGGGCCGATGTGCACCATCTTCGTGCCGGAAATGGCCTGCAGGCTGGGACACTCAGAAAGCCACTCAAAAGCATCTTCAGTGGGATTTTTGTACACGGAGCTGCACAAAAAGAAGAAGAAACGAAATAAAATACAAGGAGGGTCAAATCACACCCATAACAACATCGGATTTGCACAAGGTTTCCACCACTGGAAAGCCACGATTCAGGGCTCTCACCTCGTCGTGGATCCGTGTCTCTGAGCATTTTCTAGGCGGGGCGAGCGGCCCCGGAATAGGGCTACAACCACCGGCAAGTTAGCCCACGCGCCGGGGCCGAGCAACAACAAAGGCAAGACATGTCCACCCGAAGAATGATTTGAAACAACACCCGAGCTAAGTTTGAGAATAACTCATGAACTAGAAATGCTAGAGAGACGAAATTTGTACCTGAGTGTGCCTTGAATTCCACTTCACCCGAACATCAGACTTTTTGGGCCGATGTGCACCATCTTCGTGCCGGAAATGGCCTGCAGGCTGGGACACTCAGAAAGCCACTCAAAAGCATCTTCAGTGGGATTTTTGTACACGGAGCTGCACAAAAAGAAGAAGAAACGAAATAAAATACAAGGAGGGTCAAATCACACCCATAACAACATCGGATTTGCACAAGGTTTCCACCACTGGAAAGCCACGATTCAGGGCTCTCACCTCGTCGTGGATCCGTGTCTCTGAGCATTTTCTAGGCGGGGCGAGCGGCCCCGGAATAGGGCTACAACCACCGGCAAGTTAGCCCACGCGCCGGGGCCGAGCAACAACAAAGGCAAGACATGTCCACCCGAAGAATGATTTGAAACAACACCCGAGCTAAGTTTGAGAATAACTCATGAACTAGAAATGCTAGAGAGACGAAATTTGTACCTGAGTGTGCCTTGAATTCCACTTCACCCGAACATCAGACTTTTTGGGCCGATGTGCACCATCTTCGTGCCGGAAATGGCCTGCAGGCTGGGACACTCAGAAAGCCACTCAAAAGCATCTTCAGTGGGATTTTTGTACACGGAGCTGCACAAAAAGAAGAAGAAACGAAATAAAATACAAGGAGGGTCAAATCACACCCATAACAACATCGGATTTGCACAAGGTTTCCACCACTGGAAAGCCACGATTCAGGGCTCTCACCTCGTCGTGGATCCGTGTCTCTGAGCATTTTCTAGGCGGGGCGAGCGGCCCCGGAATAGGGCTACAACCACCGGCAAGTTAGCCCACGCGCCGGGGCCGAGCAACAACAAAGGCAAGACATGTCCACCCGAAGAATGATTTGAAACAACACCCGAGCTAAGTTTGGGAATAACTCATGAACTAGAAATGCTAGAGAGACGAAATTTGTACCTGAGTGTGCCTTGAATTCCACTTCACCCGAACATCAGACTTTTTGGGCCGATGTGCACCATCTTCGTGCCGGAAATGGCCTGCAGGCTGGGACACTCAGAAAGCCACTCAAAAGCATCTTCAGTGGGATTTTTGTACACGGAGCTGCACAAAAAGAAGAAGAAACGAAATAAAATACAAGGAGGGTCAAATCACACCCATAACAACATCGGATTTGCACAAGGTTTCCACCACTGGAAAGCCACGATTCAGGGCTCTCACCTCGTCGTGGATCCGTGTCTCTGAGCATTTTCTAGGCGGGGCGAGCGGCCCCGGAATAGGGCTACAACCACCGGCAAGTTAGCCCACGCGCCGGGGCCGAGCAACAACAAAGGCAAGACATGTCCACCCGAAGAATGATTTGAAACAACACCCGAGCTAAGTTTGAGAATAACTCATGAACTAGAAATGCTAGAGAGACGAAATTTGTACCTGAGTGTGCCTTGAATTCCACTTCACCCGAACATCAGACTTTTTGGGCCGATGTGCACCATCTTCGTGCCGGAAATGGCCTGCAGGCTGGGACACTCAGAAAGCCACTCAAAAGCATCTTCAGTGGGATTTTTGTACACGGAGCTGCACAAAAAGAAGAAGAAACGAAATAAAATACAAGGAGGGTCAAATCACACCCATAACAACATCGGATTTGCACAAGGTTTCCACCACTGGAAAGCCACGATTCAGGGCTCTCACCTCGTCGTGGATCCGTGTCTCTGAGCATTTTCTAGGCGGGGCGAGCGGCCCCGGAATAGGGCTACAACCACCGGCAAGTTAGCCCACGCGCCGGGGCCGAGCAACAACAAAGGCAAGACATGTCCACCCGAAGAATGATTTGAAACAACACCCGAGCTAAGTTTGAGAATAACTCATGAACTAGAAATGCTAGAGAGACGAAATTTGTACCTGAGTGTGCCTTGAATTCCACTTCACCCGAACATCAGACTTTTTGGGCCGATGTGCACCATCTTCGTGCCGGAAATGGCCTGCAGGCTGGGACACTCAGAAAGCCACTCAAAAGCATCTTCAGTGGGATTTTTGTACACGGAGCTGCACAAAAAGAAGAAGAAACGAAATAAAATACAAGGAGGGTCAAATCACACCCATAACAACATCGGATTTGCACAAGGTTTCCACCACTGGAAAGCCACGATTCAGGGCTCTCACCTCGTCGTGGATCCGTGTCTCTGAGCATTTTCTAGGCGGGGCGAGCGGCCCCGGAATAGGGCTACAACCACCGGCAAGTTAGCCCACGCGCCGGGGCCGAGCAACAACAAAGGCAAGACATGTCCACCCGAAGAATGATTTGAAACAACACCCGAGCTAAGTTTGAGAATAACTCATGAACTAGAAATGCTAGAGAGACGAAATTTGTACCTGAGTGTGCCTTGAATTCCACTTCACCCGAACATCAGACTTTTTGGGCCGATGTGCACCATCTTCGTGCCGGAAATGGCCTGCAGGCTGGGACACTCAGAAAGCCACTCAAAAGCATCTTCAGTGGGATTTTTGTACACGGAGCTGCACAAAAAGAAGAAGAAACGAAATAAAATACAAGGAGGGTCAAATCACACCCATAACAACATCGGATTTGCACAAGGTTTCCACCACTGGAAAGCCACGATTCAGGGCTCTCACCTCGTCGTGGATCCGTGTCTCTGAGCATTTTCTAGGCGGGGCGAGCGGCCCCGGAATAGGGCTACAACCACCGGCAAGTTAGCCCACGCGCCGGGGCCGAGCAACAACAAAGGCAAGACATGTCCACCCGAAGAATGATTTGAAACAACACCCGAGCTAAGTTTGAGAATAACTCATGAACTAGAAATGCTAGAGAGACGAAATTTGTACCTGAGTGTGCCTTGAATTCCACTTCACCCGAACATCAGACTTTTTGGGCCGATGTGCACCATCTTCGTGCCGGAAATGGCCTGCAGGCTGGGACACTCAGAAAGCCACTCAAAAGCATCTTCAGTGGGATTTTTGTACACGGAGCTGCACAAAAAGAAGAAGAAACGAAATAAAATACAAGGAGGGTCAAATCACACCCATAACAACATCGGATTTGCACAAGGTTTCCACCACTGGAAAGCCACGATTCAGGGCTCTCACCTCGTCGTGGATCCGTGTCTCTGAGCATTTTCTAGGCGGGGCGAGCGGCCCCGGAATAGGGCTACAACCACCGGCAAGTTAGCCCACGCGCCGGGGCCGAGCAACAACAAAGGCAAGACATGTCCACCCGAAGAATGATTTGAAACAACACCCGAGCTAAGTTTGAGAATAACTCATGAACTAGAAATGCTAGAGAGACGAAATTTGTACCTGAGTGTGCCTTGAATTCCACTTCACCCGAACATCAGACTTTTTGGGCCGATGTGCACCATCTTCGTGCCGGAAATGGCCTGCAGGCTGGGACACTCAGAAAGCCACTCAAAAGCATCTTCAGTGGGATTTTTGTACACGGAGCTGCACAAAAAGAAGAAGAAACGAAATAAAATACAAGGAGGGTCAAATCACACCCATAACAACATCGGATTTGCACAAGGTTTCCACCACTGGAAAGCCACGATTCAGGGCTCTCACCTCGTCGTGGATCCGTGTCTCTGAGCATTTTCTAGGCGGGGCGAGCGGCCCCGGAATAGGGCTACAACCACCGGCAAGTTAGCCCACGCGCCGGGGCCGAGCAACAACAAAGGCAAGACATGTCCACCCGAAGAATGATTTGAAACAACACCCGAGCTAAGTTTGAGAATAACTCATGAACTAGAAATGCTAGAGAGACGAAATTTGTACCTGAGTGTGCCTTGAATTCCACTTCACCCGAACATCAGACTTTTTGGGCCGATGTGCACCATCTTCGTGCCGGAAATGGCCTGCAGGCTGGGACACTCAGAAAGCCACTCAAAAGCATCTTCAGTGGGATTTTTGTACACGGAGCTGCACAAAAAGAAGAAGAAACGAAATAAAATACAAGGAGGGTCAAATCACACCCATAACAACATCGGATTTGCACAAGGTTTCCACCACTGGAAAGCCACGATTCAGGGCTCTCACCTCGTCGTGGATCCGTGTCTCTGAGCATTTTCTAGGCGGGGCGAGCGGCCCCGGAATAGGGCTACAACCACCGGCAAGTTAGCCCACGCGCCGGGGCCGAGCAACAACAAAGGCAAGACATGTCCACCCGAAGAATGATTTGAAACAACACCCGAGCTAAGTTTGAGAATAACTCATGAACTAGAAATGCTAGAGAGACGAAATTTGTACCTGAGTGTGCCTTGAATTCCACTTCACCAGAACATCAGACTTTTTGGGCCGATGTGCACCATCTTCGTGCCGGAAATGGCCTGCAGGCTGGGACACTCAGAAAGCCACTCAAAAGCATCTTCAGTGGGATTTTTGTACACGGAGCTGCACAAAAAGAAGAAGAAACGAAATAAAATACAAGGAGGGTCAAATCACACCCATAACAACATCGGATTTGCACAAGGTTTCCACCACTGGAAAGCCACGATTCAGGGCTCTCACCTCGTCGTGGATCCGTGTCTCTGAGCATTTTCTAGGCGGGGCGAGCGGCCCCGGAATAGGGCTACAACCACCGGCAAGTTAGCCCACGCGCCGGGGCCGAGCAACAACAAAGGCAAGACATGTCCACCCGAAGAATGATTTGAAACAACACCCGAGCTAAGTTTGAGAATAACTCATGAACTAGAAATGCTAGAGAGACGAAATTTGTACCTGAGTGTGCCTTGAATTCCACTTCACCCGAACATCAGACTTTTTGGGCCGATGTGCACCATCTTCGTGCCGGAAATGGCCTGCAGGCTGGGACACTCAGAAAGCCACTCAAAAGCATCTTCAGTGGGATTTTTGTACACGGAGCTGCACAAAAAGAAGAAGAAACGAAATAAAATACAAGGAGGGTCAAATCACACCCATAACAACATCGGATTTGCACAAGGTTTCCACCACTGGAAAGCCACGATTCAGGGCTCTCACCTCGTCGTAGATCCGTGTCTCTGAGCATTTTCTAGGCGGGGCGAGCGGCCCCGGAATAGGGCTACAACCACCGGCAAGTTAGCCCACGCGCCGGGGCCGAGCAACAACAAAGGCAAGACATGTCCACCCGAAGAATGATTTGAAACAACACCCGAGCTAAGTTTGAGAATAACTCATGAACTAGAAATGCTAGAGAGACGAAATTTGTACCTGAGTGTGCCTTGAATTCCACTTCACCAGAACATCAGACTTTTTGGGCCGATGTGCACCATCTTCGTGCCGGAAATGGCCTGCAGGCTGGGACACTCAGAAAGCCACTCAAAAGCATCTTCAGTGGGATTTTTGTACACGGAGCTGCACAAAAAGAAGAAGAAACGAAATAAAATACAAGGAGGGTCAAATCACACCCATAACAACATCGGATTTGCACAAGGTTTCCACCACTGGAAAGCCACGATTCAGGGCTCTCACCTCGTCGTAGATCCGTGTCTCTGAGCATTTTCTAGGCGGGGCGAGCGGCCCCGGAATAGGGCTACAACCACCGGCAAGTTAGCCCACGCGCCGGGGCCGAGCAACAACAAAGGCAAGACATGTCCACCCGAAGAATGATTTGAAACAACACCCGAGCTAAGTTTGAGAATAACTCATGAACTAGAAATGCTAGAGAGACGAAATTTGTACCTGAGTGTGCCTTGAATTCCACTTCACCCGAACATCAGACTTTTTGGGCCGATGTGCACCATCTTCGTGCCGGAAATGGCCTGCAGGCTGGGACACTCAGAAAGCCACTCAAAAGCATCTTCAGTGGGATTTTTGTACACGGAGCTGCACAAAAAGAAGAAGAAACGAAATAAAATACAAGGAGGGTCAAATCACACCCATAACAACATCGGATTTGCACAAGGTTTCCACCACTGGAAAGCCACGATTCAGGGCTCTCACCTCGTCGTGGATCCGTGTCTCTGAGCATTTTCTAGGCGGGGCGAGCGGCCCCGGAATAGGGCTACAACCACCGGCAAGTTAGCCCACGCGCCGGGGCCGAGCAACAACAAAGGCAAGACATGTCCACCCGAAGAATGATTTGAAACAACACCCGAGCTAAGTTTGAGAATAACTCATGAACTAGAAATGCTAGAGAGACGAAATTTGTACCTGAGTGTGCCTTGAATTCCACTTCACCCGAACATCAGACTTTTTGGGCCGATGTGCACCATCTTCGTGCCGGAAATGGCCTGCAGGCTGGGACACTCAGAAAGCCACTCAAAAGCATCTTCAGTGGGATTTTTGTACACGGAGCTGCACAAAAAGAAGAAGAAACGAAATAAAATACAAGGAGGGTCAAATCACACCCATAACAACATCGGATTTGCACAAGGTTTCCACCACTGGAAAGCCACGATTCAGGGCTCTCACCTCGTCGTGGATCCGTGTCTCTGAGCATTTTCTAGGCGGGGCGAGCGGCCCCGGAATAGGGCTACAACCACCGGCAAGTTAGCCCACGCGCCGGGGCCGAGCAACAACAAAGGCAAGACATGTCCACCCGAAGAATGATTTGAAACAACACCCGAGCTAAGTTTGAGAATAACTCATGAACTAGAAATGCTAGAGAGACGAAATTTGTACCTGAGTGTGCCTTGAATTCCACTTCACCCGAACATCAGACTTTTTGGGCCGATGTGCACCATCTTCGTGCCGGAAATGGCCTGCAGGCTGGGACACTCAGAAAGCCACTCAAAAGCATCTTCAGTGGGATTTTTGTACACGGAGCTGCACAAAAAGAAGAAGAAACGAAATAAAATACAAGGAGGGTCAAATCACACCCATAACAACATCGGATTTGCACAAGGTTTCCACCACTGGAAAGCCACGATTCAGGGCTCTCACCTCGTCGTGGATCCGTGTCTCTGAGCATTTTCTAGGCGGGGCGAGCGGCCCCGGAATAGGGCTACAACCACCGGCAAGTTAGCCCACGCGCCGGGGCCGAGCAACAACAAAGGCAAGACATGTCCACCCGAAGAATGATTTGAAACAACACCCGAGCTAAGTTTGAGAATAACTCATGAACTAGAAATGCTAGAGAGACGAAATTTGTACCTGAGTGTGCCTTGAATTCCACTTCACCAGAACATCAGACTTTTTGGGCCGATGTGCACCATCTTCGTGCCGGAAATGGCCTGCAGGCTGGGACACTCAGAAAGCCACTCAAAAGCATCTTCAGTGGGATTTTTGTACACGGAGCTGCACAAAAAGAAGAAGAAACGAAATAAAATACAAGGAGGGTCAAATCACACCCATAACAACATCGGATTTGCACAAGGTTTCCACCACTGGAAAGCCACGATTCAGGGCTCTCACCTCGTTGTGGATCCGTGTCTCTGAGCATTTTCTAGGCGGGGCGAGCGGCCCCGGAATAGGGCTACAACCACCGGCAAGTTAGCCCACGCGCCGGGGCCGAGCAACAACAAAGGCAAGACATGTCCACCCGAAGAATGATTTGAAACAACACCCGAGCTAAGTTTGAGAATAACTCATGAACTAGAAATGCTAGAGAGACGAAATTTGTACCTGAGTGTGCCTTGAATTCCACTTCACCCGAACATCAGACTTTTTGGGCCGATGTGCACCATCTTCGTGCCGGAAATGGCCTGCAGGCTGGGACACTCAGAAAGCCACTCAAAAGCATCTTCAGTGGGATTTTTGTACACGGAGCTGCACAAAAAGAAGAAGAAACGAAATAAAATACAAGGAGGGTCAAATCACACCCATAACAACATCGGATTTGCACAAGGTTTCCACCACTGGAAAGCCACGATTCAGGGCTCTCACCTCGTCGTGGATCCGTGTCTCTGAGCATTTTCTAGGCGGGGCGAGCGGCCCCGGAATAGGGCTACAACCACCGGCAAGTTAGCCCACGCGCCGGGGCCGAGCAACAACAAAGGCAAGACATGTCCACCCGAAGAATGATTTGAAACAACACCCGAGCTAAGTTTGAGAATAACTCATGAACTAGAAATGCTAGAGAGACGAAATTTGTACCTGAGTGTGCCTTGAATTCCACTTCACCAGAACATCAGACTTTTTGGGCCGATGTGCACCATCTTCGTGCCGGAAATGGCCTGCAGGCTGGGACACTCAGAAAGCCACTCAAAAGCATCTTCAGTGGGATTTTTGTACACGGAGCTGCACAAAAAGAAGAAGAAACGAAATAAAATACAAGGAGGGTCAAATCACACCCATAACAACATCGGATTTGCACAAGGTTTCCACCACTGGAAAGCCACGATTCAGGGCTCTCACCTCGTCGTGGATCCGTGTCTCTGAGCATTTTCTAGGCGGGGCGAGCGGCCCCGGAATAGGGCTACAACCACCGGCAAGTTAGCCCACGCGCCGGGGCCGAGCAACAACAAAGGCAAGACATGTCCACCCGAAGAATGATTTGAAACAACACCCGAGCTAAGTTTGAGAATAACTCATGAACTAGAAATGCTAGAGAGACGAAATTTGTACCTGAGTGTGCCTTGAATTCCACTTCACCCGAACATCAGACTTTTTGGGCCGATGTGCACCATCTTCGTGCCGGAAATGGCCTGCAGGCTGGGACACTCAGAAAGCCACTCAAAAGCATCTTCAGTGGGATTTTTGTACACGGAGCTGCACAAAAAGAAGAAGAAACGAAATAAAATACAAGGAGGGTCAAATCACACCCATAACAACATCGGATTTGCACAAGGTTTCCACCACTGGAAAGCCACGATTCAGGGCTCTCACCTCGTCGTGGATCCGTGTCTCTGAGCATTTTCTAGGCGGGGCGAGCGGACCCGGAATAGGGCTACAACCACCGGCAAGTTAGCCCACGCGCCGGGGCCGAGCAACAACAAAGGCAAGACATGTCCACCCGAAGAATGATTTGAAACAACACCCGAGCTAAGTTTGAGAATAACTCATGAACTAGAAATGCTAGAGAGACGAAATTTGTACCTGAGTGTGCCTTGAATTCCACTTCACCAGAACATCAGACTTTTTGGGCCGATGTGCACCATCTTCGTGCCGGAAATGGCCTGCAGGCTGGGACACTCAGAAAGCCACTCAAAAGCATCTTCAGTGGGATTTTTGTACACGGAGCTGCACAAAAAGAAGAAGAAACGAAATAAAATACAAGGAGGGTCAAATCACACCCATAACAACATCGGATTTGCACAAGGTTTCCACCACTGGAAAGCCACGATTCAGGGCTCTCACCTCGTCGTGGATCCGTGTCTCTGAGCATTTTCTAGGCGGGGCGAGCGGCCCCGGAATAGGGCTACAACCACCGGCAAGTTAGCCCACGCGCCGGGGCCGAGCAACAACAAAGGCAAGACATGTCCACCCGAAGAATGATTTGAAACAACACCCGAGCTAAGTTTGAGAATAACTCATGAACTAGAAATGCTAGAGAGACGAAATTTGTACCTGAGTGTGCCTTGAATTCCACTTCACCCGAACATCAGACTTTTTGGGCCGATGTGCACCATCTTCGTGCCGGAAATGGCCTGCAGGCTGGGACACTCAGAAAGCCACTCAAAAGCATCTTCAGTGGGATTTTTGTACACGGAGCTGCACAAAAAGAAGAAGAAACGAAATAAAATACAAGGAGGGTCAAATCACACCCATAACAACATCGGATTTGCACAAGGTTTCCACCACTGGAAAGCCACGATTCAGGGCTCTCACCTCGTCGTGGATCCGTGTCTCTGAGCATTTTCTAGGCGGGGCGAGCGGCCCCGGAATAGGGCTACAACCACCGGCAAGTTAGCCCACGCGCCGGGGCCGAGCAACAACAAAGGCAAGACATGTCCACCCGAAGAATGATTTGAAACAACACCCGAGCTAAGTTTGAGAATAACTCATGAACTAGAAATGCTAGAGAGACGAAATTTGTACCTGAGTGTGCCTTGAATTCCACTTCACCCGAACATCAGACTTTTTGGGCCGATGTGCACCATCTTCGTGCCGGAAATGGCCTGCAGGCTGGGACACTCAGAAAGCCACTCAAAAGCATCTTCAGTGGGATTTTTGTACACGGAGCTGCACAAAAAGAAGAAGAAACGAAATAAAATACAAGGAGGGTCAAATCACACCCATAACAACATCGGATTTGCACAAGGTTTCCACCACTGGAAAGCCACGATTCAGGGCTCTCACCTCGTCGTGGATCCGTGTCTCTGAGCATTTTCTAGGCGGGGCGAGCGGCCCCGGAATAGGGCTACAACCACCGGCAAGTTAGCCCACGCGCCGGGGCCGAGCAACAACAAAGGCAAGACATGTCCACCCGAAGAATGATTTGAAACAACACCCGAGCTAAGTTTGAGAATAACTCATGAACTAGAAATGCTAGAGAGACGAAATTTGTACCTGAGTGTGCCTTGAATTCCACTTCACCAGAACATCAGACTTTTTGGGCCGATGTGCACCATCTTCGTGCCGGAAATGGCCTGCAGGCTGGGACACTCAGAAAGCCACTCAAAAGCATCTTCAGTGGGATTTTTGTACACGGAGCTGCACAAAAAGAAGAAGAAACGAAATAAAATACAAGGAGGGTCAAATCACACCCATAACAACATCGGATTTGCACAAGGTTTCCACCACTGGAAAGCCACGATTCAGGGCTCTCACCTCGTCGTAGATCCGTGTCTCTGAGCATTTTCTAGGCGGGGCGAGCGGCCCCGGAATAGGGCTACAACCACCGGCAAGTTAGCCCACGCGCCGGGGCCGAGCAACAACAAAGGCAAGACATGTCCACCCGAAGAATGATTTGAAACAACACCCGAGCTAAGTTTGAGAATAACTCATGAACTAGAAATGCTAGAGAGACGAAATTTGTACCTGAGTGTGCCTTGAATTCCACTTCACCCGAACATCAGACTTTTTGGGCCGATGTGCACCATCTTCGTGCCGGAAATGGCCTGCAGGCTGGGACACTCAGAAAGCCACTCAAAAGCATCTTCAGTGGGATTTTTGTACACGGAGCTGCACAAAAAGAAGAAGAAACGAAATAAAATACAAGGAGGGTCAAATCACACCCATAACAACATCGGATTTGCACAAGGTTTCCACCACTGGAAAGCCACGATTCAGGGCTCTCACCTCGTCGTGGATCCGTGTCTCTGAGCATTTTCTAGGCGGGGCGAGCGGCCCCGGAATAGGGCTACAACCACCGGCAAGTTAGCCCACGCGCCGGGGCCGAGCAACAACAAAGGCAAGACATGTCCACCCGAAGAATGATTTGAAACAACACCCGAGCTAAGTTTGAGAATAACTCATGAACTAGAAATGCTAGAGAGACGAAATTTGTACCTGAGTGTGCCTTGAATTCCACTTCACCCGAACATCAGACTTTTTGGGCCGATGTGCACCATCTTCGTGCCGGAAATGGCCTGCAGGCTTGGACACTCAGAAAGCCACTCAAAAGCATCTTCAGTGGGATTTTTGTACACGGAGCTGCACAAAAAGAAGAAGAAACGAAATAAAATACAAGGAGGGTCAAATCACACCCATAACAACATCGGATTTGCACAAGGTTTCCACCACTGGAAAGCCACAATTCAGGGCTCTCACCTCGTCGTAGATCCGTGTCTCTGAGCATTTTCTAGGCGGGGCGAGCGGCCCCGGAATAGGGCTACAACCACCGGCAAGTTAGCCCACGCGCCGGGGCCGAGCAACAACAAAGGCAAGACATGTCCACCCGAAGAATGATTTGAAACAACACCCGAGCTAAGTTTGAGAATAACTCATGAACTAGAAATGCTAGAGAGACGAAATTTGTACCTGAGTGTGCCTTGAATTCCACTTCACCCGAACATCAGACTTTTTGGGCCGATGTGCACCATCTTCGTGCCGGAAATGGCCTGCAGGCTGGGACACTCAGAAAGCCACTCAAAAGCATCTTCAGTGGGATTTTTGTACACGGAGCTGCACAAAAAGAAGAAGAAACGAAATAAGATACAAGGAGGGTCAAATCACACCCATAACAACATCGGATTTGCACAAGGTTTCCACCACTGGAAAGCCACGATTCAGGGCTCTCACCTCGTTGTAGATCCGTGTCTCTGAGCATTTTCTAGGCGGGGCGAGCGGCCCCGGAATAGGGCTACAACCACCGGCAAGTTAGCCCACGCGCCGGGGCCGAGCAACAACAAAGGCAAGACATGTCCACCCGAAGAATGATTTGAAACAACACCCGAGCTAAGTTTGAGAATAACTCATGAACTAGAAATGCTAGAGAGACGAAATTTGTACCTGAGTGTGCCTTGAATTCCACTTCACCCGAACATCAGACTTTTTGGGCCGATGTGCACCATCTTCGTGCCGGAAATGGCCTGCAGGCTGGGACACTCAGAAAGCCACTCAAAAGCATCTTCAGTGGGATTTTTGTACACGGAGCTGCACAAAAAGAAGAAGAAACGAAATAAAATACAAGGAGGGTCAAATCACACCCATAACAACATCGGATTTGCACAAGGTTTCCACCACTGGAAAGCCACGATTCAGGGCTCTCACCTCGTCGTGGATCCGTGTCTCTGAGCATTTTCTAGGCGGGGCGAGCGGCCCCGGAATAGGGCTACAACCACCGGCAAGTTAGCCCACGCGCCGGGGCCGAGCAACAACAAAGGCAAGACATGTCCACCCGAAGAATGATTTGAAACAACACCCGAGCTAAGTTTGAGAATAACTCATGAACTAGAAATGCTAGAGAGACGAAATTTGTACCTGAGTGTGCCTTGAATTCCACTTCACCCGAACATTAGACTTTTTGGGCCGATGTGCACCATCTTCGTGCCGGAAATGGCCTGCAGGCTGGGACACTCAGAAAGCCACTCAAAAGCATCTTCAGTGGGATTTTTGTACACGGAGCTGCACAAAAAGAAGAAGAAACGAAATAAAATACAAGGAGGGTCAAATCACACCCATAACAACATCGGATTTGCACAAGGTTTCCACCACTGGAAAGCCACGATTCAGGGCTCTCACCTCGTCGTGGATCCGTGTCTCTGAGCATTTTCTAGGCGGGGCGAGCGGCCCCGGAATAGGGCTACAACCACCGGCAAGTTAGCCCACGCGCCGGGGCCGAGCAACAACAAAGGCAAGACATGTCCACCCGAAGAATGATTTGAAACAACACCCGAGCTAAGTTTGAGAATAACTCATGAACTAGAAATGCTAGAGAGACGAAATTTGTACCTGAGTGTGCCTTGAATTCCACTTCACCCGAACATCAGACTTTTTGGGCCGATGTGCACCATCTTCGTGCCGGAAATGGCCTGCAGGCTTGGACACTCAGAAAGCCACTCAAAAGCATCTTCAGTGGGATTTTTGTACACGGAGCTGCACAAAAAGAAGAAGAAACGAAATAAAATACAAGGAGGGTCAAATCACACCCATAACAACATCGGATTTGCACAAGGTTTCCACCACTGGAAAGCCACAATTCAGGGCTCTCACCTCGTCGTAGATCCGTGTCTCTGAGCATTTTCTAGGCGGGGCGAGCGGCCCCGGAATAGGGCTACAACCACCGGCAAGTTAGCCCACGCGCCGGGGCCGAGCAACAACAAAGGCAAGACATGTCCACCCGAAGAATGATTTGAAACAACACCCGAGCTAAGTTTGAGAATAACTCATGAACTAGAAATGCTAGAGAGACGAAATTTGTACCTGAGTGTGCCTTGAATTCCACTTCACCCGAACATCAGACTTTTTGGGCCGATGTGCACCATCTTCGTGCCGGAAATGGCCTGCAGGCTGGGACACTCAGAAAGCCACTCAAAAGCATCTTCAGTGGGATTTTTGTACACGGAGCTGCACAAAAAGAAGAAGAAACGAAATAAGATACAAGGAGGGTCAAATCACACCCATAACAACATCGGATTTGCACAAGGTTTCCACCACTGGAAAGCCACGATTCAGGGCTCTCACCTCGTTGTAGATCCGTGTCTCTGAGCATTTTCTAGGCGGGGCGAGCGGCCCCGGAATAGGGCTACAACCACCGGCAAGTTAGCCCACGCGCCGGGGCCGAGCAACAACAAAGGCAAGACATGTCCACCCGAAGAATGATTTGAAACAACACCCGAGCTAAGTTTGAGAATAACTCATGAACTAGAAATGCTAGAGAGACGAAATTTGTACCTGAGTGTGCCTTGAATTCCACTTCACCCGAACATCAGACTTTTTGGGCCGATGTGCACCATCTTCGTGCCGGAAATGGCCTGCAGGCTGGGACACTCAGAAAGCCACTCAAAAGCATCTTCAGTGGGATTTTTGTACACGGAGCTGCACAAAAAGAAGAAGAAACGAAATAAAATACAAGGAGGGTCAAATCACACCCATAACAACATCGGATTTGCACAAGGTTTCCACCACTGGAAAGCCACGATTCAGGGCTCTCACCTCGTCGTGGATCCGTGTCTCTGAGCATTTTCTAGGCGGGGCGAGCGGCCCCGGAATAGGGCTACAACCACCGGCAAGTTAGCCCACGCGCCGGGGCCGAGCAACAACAAAGGCAAGACATGTCCACCCGAAGAATGATTTGAAACAACACCCGAGCTAAGTTTGAGAATAACTCATGAACTAGAAATGCTAGAGAGACGAAATTTGTACCTGAGTGTGCCTTGAATTCCACGTCACCCGAACATCAGACTTTTTGGGCCGATGTGCACCATCTTCGTGCCGGAAATGGCCTGCAGGCTGGGACACTCAGAAAGCCACTCAAAAGCATCTTCAGTGGGATTTTTGTACACGGAGCTGCACAAAAAGAAGAAGAAACGAAATAAAATACAAGGAGGGTCAAATCACACCCATAACAACATCGGATTTGCACAAGGTTTCCACCACTGGAAAGCCACGATTCAGGGCTCTCACCTCGTCGTGGATCCGTGTCTCTGAGCATTTTCTAGGCGGGGCGAGCGGCCCCGGAATAGGGCTACAACCACCGGCAAGTTAGCCCACGCGCCGGGGCCGAGCAACAACAAAGGCAAGACATGTCCACCCGAAGAATGATTTGAAACAACACCCGAGCTAAGTTTGAGAATAACTCATGAACTAGAAATGCTAGAGAGACGAAATTTGTACCTGAGTGTGCCTTGAATTCCACTTCACCCGAACATCAGACTTTTTGGGCCGATGTGCACCATCTTCGTGCCGGAAATGGCCTGCAGGCTGGGACACTCAGAAAGCCACTCAAAAGCATCTTCAGTGGGATTTTTGTACACGGAGCTGCACAAAAAGAAGAAGAAACGAAATAAAATACAAGGAGGGTCAAATCACACCCATAACAACATCGGATTTGCACAAGGTTTCCACCACTGGAAAGCCACGATTCAGGGCTCTCACCTCGTCGTGGATCCGTGTCTCTGAGCATTTTCTAGGCGGGGCGAGCGGCCCCGGAATAGGGCTACAACCACCGGCAAGTTAGCCCACGCGCCGGGGCCGAGCAACAACAAAGGCAAGACATGTCCACCCGAAGAATGATTTGAAACAACACCCGAGCTAAGTTTGAGAATAACTCATGAACTAGAAATGCTAGAGAGACGAAATTTGTACCTGAGTGTGCCTTGAATTCCACTTCACCCGAACATCAGACTTTTTGGGCCGATGTGCACCATCTTCGTGCCGGAAATGGCCTGCAGGCTGGGACACTCAGAAAGCCACTCAAAAGCATCTTCAGTGGGATTTTTGTACACGGAGCTGCACAAAAAGAAGAAGAAACGAAATAAAATACAAGGAGGGTCAAATCACACCCATAACAACATCGGATTTGCACAAGGTTTCCACCACTGGAAAGCCACGATTCAGGGCTCTCACCTCGTCGTGGATCCGTGTCTCTGAGCATTTTCTAGGCGGGGCGAGCGGCCCCGGAATAGGGCTACAACCACCGGCAAGTTAGCCCACGCGCCGGGGCCGAGCAACAACAAAGGCAAGACATGTCCACCCGAAGAATGATTTGAAACAACACCCGAGCTAAGTTTGAGAATAAATCATGAACTAGAAATGCTAGAGAGACGAAATTTGTACCTGAGTGTGCCTTGAATTCCACTTCACCCGAACATTAGACTTTTTGGGCCGATGTGCACCATCTTCGTGCCAGAAATGGCCTGCAGGCTGGGACACTCAGAAAGCCACTCAAAAGCATCTTCAGTGGGATTTTTGTACACGGAGCTGCACAAAAAGAAGAAGAAACGAAATAAAATACAAGGAGGGTCAAATCACACCCATAACAACATCGGATTTGCACAAGGTTTCCACCACTGGAAAGCCACGATTCAGGGCTCTCACCTCGTCGTGGATCCGTGTCTCTGAGCATTTTCTAGGCGGGGCGAGCGGCCCCGGAATAGGGCTACAACCACCGGCAAGTTAGCCCACGCGCCGGGGCCGAGCAACAACAAAGGCAAGACATGTCCACCCGAAGAATGATTTGAAACAACACCCGAGCTAAGTTTGAGAATAACTCATGAACTAGAAATGCTAGAGAGACGAAATTTGTACCTGAGTGTGCCTTGAATTCCACTTCACCCGAACATCAGACTTTTTGGGCCGATGTGCACCATCTTCGTGCCGGAAATGGCCTGCAGGCTGGGACACTCAGAAAGCCACTCAAAAGCATCTTCAGTGGGATTTTTGTACACGGAGCTGCACAAAAAGAAGAAGAAACGAAATAAAATACAAGGAGGGTCAAATCACACCCATAACAACATCGGATTTGCACAAGGTTTCCACCACTGGAAAGCCACGATTCAGGGCTCTCACCTCGTCGTGGATCCGTGTCTCTGAGCATTTTCTAGGCGGGGCGAGCGGCCCCGGAATAGAGCTACAACCACCGGCAAGTTAGCCCACGCGCCGGGGCCGAGCAACAACAAAGGCAAGACATGTCCACCCGAAGAATGATTTGAAACAACACCCGAGCTAAGTTTGAGAATAACTCATGAACTAGAAATGCTAGAGAGACGAAATTTGTACCTGAGTGTGCCTTGAATTCCACTTCACCCGAACATTAGACTTTTTGGGCCGATGTGCACCATCTTCGTGCCGGAAATGGCCTGCAGGCTGAGACACTCAGAAAGCCACTCAAAAGCATTTTCAGTGGGATTTTTGTACACGGAGCTGCACAAAAAGAAGAAGAAACGAAATAAAATACAAGGAGGGTCAAATCACACCCATAACAACATCGGATTTGCACAAGGTTTCCACCACTGGAAAGCCACGATTCAGGGCTCTCACCTCGTCGTGGATCCGTGTCTCTGAGCATTTTCTAGGCGGGGCGAGCGGCCCCGGAATAGGGCTACAACCACCGGCAAGTTAGCCCACGCGCCGGGGCCGAGCAACAACAAAGGCAAGACATGTCCACCCGAAGAATGATTTGAAACAACACCCGAGCTAAGTTTGAGAATAACTCATGAACTAGAAATGCTAGAGAGACGTAATTTGTACCTGAGTGTGCCTTGAATTCCACTTCACCCGAACATCAGACTTTTTGGGCCGATGTGCACCATCTTCGTGCCGGAAATGGCCTGCAGGCTGGGACACTCAGAAAGCCACTCAAAAGCATCTTCAGTGGGATTTTTGTACACGGAGCTGCACAAAAAGAAGAAGAAACGAAATAAAATACAAGGAGGGTCAAATCACACCCATAACAACATCGGATTTGCACAAGGTTTCCACCACTGGAAAGCCACGATTCAGGGCTCTCACCTCGTCGTGGATCCGTGTCTCTGAGCATTTTCTAGGCGGGGCGAGCGGCCCCGGAATAGGGCTACAACCACCGGCAAGTTAGCCCACGCGCCGGGGCCGAGCAACAACAAAGGCAAGACATGTCCACCCGAAGAATGATTTGAAACAACACCCGAGCTAAGTTTGAGAATAACTCATGAACTAGAAATGCTAGAGAGACGAAATTTGTACCTGAGTGTGCCTTGAATTCCACTTCACCCGAACATTAGACTTTTTGGGCCGATGTGCACCATCTTCGTGCCAGAAATGGCCTGCAGGCTGGGACACTCAGAAAGCCACTCAAAAGCATCTTCAGTGGGATTTTTGTACACGGAGCTGCACAAAAAGAAGAAGAAACGAAATAAAATACAAAGAGGGTCAAATCACACCCATAACAACATCGGATTTGCACAAGGTTTCCACCACTGGAAAGCCACGATTCAGGGCTCTCACCTCGTCGTGGATCCGTGTCTCTGAGCATTTTCTAGGCGGGGCGAGCGGCCCCGGAATAGGGCTACAACCACCGGCAAGTTAGCCCACGCGCCGGGGCCGAGCAACAACAAAGGCAAGACATGTCCACCCGAAGAATGATTTGAAACAACACCCGAGCTAAGTTTGAGAATAACTCATGAACTAGAAATGCTAGAGAGACGAAATTTGTACCTGAGTGTGCCTTGAATTCCACTTCACCCGAACATCAGACTTTTTGGGCCGATGTGCACCATCTTCGTGCCGGAAATGGCCTGCAGGCTGGGACACTCAGAAAGCCACTCAAAAGCATCTTCAGTGGGATTTTTGTACACGGAGCTGCACAAAAAGAAGAAGAAACGAAATAAAATACAAGGAGGGTCAAATCACACCCATAACAACATCGGATTTGCACAAGGTTTCCACCACTGGAAAGCCACGATTCAGGGCTCTCACCTCGTCGTGGATCCGTGTCTCTGAGCATTTTCTAGGCGGGGCGAGCGGCCCCGGAATAGGGCTACAACCACCGGCAAGTTAGCCCACGCGCCGGGGCCGAGCAACAACAAAGGCAAGACATGTCCACCCGAAGAATGATTTGAAACAACACCCGAGCTAAGTTTGAGAATAACTCATGAACTAGAAATGCTAGAGAGACGAAATTTGTACCTGAGTGTGCCTTGAATTCCACTTCACCCGAACATCAGACTTTTTGGGCCGATGTGCACCATCTTCGTGCCGGAAATGGCCTGCAGGCTGGGACACTCAGAAAGCCACTCAAAAGCATCTTCAGTGGGATTTTTGTACACGGAGCTGCACAAAAAGAAGAAGAAACGAAATAAAATACAAGGAGGGTCAAATCACACCCATAACAACATCGGATTTGCACAAGGTTTCCACCACTGGAAAGCCACGATTCAGGGCTCTCACCTCGTCGTGGATCCGTGTCTCTGAGCATTTTCTAGGCGGGGCGAGCGGCCCCGGAATAGGGCTACAACCACCGGCAAGTTAGCCCACGCGCCGGGGCCGAGCAACAACAAAGGCAAGACATGTCCACCCGAAGAATGATTTGAAACAACACCCGAGCTAAGTTTGAGAATAACTCATGAACTAGAAATGCTAGAGAGACGAAATTTGTACCTGAGTGTGCCTTGAATTCCACTTCACCCGAACATCAGACTTTTTGGGCCGATGTGCACCATCTTCGTGCCGGAAATGGCCTGCAGGCTGGGACACTCAGAAAGCCACTCAAAAGCATCTTCAGTGGGATTTTTGTACACGGAGCTGCACAAAAAGAAGAAGAAACGAAATAAAATACAAGGAGGGTCAAATCACACCCATAACAACATCGGATTTGCACAAGGTTTCCACCACTGGAAAGCCACGATTCAGGGCTCTCACCTCGTCGTGGATCCGTGTCTCTGAGCATTTTCTAGGCGGGGCGAGCGGCCCCGGAATAGGGCTACAACCACCGGCAAGTTAGCCCACGCGCCGGGGCCGAGCAACAACAAAGGCAAGACATGTCCACCCGAAGAATGATTTGAAACAACACCCGAGCTAAGTTTGAGAATAACTC
The DNA here is from genome assembly GCA_023634235.1 of Pisaster brevispinus. NCBI lineage: Eukaryota > Metazoa > Echinodermata > Asteroidea > Forcipulatida > Asteriidae > Pisaster > Pisaster brevispinus. Next base: position 12,479,874 of record JAMKCF010000019.1, on the reverse strand, counting down.
ATGAACTAGAAATGCTAGAGAGACGAAATTTGTACCTGAGTGTGCCTTGAATTCCACTTCACCCGAACATCAGACTTTTTGGGCCGATGTGCACCATCTTCGTGCCGGAAATGGCCTGCAGGCTGGGACACTCAGAAAGCCACTCAAAAGCATCTTCAGTGGGATTTTTGTACACGGAGCTGCACAAAAAAGAAGAAGAAACGAAATAAAATACAAGGAGGGTCAAATCACACCCATAACAACATCGGATTTGCACAAGGTTTCCACCACTGGAAAGCCACGATTCAGGGCTCTCACCTCGTCGTAGATCCGTGTCTCTGAGCATTTTCTAGGCGGGGCGAGCGGCCCCGGAATAGGGCTACAACCACCGGCAAGTTAGCCCACGCGCCGGGGCCGAGCAACAACAAAGGCAAGACATGTCCACCCGAAGAATGATTTGAAACAACACCCGAGCTAAGTTTGAGAATAACTCATGAACTAGAAATGCTAGAGAGACGAAATTTGTACCTGAGTGTGCCTTGAATTCCACTTCACCCGAACATCAGACTTTTTGGGCCGATGTGCACCATCTTCGTGCCGGAAATGGCCTGCAGGCTGGGACACTCAGAAAGCCACTCAAAAGCATCTTCAGAGGGATTTTTGTACACGGAGCTGCACAAAAAGAAGAAGAAACGAAATAAAATACAAGGAGGGTCAAATCACACCCATAACAACATCGGATTTGCACAAGGTTTCCACCACTGGAAAGCCACGATTCAGGGCTCTCACCTCGTCGTAGATCCGTGTCTCTGAGCATTTTCTAGGCGGGGCGAGCGGCCCCGGAATAGGGCTACAACCACCGGCAAGTTAGCCCACGCGCCGGGGCCGAGCAACAACAAAGGCAAGACATGTCCACCCGAAGAATGATTTGAAACAACACCCGAGCTAAGTTTGAGAATAACTCATGAACTAGAAATGCTAGAGAGACGAAATTTGTACCTGAGTGTGCCTTGAATTCCACTTCACCCGAACATTAGACTTTTTGGGCCGATTTGCACCATCTTCGTGCCGGAAATGGCCTGCAGGCTGGGACACTCAGAAAGCCACTCAAAAGCATCTTCAGTGGGATTTTTGTACACGGAGCTGCACAAAAAGAAGAAGAAACGAAATAAAATACAAGGAGGGTCAAATCACACCCATAACAACATCGGATTTGCACAAGGTTTCCACCACTGGAAAGCCACGATTCAGGGCTCTCACCTCGTCGTGGATCCGTGTCTCTGAGCATTTTCTAGGCGGGGCGAGCGGCCCCGGAATAGGGCTACAACCACCGGCAAGTTAGCCCACGCGCCGGGGCCGAGCAACAACAAAGGCAAGACATGTCCACCCGAAGAATGATTTGAAACAACACCCGAGCTAAGTTTGAGAATAACTCATGAACTAGAAATGCTAGAGAGACGAAATTTGTACCTGAGTGTGCCTTGAATTCCACTTCACCCGAACATCAGACTTTTTGGGCCGATGTGCACCATCTTCGTGCCGGAAATGGCCTGCAGGCTGGGACACTCAGAAAGCCACTCAAAAGCATCTTCAGTGGGATTTTTGTACACGGAGCTGCACAAAAAGAAGAAGAAACGAAATAAAATACAAGGAGGGTCAAATCACACCCATAACAACATCGGATTTGCACAAGGTTTCCACCACTGGAAAGCCACGATTCAGGGCTCTCACCTCGTCGTGGATCCGTGTCTCTGAGCATTTTCTAGGCGGGGCGAGCGGCCCCGGAATAGGGCTACAACCACCGGCAAGTTAGCCCACGCGCCGGGGCCGAGCAACAACAAAGGCAAGACATGTCCACCCGAAGAATGATTTGAAACAACACCCGAGCTAAGTTTGAGAATAACTCATGAACTAGAAATGCTAGAGAGACGAAATTTGTACCTGAGTGTGCCTTGAATTCCACTTCACCCGAACATCAGACTTTTTGGGCCGATGTGCACCATCTTCGTGCCGGAAATGGCCTGCAGGCTGGGACACTCAGAAAGCCACTCAAAAGCATCTTCAGTGGGATTTTTGTACACGGAGCTGCACAAAAAGAAGAAGAAACGAAATAAAATACAAGGAGGGTCAAATCACACCCATAACAACATCGGATTTGCACAAGGTTTCCACCACTGGAAAGCCACGATTCAGGGCTCTCACCTCGTCGTGGATCCGTGTCTCTGAGCATTTTCTAGGCGGGGCGAGCGGCCCCGGAATAGGGCTACAACCACCGGCAAGTTAGCCCACGCGCCGGGGCCGAGCAACAACAAAGGCAAGACATGTCCACCCGAAGAATGATTTGAAACAACACCCGAGCTAAGTTTGAGAATAACTCATGAACTAGAAATGCTAGAGAGACGAAATTTGTACCTGAGTGTGCCTTGAATTCCACTTCACCCGAACATCAGACTTTTTGGGCCGATGTGCACCATCTTCGTGCCGGAAATGGCCTGCAGGCTGGGACACTCAGAAAGCCACTCAAAAGCATCTTCAGTGGGATTTTTGTACACGGAGCTGCACAAAAAGAAGAAGAAACGAAATAAAATACAAGGAGGGTCAAATCACACCCATAACAACATCGGATTTGCACAAGGTTTCCACCACTGGAAAGCCACGATTCAGGGCTCTCACCTCGTTGTAGATCCGTGTCTCTGAGCATTTTCTAGGCGGGGCGAGCGGCCCCGGAATAGGGCTACAACCACCGGCAAGTTAGCCCACGCGCCGGGGCCGAGCAACAACAAAGGCAAGACATGTCCACCCGAAGAATGATTTGAAACAACACCCGAGCTAAGTTTGAGAATAACTCATGAACTAGAAATGCTAGAGAGACGAAATTTGTACCTGAGTGTGCCTTGAATTCCACTTCACCCGAACATCAGACTTTTTGGGCCGATGTGCACCATCTTCGTGCCGGAAATGGCCTGCAGGCTGGGACACTCAGAAAGCCACTCAAAAGCATCTTCAGTGGGATTTTTGTACACGGAGCTGCACAAAAAGAAGAAGAAACGAAATAAAATACAAGGAGGGTCAAATCACACCCATAACAACATCGGATTTGCACAAGGTTTCCACCACTGGAAAGCCACGATTCAGGGCTCTCACCTCGTCGTGGATCCGTGTCTCTGAGCATTTTCTAGGCGGGGCGAGCGGCCCCGGAATAGGGCTACAACCACCGGCAAGTTAGCCCACGCGCCGGGGCCGAGCAACAACAAAGGCAAGACATGTCCACCCGAAGAATGATTTGAAACAACACCCGAGCTAAGTTTGAGAATAACTCATGAACTAGAAATGCTAGAGAGACGAAATTTGTACCTGAGTGTGCCTTGAATTCCACTTCACCCGAACATCAGACTTTTTGGGCCGATGTGCACCATCTTCGTGCCGGAAATGGCCTGCAGGCTGGGACACTCAGAAAGCCACTCAAAAGCATCTTCAGTGGGATTTTTGTACACGGAGCTGCACAAAAAGAAGAAGAAACGAAATAAAATACAAGGAGGGTCAAATCACACCCATAACAACATCGGATTTGCACAAGGTTTCCACCACTGGAAAGCCACGATTCAGGGCTCTCACATCGTCGTGGATCCGTGTCTCTGAGCATTTTCTAGGCGGGGCGAGCGGCCCCGGAATAGGGCTACAACCACCGGCAAGTTAGCCCACGCGCCGGGGCCGAGCAACAACAAAGGCAAGACATGTCCACCCGAAGAATGATTTGAAACAACACCCGAGCTAAGTTTGAGAATAACTCATGAACTAGAAATGCTAGAGAGACGAAATTTGTACCTGAGTGTGCCTTGAATTCCACTTCACCCGAACATTAGACTTTTTGGGCCGATGTGCACCATCTTCGTGCCGGAAATGGCCTGCAGGCTGGGACACTCAGAAAGCCACTCAAAAGCATCTTCAGTGGGATTTTTGTACACGGAGCTGCACAAAAAGAAGAAGAAACGAAATAAAATACAAGGAGGGTCAAATCACACCCATAACAACATCGGATTTGCACAAGGTTTCCACCACTGGAAAGCCACGATTCAGGGCTCTCACCTCGTCGTGGATCCGTGTCTCTGAGCATTTTCTAGGCGGGGCGAGCGGCCCCGGAATAGGGCTACAACCACCGGCAAGTTAGCCCACGCGCCGGGGCCGAGCAACAACAAAGGCAAGACATGTCCACCCGAAGAATGATTTGAAACAACACCCGAGCTAAGTTTGAGAATAACTCATGAACTAGAAATGCTAGAGAGACGAAATTTGTACCTGAGTGTGCCTTGAATTCCACTTCACCCGAACATCAGACTTTTCGGGCCGATGTGCACCATCTTCGTGCCGGAAATGGCCTGCAGGCTGGGACACTCAGAAAGCCACTCAAAAGCATCTTCAGTGGGATTTTTGTACACGGAGCTGCACAAAAAGAAGAAGAAACGAAATAAAATACAAGGAGGGTCAAATCACACCCATAACAACATCGGATTTGCACAAGGTTTCCACCACTGGAAAGCCACGATTCAGGGCTCTCACCTCGTCGTGGATCCGTGTCTCTGAGCATTTTCTAGGCGGGGCGAGCGGCCCCGGAATAGGGCTACAACCACCGGCAAGTTAGCCCACGCGCCGGGGCCGAGCAACAACAAAGGCAAGACATGTCCACCCGAAGAATGATTTGAAACAACACCCGAGCTAAGTTTGAGAATAACTCATGAACTAGAAATGCTAGAGAGACGAAATTTGTATCTGAGTGTGCCTTGAATTCCACTTCACCCGAACATCAGACTTTTTGGGCCGATGTGCACCATCTTCGTGCCGGAAATGGCCTGCAGGCTGGGACACTCAGAAAGCCACTCAAAAGCATCTTCAGTGGGATTTTTGTACACGGAGCTGCACAAAAAGAAGAAGAAACGAAATAAAATACAAGGAGGGTCAAATCACACCCATAACAACATCGGATTTGCACAAGGTTTCCACCACTGGAAAGCCACGATTCAGGGCTCTCACCTCGTCGTGGATCCGTGTCTCTGAGCATTTTCTAGGCGGGGCGAGCGGCCCCGGAATAGGACTACAACCACCGGCAAGTTAGCCCACGCGCCGGGGCCGAGCAACAACAAAGGCAAGACATGTCCACCCGAAGAATGACTTGAAACAACACCCGAGCTAAGTTTGAGAATAACTCATGAACTAGAAATGCTAGAGAGACGAAATTTGTACCTGAGTGTGCCTTGAATTCCACTTCACCCGAACATCAGACTTTTTGGGCCGATGTGCACCATCTTCGTGCCGGAAATGGCCTGCAGGCTGGGACACTCAGAAAGCCACTCAAAAGCATCTTCAGTGGGATTTTTGTACACGGAGCTGCACAAAAAGAAGAAGAAACGAAATAAAATACAAGGAGGGTCAAATCACACCCATAACAACATCGGATTTGCACAAGGTTTCCACCACTGGAAAGCCACGATTCAGGGCTCTCACCTCGTCGTAGATCCGTGTCTCTGAGCATTTTCTAGGCGGGGCGAGCGGCCCCGGAATAGGGCTACAACCACCGGCAAGTTAGCCCACGCGCCGGGGCCGAGCAACAACAAAGGCAAGACATGTCCACCCGAAGAATGATTTGAAACAACACCCGAGCTAAGTTTGAGAATAACTCATGAACTAGAAATGCTAGAGAGACGAAATTTGTACCTGAGTGTGCCTTGAATTCCACTTCACCCGAACATCAGACTTTTCGGGCCGATGTGCACCATCTTCGTGCCGGAAATGGCCTGCAGGCTGGGACACTCAGAAAGCCACTCAAAAGCATCTTCAGTGGGATTTTTGTACACGGAGCTGCACAAAAAGAAGAAGAAACGAAATAAAATACAAGGAGGGTCAAATCACACCCATAACAACATCGGATTTGCACAAGGTTTCCACCACTGGAAAGCCACGATTCAGGGCTCTCACTTCGTTGTAGATCCGTGTCTCTGAGCATTTTCTAGGCGGGGCGAGCGGCCCCGGAATAGGGCTACAACCACCGGCAAGTTAGCCCACGCGCCGGGGCCGAGCAACAACAAAGGCAAGACATGTCCACCCGAAGAATGATTTGAAACAACACCCGAGCTAAGTTTGAGAATAACTCATGAACTAGAAATGCTAGAGAGACGAAATTTGTACCTGAGTGTGCCTTGAATTCCACTTCACCCGAACATCAGACTTTTCGGGCCGATGTGCACCATCTTCGTGCCGGAAATGGCCTGCAGGCTGGGACACTCAGAAAGCCACTCAAAAGCATCTTCAGTGGGATTTTTGTACACGGAGCTGCACAAAAAGAAGAAGAAACGAAATAAAATACAAGGAGGGTCAAATCACACCCATAACAACATCGGATTTGCACAAGGTTTCCACCACTGGAAAGCCACGATTCAGGGCTCTCACCTCGTCGTGGATCCGTGTCTCTGAGCATTTTCTAGGCGGGGCGAGCGGCCCCGAAACAAAATACAAGGAGGGTCAAATCACACCCATAACAACATCGGATTTGCACAAGGTTTCCACCACTGGAAAGCCACGATTCAGGGCTCTCACCTCGTCGTGGATCCGTGTCTCTGAGCATTTTCTAGGCGGGGCGAGCGGCCCCGGAATAGGGCTACAACCACCGGCAAGTTAGCCCACGCGCCGGGGCCGAGCAACAACAAAGGCAAGACATGTCCACCCGACGAATGATTTGAAACAACACCCGAGCTAAGTTTGAGAATAACTCATGAACTAGAAATGCTAGAGAGACGAAATTTGTATCTGAGTGTGCCTTGAATTCCACTTCACCCGAACATCAGACTTTTTGGGCCGATGTGCACCATCTTCGTGCCGGAAATGGCCTGCAGGCTGGGACACTCAGAAAGCCACTCAAAAGCATCTTCAGTGGGATTTTTGTACACGGAGCTGCACAAAAAGAAGAAGAAACGAAATAAAATACAAGGAGGGTCAAATCACACCCATAACAACATCGGATTTGCACAAGGTTTCCACCACTGGAAAGCCACGATTCAGGGCTCTCACCTCGTCGTGGATCCGTGTCTCTGAGCATTTTCTAGGCGGGGCGAGCGGCCCCGGAATAGGACTACAACCACCGGCAAGTTAGCCCACGCGCCGGGGCCGAGCAACAACAAAGGCAAGACATGTCCACCCGAAGAATGACTTGAAACAACACCCGAGCTAAGTTTGAGAATAACTCATGAACTAGAAATGCTAGAGAGACGAAATTTGTACCTGAGTGTGCCTTGAATTCCACTTCACCCGAACATCAGACTTTTTGGGCCGATGTGCACCATCTTCGTGCCGGAAATGGCCTGCAGGCTGGGACACTCAGAAAGCCACTCAAAAGCATCTTCAGTGGGATTTTTGTACACGGAGCTGCACAAAAAGAAGAAGAAACGAAATAAAATACAAGGAGGGTCAAATCACACCCATAACAACATCGGATTTGCACAAGGTTTCCACCACTGGAAAGCCACGATTCAGGGCTCTCACCTCGTCGTGGATCCGTGTCTCTGAGCATTTTCTAGGCGGGGCGAGCGGCCCCGGAATAGGGCTACAACCACCGGCAAGTTAGCCCACGCGCCGGGGCCGAGCAACAACAAAGGCAAGACATGTCCACCCGAAGAATGATTTGAAACAACACCCGAGCTAAGTTTGAGAATAACTCATGAACTAGAAATGCTAGAGAGACGAAATTTGTATCTGAGTGTGCCTTGAATTCCACTTCACCCGAACATCAGACTTTTTGGGCCGATGTGCACCATCTTCGTGCCGGAAATGGCCTGCAGGCTGGGACACTCAGAAAGCCACTCAAAAGCATCTTCAGTGGGATTTTTGTACACGGAGCTGCACAAAAAGAAGAAGAAACGAAATAAAATACAAGGAGGGTCAAATCACACCCATAACAACATCGGATTTGCACAAGGTTTCCACCACTGGAAAGCCACGATTCAGGGCTCTCACCTCGTCGTGGATCCGTGTCTCTGAGCATTTTCTAGGCGGGGCGAGCGGCCCCGGAATAGGACTACAACCACCGGCAAGTTAGCCCACGCGCCGGGGCCGAGCAACAACAAAGGCAAGACATGTCCACCCGAAGAATGACTTGAAACAACACCCGAGCTAAGTTTGAGAATAACTCATGAACTAGAAATGCTAGAGAGACGAAATTTGTACCTGAGTGTGCCTTGAATTCCACTTCACCCGAACATCAGACTTTTTGGGCCGATGTGCACCATCTTCGTGCCGGAAATGGCCTGCAGGCTGGGACACTCAGAAAGCCACTCAAAAGCATCTTCAGTGGGATTTTTGTACACGGAGCTGCACAAAAAGAAGAAGAAACGAAATAAAATACAAGGAGGGTCAAATCACACCCATAACAACATCGGATTTGCACAAGGTTTCCACCACTGGAAAGCCACGATTCAGGGCTCTCACCTCGTCGTGGATCCGTGTCTCTGAGCATTTTCTAGGCGGGGCGAGCGGCCCCGGAATAGGGCTACAACCACCGGCAAGTTAGCCCACGCGCCGGGGCCGAGCAACAACAAAGGCAAGACATGTCCACCCGAAGAATGATTTGAAACAACACCCGAGCTAAGTTTGAGAATAACTCATGAACTAGAAATGCTAGAGAGACGAAATTTGTACCTGAGTGTGCCTTGAATTCCACTTCACCCGAACATCAGACTTTTCGGGCCGATGTGCACCATCTTCGTGCCGGAAATGGCCTGCAGGCTGGGACACTCAGAAAGCCACTCAAAAGCATCTTCAGTGGGATTTTTGTACACGGAGCTGCACAAAAAGAAGAAGAAACGAAATAAAATACAAGGAGGGTCAAATCACACCCATAACAACATCGGATTTGCACAAGGTTTCCACCACTGGAAAGCCACGATTCAGGGCTCTCACTTCGTTGTAGATCCGTGTCTCTGAGCATTTTCTAGGCGGGGCGAGCGGCCCCGGAATAGGGCTACAACCACCGGCAAGTTAGCCCACGCGCCGGGGCCGAGCAACAACAAAGGCAAGACATGTCCACCCGAAGAATGATTTGAAACAACACCCGAGCTAAGTTTGAGAATAACTCATGAACTAGAAATGCTAGAGAGACGAAATTTGTACCTGAGTGTGCCTTGAATTCCACTTCACCCGAACATCAGACTTTTCGGGCCGATGTGCACCATCTTCGTGCCGGAAATGGCCTGCAGGCTGGGACACTCAGAAAGCCACTCAAAAGCATCTTCAGTGGGATTTTTGTACACGGAGCTGCACAAAAAGAAGAAGAAACGAAATAAAATACAAGGAGGGTCAAATCACACCCATAACAACATCGGATTTGCACAAGGTTTCCACCACTGGAAAGCCACGATTCAGGGCTCTCACCTCGTCGTGGATCCGTGTCTCTGAGCATTTTCTAGGCGGGGCGAGCGGCCCCGGAATAGGGCTACAACCACCGGCAAGTTAGCCCACGCGCCGGGGCCGAGCAACAACAAAGGCAAGACATGTCCACCCGAAGAATGACTTGAAACAACACCCGAGCTAAGTTTGAGAATAACTCATGAACTAGAAATGCTAGAGAGACGAAATTTGTACCTGAGTGTGCCTTGAATTCCACTTCACCCGAACATCAGACTTTTTGGGCCGATGTGCACCATCTTCGTGCCGGAAATGGCCTGCAGGCTGGGACACTCAGAAAGCCACTCAAAAGCATCTTCAGTGGGATTTTTGTACACGGAGCTGCACAAAAAGAAGAAGAAACGAAATAAAATACAAGGAGGGTCAAATCACACCCATAACAACATCGGATTTGCACAAGGTTTCCACCACTGGAAAGCCACGATTCAGGGCTCTCACCTCGTTGTAGATCCGTGTCTCTGAGCATTTTCTAGGCGGGGCGAGCGGCCCCGGAATAGGGCTACAACCACCGGCAAGTTAGCCCACGCGCCGGGGCCGAGCAACAACAAAGGCAAGACATGTCCACCCGAAGAATGATTTGAAACAACACCCGAGCTAAGTTTGAGAATAACTCATGAACTAGAAATGCTAGAGAGACGAAATTTGTACCTGAGTGTGCCTTGAATTCCACTTCACCCGAACATCAGACTTTTCGGGCCGATGTGCACCATCTTCGTGCCGGAAATGGCCTGCAGGCTGGGACACTCAGAAAGCCACTCAAAAGCATCTTCAGTGGGATTTTTGTACACGGAGCTGCACAAAAAGAAGAAGAAACGAAATAAAATACAAGGAGGGTCAAATCACACCCATAACAACATCGGATTTGCACAAGGTTTCCACCACTGGAAAGCCACGATTCAGGGCTCTCACCTCGTCGTGGATCCGTGTCTCTGAGCATTTTCTAGGCGGGGCGAGCGGCCCCGGAATAGGGCTACAACCACCGGCAAGTTAGCCCACGCGCCGGGGCCGAGCAACAACAAAGGCAAGACATGTCCATCCGAAGAATGATTTGAAACAACACCCGAGCTAAGTTTGAGAATAACTCATGAACTAGAAATGCTAGAGAGACGAAATTTGTACCTGAGTGTGCCTTGAATTCCACTTCACCCGAACATCAGACTTTTCGGGCCGATGTGCACCATCTTCGTGCCGGAAATGGCCTGCAGGCTGGGACACTCAGAAAGCCACTCAAAAGCATCTTCAGTGGGATTTTTGTACACGGAGCTGCACAAAAAGAAGAAGAAACGAAATAAAATACAAGGAGGGTCAAATCACACCCATAACAACATCGGATTTGCACAAGGTTTCCACCACTGGAAAGCCACGATTCAGGGCTCTCACCTCGTTGTAGATCCGTGTCTCTGAGCATTTTCTAGGCGGGGCGAGCGGCCCCGGAATAGGGCTACAACCACCGGCAAGTTAGCCCACGCGCCGGGGCCGAGCAACAACAAAGGCAAGACATGTCCACCCGAAGAATGACTTGAAACAACACCCGAGCTAAGTTTGAGAATAACTCATGAACTAGAAATGCTAGAGAGACGAAATTTGTACCTGAGTGTGCCTTGAATTCCACTTCACCCGAACATCAGACTTTTTGGGCCGATGTGCACCATCTTCGTGCCGGAAATGGCATGCAGGCTGGGACACTCAGAAAGCCACTCAAAAGCATCTTCAGTGGGATTTTTGTACACGGAGCTGCACAAAAAGAAGAAGAAACGAAATAAAATACAAGGAGGGTCAAATCACACCCATAACAACATCGGATTTGCACAAGGTTTCCACCACTGGAAAGCCACGATTCAGGGCTCTCACCTCGTCGTAGATCCGTGTCTCTGAGCATTTTCTAGGCGGGGCGAGCGGCCCCGGAATAGGGCTACAACCACCGGCAAGTTAGCCCACGCGCCGGGGCCGAGCAACAACAAAGGCAAGACATGTCCACCCGAAGAATGATTTGAAACAACACCCGAGCTAAGTTTGAGAATAACTCATGAACTAGAAATGCTAGAGAGACGAAATTTGTACCTGAGTGTGCCTTGAATTCCACTTCACCCGAACATCAGACTTTTCGGGCCGATGTGCACCATCTTCGTGCCGGAAATGGCCTGCAGGCTGGGACACTCAGAAAGCCACTCAAAAGCATCTTCAGTGGGATTTTTGTACACAGAGCTGCACAAAAAGAAGAAGAAACGAAATAAAATACAAGGAGGGTCAAATCACACCCATAACAACATCGGATTTGCACAAGGTTTCCACCACTGGAAAGCCACGATTCAGGGCTCTCACCTCGTTGTGGATCCGTGTCTCTGAGCATTTTCTAGGCGGGGCGAGCGGCCCCGGAATAGGGCTACAACCACCGGCAAGTTAGCCCACGCGCCGGGGCCGAGCAACAACAAAGGCAAGACATGTCCACCCGAAGAATGACTTGAAACAACACCCGAGCTAAGTTTGAGAATAACTCATGAACTAGAAATGCTAGAGAGACGAAATTTGTACCTGAGTGTGCCTTGAATTCCACTTCACCCGAACATCAGACTTTTTGGGCCGATGTGCACCATCTTCGTGCCGGAAATGGCCTGCAGGCTGGGACACTCAGAAAGCCACTCAAAAGCATCTTCAGTGGGATTTTTGTACACGGAGCTGCACAAAAAGAAGAAGAAACGAAATAAAATACAAGGAGGGTCAAATCACACCCATAACAACATCGGATTTGCACAAGGTTTCCACCACTGGAAAGCCACGATTCAGGGCTCTCACCTCGTTGTAGATCCGTGTCTCTGAGCATTTTCTAGGCGGGGCGAGCGGCCCCGGAATAGGGCTACAACCACCGGCAAGTTAGCCCACGCGCCGGGGCCGAGCAACAACAAAGGCAAGACATGTCCACCCGAAGAATGATTTGAAACAACACCCGAGCTAAGTTTGAGAATAACTCATGAACTAGAAATGCTAGAGAGACGAAATTTGTACCTGAGTGTGCCTTGAATTCCACTTCACCCGAACATTAGACTTTTTGGGCCGATGTGCACCATCTTCGTGCCGGAAATGGCCTGCAGGCTGGGACACTCAGAAAGCCACTCAAAAGCATCTTCAGTGGGATTTTTGTACACGGAGCTGCACAAAAAGAAGAAGAAACGAAATAAAATACAAGGAGGGTCAAATCACACCCATAACAACATCGGATTTGCACAAGGTTTCCACCACTGGAAAGCCACGATTCAGGGCTCTCACCTCGTCGTGGATCCGTGTCTCTGAGCATTTTCTAGGCGGGGCGAGCGGCCCCGGAATAGGGCTACAACCACCGGCAAGTTAGCCCACGCGCCGGGGCCGAGCAACAACAAAGGCAAGACATGTCCACCCGAAGAATGACTTGAAACAACACCCGAGCTAAGTTTGAGAATAACTCATGAACTAGAAATGCTAGAGAGACGAAATTTGTACCTGAGTGTGCCTTGAATTCCACTTCACCCGAACATCAGACTTTTTGGGCCGATGTGCACCATCTTCGTGCCGGAAATGGCCTGCAGGCTGGGACACTCAGAAAGCCACTCAAAAGCATCTTCAGTGGGATTTTTGTACACGGAGCTGCACAAAAAGAAGAAGAAACGAAATAAAATACAAGGAGGGTCAAATCACACCCATAACACATCGGATTTGCACAAGGTTTCCACCACTGGAAAGCCACGATTCAGGGCTCTCACCTCGTTGTGGATCCGTGTCTCTGAGCGTTTTCTAGGCGGGGCGAGCGGCCCCGGAATAGGGCTACAACCACCGGCAAGTTAGCCCACGCGCCGGGGCCGAGCAACAACAAAGGCAAGACATGTCCACCCGAAGAATGATTTGAAACAACACCCGAGCTAAGTTTGAGAATAACTCATGAACTAGAAATGCTAGAGAGACGAAATTTGTACCTGAGTGTGCCTTGAATTCCACTTCACCCGAACATCAGACTTTTCGGGCCGATGTGCACCATCTTCGTGCCGGAAATGGCCTGCAGGCTGGGACACTCAGAAAGCCACTCAAAAGCATCTTCAGTGGGATTTTTGTACACGGAGCTGCACAAAAAGAAGAAGAAACGAAATAAAATACAAGGAGGTTCAAATCACACCCATAACAACATCGGATTTGCACAAGGTTTCCACCACTGGAAAGCCACGATTCAGGGCTCTCACCTCGTCGTAGATCCGTGTCTCTGAGCATTTTCTAGGCGGGGCGAGCGGCCCCGGAATAGGGCTACAACCACCGGCAAGTTAGCCCACGCGCCGGGGCCGAGCAACAACAAAGGCAAGACATGTCCACCCGAAGAATGATTTGAAACAACACCCGAGCTAAGTTTGAGAATAACTCATGAACTAGAAATGCTAGAGAGACGAAATTTGTACCTGAGTGTGCCTTGAATTCCACTTCACCCGAACATCAGACTTTTCGGGCCGATGTGCACCATCTTCGTGCCGGAAATGGCCTGCAGGCTGGGACACTCAGAAAGCCACTCAAAAGCATCTTCAGTGGGATTTTTGTACACGGAGCTGCACAAAAAGAAGAAGAAACGAAATAAAATACAAGGAGGGTCAAATCACACCCATAACAACATCGGATTTGCACAAGGTTTCCACCACTGGAAAGCCACGATTCAGGGCTCTCACCTCGTTGTGGATCCGTGTGTCTGAGCATTTTCTAGGCGGGGCGAGCGGCCCCGGAATAGGGCTACAACCACCGGCAAGTTAGCCCACGCGCCGGGGCCGAGCAACAACAAAGGCAAGACATGTCCACCCGAAGAATGACTTGAAACAACACCCGAGCTAAGTTTGAGAATAACTCATGAACTAGAAATGCTAGAGAGACGAAATTTGTACCTGAGTGTGCCTTGAATTCCACTTCACCCGAACATCAGACTTTTCGGGCCGATGTGCACCATCTTCGTGCCGGAAATGGCCTGCAGGCTGGGACACTCAGAAAGCCACTCAAAAGCATCTTCAGTGGGATTTTTGTACACGGAGCTGCACAAAAAGAAGAAGAAACGAAATAAAATACAAGGAGGGTCAAATCACACCCATAACAACATCGGATTTGCACAAGGTTTCCACCACTGGAAAGCCACGATTCAGGGCTCTCACCTCGTTGTGGATCCGTGTCTCTGAGCATTTTCTAGGCGGGGCGAGCGGCCCCGGAATAGGGCTACAACCACCGGCAAGTTAGCCCACGTGCCGGGGCCGAGCAACAACAAAGGCAAGACATGTCCACCCGAAGAATGATTTGAAACAACACCCGAGCTAAGTTTGAGAATAACTCATGAACTAGAAATGCTAGAGAGACGAAATTTGTACCTGAGTGTGCCTTGAATTCCACTTCACCCGAACATCAGACTTTTCGGGCCGATGTGCACCATCTTCGTGCCGGAAATGGCCTGCAGGCTGGGACACTCAGAAAGCCACTCAAAAGCATCTTCAGTGGGATTTTTGTACACGGAGCTGCACAAAAAGAAGAAGAAACGAAATAAAATACAAGGAGGCTCAAATCACACCCATAACAACATCGGATTTGCACAAGGTTTCCACCACTGGAAAGCCACGATTCAGGGCTCTCAACTCGTCGTGGATCCGTGTCTCTGAGCATTTTTTAGGCGGGGCGAGCGGCCCCGGAATAGGGCTACAACCACCGGCAAGTTAGCCCACGTGCCGGGGCCGAGCAACAACAAAGGCAAGACATGTCCACCCGAAGAATGATTTGAAACAACACCCGAGCTAAGTTTGAGAATAACTCATGAACTAGAAATGCTAGAGAGAAGAAATTTGTACCTGAGTGTGCCTTGAATTCCACTTCACCCGAACATCAGACTTTTCGGGCCGATGTGCACCATCTTCCTGCCGGAAATGGCCTGCAGGCTGGGACACTCAGAAAGCCACTCAAAAGCATCTTCAGTGGGATTTTTGTACACGGAGCTGCACAAAAAGAAGAAGAAACGAAATAAAATACAAGGAGGCTCAAATCACACCCATAACAACATCGGATTTGCACAAGGTTTCCACCACTGGAAAGCCACGATTCAGGGCTCTCACTTCGTCGTAGATCCGTGTCTCTGAGCATTTTCTAGGCGGGGCGAGCGGCCCCGGAATAGGGCTACAACCACCGGCAAGTTAGCCCACGCGCCGGGGCCGAGCAACAACAAAGGCAAGACATGTCCACCCGAAGAATGATTTGAAACAACACCCGAGCTAAGTTTGAGAATAACTCATGAACTAGAAATGCTAGAGAGACGAAATTTGTACCTGAGTGTGCCTTGAATTCCACTTCACCCGAACATCAGACTTTTCGGGCCGATGTGCACCATCTTCGTGCCGGAAATGGCCTGCAGGCTGGGACACTCAGAAAGCCACTCAAAAGCATCTTCAGTGGGATTTTTGTACACGGAGCTGCACAAAAAGAAGAAGAAACGAAATAAAATACAAGGAGGCTCAAATCACACCCATAACAACATCGGATTTGCACAAGGTTTCCACCACTGGAAAGCCACGATTCAGGGCTCTCACGTCGTCGTGGATCCGTGTCTCTGAGCATTTTCTAGGCGGGGCGAGCGGCCCCGGAATAGGGCTACAACCACCGGCAAGTTAGCCCACGCGCCGGGGCCGAGCAACAACAAAGGCAAGACATGTCCACCCGAAGAATGATTTGAAACAACACCCGAGCTAAGTTTGAGAATAACTCATGAACTAGAAATGCTAGAGAGACGAAATTTGTACCTGAGTGTGCCTTGAATTCCACTTCACCCGAACATCAGACTTTTCGGGCCGATGTGCACCATCTTCGTGCCGGAAATGGCCTGCAGGCTGGGACACTCAGAAAGCCACTCAAAAGCATCTTCAGTGGGATTTTTGTACACGGAGCTGCACAAAAAGAAGAAGAAACGAAATAAAATACAAGGAGGGTCAAATCACACCCATAACAACATCGGATTTGCACAAGGTTTCCACCACTGGAAAGCCACGATTCAGGGCTCTCACCTCGTCGTAGATCCGTGTCTCTGAGCATTTTCAGGGCGGGGCGAGCGGCCCCGGAATAGGGCTACAACCACCGGCAAGTTAGCCCACGCGCCGGGGCCGAGCAACAACAAAGGCAAGACATGTCCACCCGAAGAATGATTTGAAACAACACCCGAGCTAAGTTTGAGAATAACTCATGAACTAGAAATGCTAGAGAGACGAAATTTGTACCTGAGTGTGCCTTGAATTCCACTTCACCCGAACATCAGACTTTTCGGGCCGATGTGCACCATCTTCGTGCCGGAAATGGCCTGCAGGCTGGGACACTCAGAAAGCCACTCAAAAGCATCTTCAGTGGGATTTTTGTACACGGAGCTGCACAAAAAGAAGAAGAAACGAAATAAAATACAAGGAGGGTCAAATCACACCCATAACAACATCGGATTTGCACAAGGTTTCCACCACTGGAAAGCCACGATTCAGGGCTCTCACCTCGTCGTAGATCCGTGTCTCTGAGCATTTTCTAGGCGGGGCGAGCGGCCCCGGAATAGGGCTACAACCACCGGCAAGTTAGCCCACGCGCCGGGGCCGAGCAACAACAAAGGCAAGACATGTCCACCCGAAGAATGATTTGAAACAACACCCGAGCTAAGTTTGAGAATAACTCATGAACTAGAAATGCTAGAGAGACGAAATTTGTACCTGAGTGTGCCTTGAATTCCACTTCACCCGAACATCAGACTTTTTGGGCCGATGTGTACCATCTTCGTGCCGGAAATGGCCTGCAGGCTGGGACACTCAGAAAGCCACTCAAAAGCATCTTCAGTGGGATTTTTGTACACGGAGCTGCACAAAAAGAAGAAGAAACGAAATAAAATACAAGGAGGGTCAAATCACACCCATAACAACATCGGATTTGCACAAGGTTTCCACCACTGGAAAGCCACGATTCAGGGCTCTCACCTCGTCGTGGATCCGTGTCTCTGAGCATTTTCTAGGCGGGGTGAGCGGCCCCGGAATAGGGCTACAACCACCGGCAAGTTAGCCCACGCGCCGGGGCCGAGCAACAACAAAGGCAAGACATGTCCACCCGAAGAATGATTTGAAACAACACCCGAGCTAAGTTTGAGAATAACTCATGAACTAGAAATGCTAGAGAGACGAAATTTGTACCTGAGTGTGCCTTGAATTCCACTTCACCCGAACATCAGACTTTTCGGGCCGATGTGCACCATCTTCCTGCCGGAAATGGCCTGCAGGCTGGGACACTCAGAAAGCCACTCAAAAGCATCTTCAGTGGGATTTTTGTACACGGAGCTGCACAAAAAGAAGAAGAAACGAAATAAAATACAAGGAGGGTCAAATCACACCCATAACAACATCGGATTTGCACAAGGTTTCCACCACTGGAAAGCCACGATTCAGGGCTCTCACCTCGTCGTAGATCCGTGTCTCTGAGCATTTTCTAGGTGGGGCGAGCGGCCCCGGAATAGGGCTACAACCACCGGCAAGTTAGCCCACGCGCCGGGGCCGAGCAACAACAAAGGCAAGACATGTCCACCCGAAGAATGATTTGAAACAACACCCGAGCTAAGTTTGAGAATAACTCATGAACTAGAAATGCTAGAGAGACGAAATTTGTACCTGAGTGTGCCTTGAATTCCACTTCACCCGAACATCAGACTTTTTGGGCCGATGTGCACCATCTTCGTGCCGGAAATGGCCTGCAGGCTGGGACACTCAGAAAGCCACTCAAAAGCATCTTCAGTGGGATTTTTGTACACGGAGCTGCACAAAAAGAAGAAGAAACGAAATAAAATACAAGGAGGGCCAAATCACACCCATAACAACATCGGATTTGCACAAGGTTTCCACCACTGGAAAGCCACGATTCAGGGCTCTCACCTCGTCGTGGATCCGTGTCTCTGAGCATTTTCTAGGCGGGGCGAGCGGCCCCGGAATAGGGCTACAACCACCGGCAAGTTAGCCCACGCGCCGGGGCCGAGCAACAACAAAGGCAAGACATGTCCACCCGAAGAATGATTTGAAACAACACCCGAGCTAAGTTTGAGAATAACTCATGAACTAGAAATGCTAGAGAGACGAAATTTGTACCTGAGTGTGCCTTGAATTCCACTTCACCCGAACATCAGACTTTTTGGGCCGATGTGCACCATCTTCTTGCCGGAAATGGCCTGCAGGCTGGGACACTCAGAAAGCCACTCAAAAGCATCTTCAGTGGGATTTTTGTACACGGAGCTGCACAAAAAGAAGAAGAAACGAAATAAAATACAAGGAGGGTCAAATCACACCCATAACAACATCGGATTTGCACAAGGTTTCCACCACTGGAAAGCCACGATTCAGGGCTCTCACCTCGTCGTAAATCCGTGTCTCTGAGCATTTTCTAGGCGGGGCGAGCGGCCCCGGAATAGGGCTACAACCACCGGCAAGTTAGCCCACGCGCCGGGGCCGAGCAACAACAAAGGCAAGACATGTCCACCCGAAGAATGATTTGAAACAACACCCGAGCTAAGTTTGAGAATAACTCATGAACTAGAAATGCTAGAGAGACGAAATTTGTACCTGAGTGTGCCTTGAATTCCACTTCACCCGAACATCAGACTTTTTGGGCCGATGTGCACCATCTTCGTGCCGGAAATGGCCTGCAGGCTGGGACACTCAGAAAGCCACTCAAAAGCATCTTCAGTGGGATTTTTGTACACGGAGCTGCACAAAAAGAAGAAGAAACGAAATAAAATACAAGGAGGGTCAAATCACACCCATAACAACATCGGATTTGCACAAGGTTTCCACCACTGGAAAGCCACGATTCAGGGCTCTCACCTCGTCGTAGATCCGTGTCTCTGAGCATTTTCTAGGCGGGGCGAGCGGCCCCGGAATAGGGCTACAACCACCGGCAAGTTAGCCCACGCGCCGGGGCCGAGCAACAACAAAGGCAAGACATGTCCACCCGAAGAATGATTTGAAACAACACCCGAGCTAAGTTTGAGAATAACTCATGAACTAGAAATGCTAGAGAGACGAAATTTGTACCTGAGTGTGCCTTGAATTCCACTTCACCCGAACATCAGACTTTTCGGGCCGATGTGCACCATCTTCGTGCCGGAAATGGCCTGCAGGCTGGGACACTCAGAAAGCCACTCAAAAGCATCTTCAGTGGGATTTTTGTACACGGAGCTGCACAAAAAGAAGAAGAAACGAAATAAAATACAAGGAGGGTCAAATCACACCCATAACAACATCGGATTTGCACAAGGTTTCCACCACTGGAAAGCCACGATTCAGGGCTCTCACCTCGTCGTGGATCCGTGTCTCTGAGCATTTTCTAGGCGGGGCGAGCGGCCCCGGAATAGGGCAACAACCACCGGCAAGTTAGCCCACGCGCCGGGGCCGAGCAACAACAAAGGCAAGACATGTCCACCCGAAGAATGATTTGAAACAACACCCGAGCTAAGTTTGAGAATAACTCATGAACTAGAAATGCTAGAGAGACGAAATTTGTACCTGAGTGTGCCTTGAATTCCACTTCACCCGAACATTAGACTTTTTGGGCCGATGTGCACCATCTTCGTGCCGGAAATGGCCTGCAGGCTGGGACACTCAGAAAGCCACTCAAAAGCATCTTCAGTGGGATTTTTGTACACGGAGCTGCACAAAAAGAAGAAGAAACGAAATAAAATACAAGGAGGGTCAAATCACACCCATAACAACATCGGATTTGCACAAGGTTTCCACCACTGGAAAGCCACGATTCAGGGCTCTCACCTCGTCGTAGATCCGTGTCTCTGAGCATTTTCTAGGCGGGGCGAGCGGCCCCGGAATAGGGCTACAACCACCGGCAAGTTAGCCCACGCGCCGGGGCCGAGCAACAACAAAGGCAAGACATGTCCACCCGAAGAATGATTTGAAACAACACCCGAGCTAAGTTTGAGAATAACTCATGAACTAGAAATGCTAGAGAGACGAAATTTGTACCTGAGTGTGCCTTGAATTCCACTTCACCCGAACATCAGACTTTTTGGGCCGATGTGCACCATCTTCGTGCCGGAAATGGCCTGCAGGCTGGGACACTCAGAAAGCCACTCAAAAGCATCTTCAGTGGGATTTTTGTACACGGAGCTGCACAAAAAGAAGAAGAAACGAAATAAAATACAAGGAGGGTCAAATCACACCCATAACAACATCGGATTTGCACAAGGTTTCCACCACTGGAAAGCCACGATTCAGGGCTCTCACCTCGTCGTAGATCCGTGTCTCTGAGCATTTTCTAGGTGGGGCGAGCGGCCCCGGAAAAGGGCTACAACCACCGGCAAGTTAGCCCACGCGCCGGGGCCGAGCAACAACAAAGGCAAGACATGTCCACCCGAAGAATGATTTGAAACAACACCCGAGCTAAGTTTGAGAATAACTCATGAACTAGAAATGCTAGAGAGACGAAATTTGTACCTGAGTGTGCCTTGAATTCCACTTCACCCGAACATCAGACTTTTTGGGCCGATGTGCACCATCTTCGTGCCGGAAATGGCCTGCAGGCTGGGACACTCAGAAAGCCACTCAAAAGCATCTTCAGTGGGATTTTTGTACACGGAGCTGCACAAAAAGAAGAAGAAACGAAATAAAATACAAGGAGGGTCAAATCACACCCATAACAACATCGGATTTGCACAAGGTTTCCACCACTGGAAAGCCACGATTCAGGGCTCTCACCTCGTCGTAAATCCGTGTCTCTGAGCATTTTCTAGGCGGGGCGAGCGGCCCCGGAATAGGGCTACAACCACCGGCAAGTTAGCCCACGCGCCGGGGCCGAGCAACAACAAAGGCAAGACATGTCCACCCGAAGAATGATTTGAAACAACACCCGAGCTAAGTTTGAGAATAACTCATGAACTAGAAATGCTAAAGAGACGAAATTTGTACCTGAGTGTGCCTTGAATTCCACTTCAACCGAACATTAGACTTTTTGGGCCGATGTGCACCATCTTCGTGCCGGAAATGGCCTGCAGGCTGGGACACTCAGAAAGCCACTCAAAAGCATCTTCAGTGGGATTTTTGTACACGGAGCTGCACAAAAAGAAGAAGAAACGAAATAAAATACAAGGAGGGTCAAATCACACCCATAACAACATCGGATTTGCACAAGGTTTCCACCACTGGAAAGCCACGATTCAGGGCTCTCACCTCGTCGTAGATCCGTGTCTCTGAGCATTTTCAGGGCGGGGCGAGCGGCCCCGGAATAGGGCTACAACCACCGGCAAGTTAGCCCACGCGCCGGGGCCGAGCAACAACAAAGGCAAGACATGTCCACCCGAAGAATGATTTGAAACAACACCCGAGCTAAGTTTGAGAATAACTCATGAACTAGAAATGCTAGAGAGACGAAATTTGTACCTGAGTGTGCCTTGAATTCCACTTCACCCGAACATCAGACTTTTTGGGCCGATGTGCACCATCTTCGTGCCGGAAATGGCCTGCAGGCTGGGACACTCAGAAAGCCACTCAAAAGCATCTTCAGTGGGATTTTTGTACACGGAGCTGCACAAAAAGAAGAAGAAACGAAATAAAATACAAGGAGGGTCAAATCACACCCATAACAACATCGGATTTGCACAAGGTTTCCACCACTGGAAAGCCACGATTCAGGGCTCTCACCTCGTCGTAGATCCGTGTCTCTGAGCATTTTCTAGGTGGGGCGAGCGGCCCCGGAAAAGGGCTACAACCACCGGCAAGTTAGCCCACGCGCCGGGGCCGAGCAACAACAAAGGCAAGACATGTCCACCCGAAGAATGATTTGAAACAACACCCGAGCTAAGTTTGAGAATAACTCATGAACTAGAAATGCTAGAGAGACGAAATTTGTACCTGAGTGTGCCTTGAATTCCACTTCAACCGAACATTAGACTTTTTGGGCCGATGTGCACCATCTTCGTGCCGGAAATGGCCTGCAGGCTGGGACACTCAGAAAGCCACTCAAAAGCATCTTCAGTGGGATTTTTGTACACGGAGCTGCACAAAAAGAAGAAGAAACGAAATAAAATACAAGGAGGGTCAAATCACACCCATAACAACATCGGATTTGCACAAGGTTTCCACCACTGGAAAGCCACGATTCAGGGCTCTCACCTCGTCGTGGATCCGTGTCTCTGAGCATTTTCTAGGCGGGGCGAGCGGCCCCGGAATAGGGCTACAACCACCGGCAAGTTAGCCCACGCGCCGGGGCCGAGCAACAACAAAGGCAAGACATGTCCACCCGAAGAATGATTTGAAACAACACCCGAGCTAAGTTTGAGAATAACTCATGAACTAGAAATGCTAGAGAGACGAAATTTGTACCTGAGTGTGCCTTGAATTCCACTTCACCCGAACATTAGACTTTTTGGGCCGATGTGCACCATCTTCGTGCCGGAAATGGCCTGCAGGCTGGGACACTCAGAAAGCCACTCAAAAGCATCTTCAGTGGGATTTTTGTACACGGAGCTGCACAAAAAGAAGAAGAAACGAAATAAAATACAAGGAGGGTCAAATCACACCCATAACAACATCGGATTTGCACAAGGTTTCCACCACTGGAAAGCCACGATTCAGGGCTCTCACCTCGTCGTGGATCCGTGTCTCTGAGCATTTTCTAGGCGGGGCGAGCGGCCCCGGAATAGGGCTACAACCACCGGCAAGTTAGCCCACGCGCCGGGGCCGAGCAACAACAAAGGCAAGACATGTCCACCCGAAGAATGATTTGAAACAACACCCGAGCTAAGTTTGAGAATAACTCATGAACTAGAAATGCTAGAGAGACGAAATTTGTACCTGAGTGTGCCTTGAATTCCACTTCACCCGAACATCAGACTTTTCGGGCCGATGTGCACCATCTTCGTGCCGGAAATGGCCTGCAGGCTGGGACACTCAGAAAGCCACTCAAAAGCATCTTCAGTGGGATTTTTGTACACGGAGCTGCACAAAAAGAAGAAGAAACGAAATAAAATACAAGGAGGGTCAAATCACACCCATAACAACATCGGATTTGCACAAGGTTTCCACCACTGGAAAGCCACGATTCAGGGCTCTCACCTCGTCGTGGATCCGTGTCTCTGAGCATTTTCTAGGTGGGGCGAGCGGCCCCGGAAAAGGGCTACAACCACCGGCAAGTTAGCCCACGCGCCGGGGCCGAGCAACAACAAAGGCAAGACATGTCCACCCGAAGAATGATTTGAAACAACACCCGAGCTAAGTTTGAGAATAACTCATGAACTAGAAATGCTAGAGAGACGAAATTTGTACCTGAGTGTGCCTTGAATTCCACTTCACCCGAACATCAGACTTTTTGGGCCGATGTGCACCATCTTCGTGCCGGAAATGGCCTGCAGGCTGGGACACTCAGAAAGCCACTCAAAAGCATCTTCAGTGGGATTTTTGTACACGGAGCTGCACAAAAAGAAGAAGAAACGAAATAAAATACAAGGAGGGTCAAATCACACCCATAACAACATCGGATTTGCACAAGGTTTCCACCACTGGAAAGCCACGATTCAGGGCTCTCACCTCGTCGTAGATCCGTGTCTCTGAGCATTTTCTAGGCGGGGCGAGCGGCCCCGGAATAGGGCTACAACCACCGGCAAGTTAGCCCACGCGCCGGGGCCGAGCAACAACAAAGGCAAGACATGTCCACCCGAAGAATGATTTGAAACAACACCCGAGCTAAGTTTGAGAATAACTCATGAACTAGAAATGCTAGAGAGACGAAATTTGTACCTGAGTGTGCCTTGAATTCCACTTCAACCGAACATTAGACTTTTTGGGCCGATGTGCACCATCTTCGTGCCGGAAATGGCCTGCAGGCTGGGACACTCAGAAAGCCACTCAAAAGCATCTTCAGTGGGATTTTTGTACACGGAGCTGCACAAAAAGAAGAAGAAACGAAATAAAATACAAGGAGGGTCAAATCACACCCATAACAACATCGGATTTGCACAAGGTTTCCACCACTGGAAAGCCACGATTCAGGGCTCTCACCTCGTCGTAGATCCGTGTCTCTGAGCATTTTCTAGGCGGGGCGAGCTGCCCCGGAATAGGGCTACAACCACCGGCAAGTTAGCCCACGCGCCGGGGCTGAGCAACAACAAAGGCAAGACATGTCCACCCGAAGAATGATTTGAAACAACACCCGAGCTACGTTTGAGAATAACTCATGAACTAGAAATGCTAGAGAGACGAAATTTGTACCTGAGTGTGCTTGAATTCCACTTCACCCGAACATTAGACTTTTTGGGCCGATGTGCACCATCTTCGTGCCGAAAATGGCCTGCAGGCTGGGACACTCAGAAAGCCACTCAAAAGCATCTTCAGTGGGATTTTTGTACACGGAGCTGCACAAAAAGAAGAAGAAACGAAATAAAATACAAGGAGGGTCAAATCACACCCATAACAACATCGGATTTGCACAAGGTTTCCACCACTGGAAAGCCACGATTCAGGGCTCTCACCTCGTCGTAGATCCGTGTCTCTGAGCATTTTCTAGGCGGGGCGAGCGGCCCCGGAATAGGGCTACAACCACCGGCAAGTTAGCCCACGCGCCGGGGCCGAGCAACAACAAAGGCAAGACATGTCCACCCGAAGAATGATTTGAAACAACACCCGAGCTAAGTTTGAGAATAACTCATGAACTAGAAATGCTAGAGAGACGAAATTTGTACCTGAGTGTGCCTTGAATTCCACTTCAACCGAACATTAGACTTTTTGGGCCGATGTGCACCATCTTCGTGCCGGAAATGGCCTGCAGGCTGGGACACTCAGAAAGCCACTCAAAAGCATCTTCAGTGGGATTTTTGTACACGGAGCTGCACAAAAAGAAGAAGAAACGAAATAAAATACAAGGAGGGTCAAATCACACCCATAACAACATCGGATTTGCACAAGGTTTCCACCACTGGAAAGCCACGATTCAGGGCTCTCACCTCGTCGTAGATCCGTGTCTCTGAGCATTTTCTAGGCGGGGCGAGCTGCCCCGGAATAGGGCTACAACCACCGGCAAGTTAGCCCACGCGCCGGGGCTGAGCAACAACAAAGGCAAGACATGTCCACCCGAAGAATGATTTGAAACAACACCCGAGCTACGTTTGAGAATAACTCATGAACTAGAAATGCTAGAGAGACGAAATTTGTACCTGAGTGTGCCTTGAATTCCACTTCACCCGAACATTAGACTTTTTGGGCCGATGTGCACCATCTTCGTGCCGAAAATGGCCTGCAGGCTGGGACACTCAGAAAGCCACTCAAAAGCATCTTCAGTGGGATTTTTGTACACGGAGCTGCACAAAAAGAAGAAGAAACGAAATAAAATACAAGGAGGGTCAAATCACACCCATAACAACATCGGATTTGCACAAGGTTTCCACCACTGGAAAGCCACGATTCAGGGCTCTCACCTCGTTGTGGATCCGTGTCTCTGAGCATTTTCTAGGCGGGGCGAGCGGCCCCGGAATAGGGCTACAACCACCGGCAAGTTAGCCCACGCGCCGGGGCCGAGCAACAACAAAGGCAAGACATGTCCACCCGAAGAATGATTTGAAACAACACCCGAGCTAAGTTTGAGAATAACTCATGAACTAGAAATGCTAGAGAGACGAAATTTGTTCCTGAGTGTGCCTTGAATTCCACTTCACCCGAACATTAGACTTTTTGGGCCGATGTGCACCATCTTCGTGCCGGAAATGGCCTGCAGGCTGGGACACTCAGAAAGCCACTCAAAAGCATCTTCAGTGGTATTTTTGTACACAGAGCTGCACAAAAAGAAGAAGAAACGAAATAAAATACAAGGAGGGTCAAATCACACCCATAACAACATCGGATTTGCACAAGGTTTCCACCACTGGAAAGCCACGATTCAGGGCTCTCACCTCGTCGTGGATCCGTGTTTCTGAGCATTTTCTAGGCGGGGCGAGCGGCCCCGGAATAGGGCTACAACCACCGGCAAGTTAGCCCACGCGCCGGGGCCGAGCAACAACAAAGGCAAGACATGTCCACCCGAAGAATGATTTGAAACAACACCCGAGCTAAGTTTGAGAATAACTCATGAACTAGAAATGCTAGAGAGACGAAATTTGTACCTGAGTGTGCCTTGAATTCCACTTCACCCGAACATTAGACTTTTTGGGCCGATGTGCACCATCTTCGTGCCGGAAATGGCCTGCAGGCTGGGACACTCAGAAAGCCACTCAAAAGCATCTTCAGTGGGATTTTTGTACACAGAGCTGCACAAAAAGAAGAAGAAACGAAATAAAATACAAGGAGGGTCAAATCACACCCATAACAACATCGGATTTGCACAAGGTTTCCACCACTGGAAAGCCACGATTCAGGGCTCTCACCTCGTTGTAGATCCGTGTCTCTGAGCATTTTCTAGGCGGGGCGAGCGGCCCCGGAATAGGGCTACAACCACCGGCAAGTTAGCCCACGCGCCGGGGCCGAGCAACAACAAAGGCAAGACATGTCCACCCGAAGAATGATTTGAAACAACACCCGAGCTAAGTTTGAGAATAACTCATGAACTAGAAATGCTAGAGAGACGAAATTTGTACCTGAGTGTGCCTTGAATTCCACTTCACCCGAACATCAGACTTTTTTGGGCCGATGTGCACCATCTTCGTGCCGGAAATGGCCTGCAGGCTGGGACACTCAGAAAGCCACTCAAAAGCATCTTCAGTGGGATTTTTGTACACAGAGCTGCACAAAAAGAAGAAGAAACGAAATAAAATACAAGGAGGCTCAAATCACACCCATAACAACATCGGATTTGCACAAGGTTTCCACCACTGGAAAGCCACGATTCAGGGCTCTCACCTCGTCGTGGATCCGTGTCTCTGAGCATTTTCTAGGCGGGGCGAGCGGCCCCGGAATAGGGCTACAACCACCGGCAAGTTAGCCCACGCGCCAGGGCCGAGCAACAACAAAGGCAAGACATGTCCATCCGAAGAATGATTTGAAACAACACCCGAGCTAAGTTTGAGAATAACTCATGAACTAGAAATGCTAGAGAGACGAAATTTGTACCTGAGTGTGCCTTGAATTCCACTTCACCCGAACATCAGACTTTTTGGGCCGATGTGTACCATCTTCGTGCCGGAAATGGCCTGCAGGCTGGGACACTCAGAAAGCCACTCAAAGCATCTTCAGTGGGATTTTTGTACACAGAGCTGCACAAAAAGAAGAAGAAACGAAATAAAATACAAGGAGGGTCAAATCACACCCATAACAACATCGGATTTTGCACAAGGTTTCCACCACTGGAAAGCCACGATTCAGGGCTCTCACCTCGTCGTAGATCCGTGTCTCTGAGCATTTTCTAGGCGGGGCGAGCGGCCCCGGAATAGGGCTACAACCACCGGCAAGTTAGCCCACGCGCCGGGGCCGAGCAACAACAAAGGCAAGACATGTCCATCCGAAGAATGATTTGAAACAACACCCGAGCTAAGTTTGAGAATAACTCATGAACTAGAAATGCTAGAGAGACGAAATTTGTACCTGAGTGTGCCTTGAATTCCACTTCACCCGAACATTAGACTTTTTGGGCCGATGTGCACCATCTTCGTGCCGGAAATGGCCTGCAGGCTGGGACACTCAGAAAGCCACTCAAAAGCATCTTCAGTGGGATTTTTGTACACAGAGCTGCACAAAAAGAAGAAGAAACGAAATAAAATACAAGGAGGGTCAAATCACACCCATAACAACATCGGATTTGCACAAGATTTCCACCACTGGAAAGCCACGATTCAGGGCTCTCACCTCGTCGTAGATCCGTGTCTCTGAGCATTTTCTAGGCGGTGCGAGCGGCCCCGGAATAGGGCTACAACCACCGGCAAGTTAGCCCACGCGCCGGGGCCGAGCAACAACAAAGGCAAGACATGTCCATCCGAAGAATGATTTGAAACAACACCCGAGCTAAGTTTGAGAATAACTCATGAACTAGAAATGCTAGAGAGACGAAATGTGTACCTGAGTGTGCCTTGAATTCCACTTCACCCGAACATCAGACTTTTTGGGCCGATGTGCACCATCTTCGTGCCGGAAATGGCCTGCAGGCTGGGACACTCAGAAAGCCACTCAAAAGCATCTTCAATGGGATTTTTGTACACATAGCTGCACAAAAAGAAGAAGAAACGAAATAAAATACAAGGAGGGTCAAATCACACCCATAACAACATCGGATTTGCACAAGATTTCCACCACTGGAAAGCCACGATTCAGGGCTCTCACCTCGTCGTAGATCCGTGTCTCTGAGCATTTTCTAGGCGGTGCGAGCGGCCCCGGAATAGGGCTACAACCACCGGCAAGTTAGCCCACGCGCCGGGGCCGAGCAACAACAAAGGCAAGACATGTCCATCCGAAGAATGATTTGAAACAACACCCGAGCTAAGTTTGAGAATAACTCATGAACTAGAAATGCTAGAGAGACGAAATGTGTACCTGAGTGTGCCTTGAATTCCACTTCACCCGAACATCAGACTTTTTGGGCCGATGTGCACCATCTTCGTGCCGGAAATGGCCTGCAGGCTGGGACACTCAGAAAGCCACTCAAAAGCATCTTCAATGGGATTTTTGTACACATAGCTGCACAAAAAGAAGAAGAAACGAAATAAAATACAAGGAGGGTCAAATCACACCCATAACAACATCGGATTTGCACAAGGTTTCCACCACTGGAAAGCCACGATTCAGGGCTCTCACCTCGTTGTAGATTTGTGTCTCTGAGCATTTTCTAGGCGGGGCGAGCGGCCCCGGAATAGGGCTACAACCACAGGCAAGTTAGCCCACGCGCCGGGGCCGAGCAACAACAAAGGCAAGACATGTCCATCCGAAGAATGATTTGAAACAACACCCGAGCTAAGTTTGAGAATAACTCATGAACTAGAAATGCTAGAGAGACGAAATTTGTACCTGAGTGTGCCTTGAATTCCACTTCACCCGAACATCAGACTTTTTGGGCCGATGTGCACCATCTTCGTGCCGGAAATGGCCTGCAGGCTGGGACACTCTGAAAGCCACTCAAAAGCATCTTCAGTGGGATTTTTGTACACAGAGCTGCACAAAAAGAAGAAGAAACGAAATAAAATACAAGTAGAGTCAAATCACACCCATAACAACATCGGATTTGCACAAGGTTTCCACCACTGGAAAGCTACGATTCAGGGCTCTCACCTCGTCGTAGATCCGTGTCTCTGAGCATTTTGTAGGCGGGGCGAGCGGCCCCGGAATAGGGCTACAACCACCGGCA
This sequence comes from Pisaster brevispinus, assembly GCA_023634235.1. Taxonomy (NCBI): domain Eukaryota; kingdom Metazoa; phylum Echinodermata; class Asteroidea; order Forcipulatida; family Asteriidae; genus Pisaster; species Pisaster brevispinus. The sequence continues at coordinate 12,450,153 of JAMKCF010000019.1, read as the reverse complement.
AGTTAGCCCACGCGCCGGGGCCGAGCAACAACAAAGGCAAGACATGTCCATCCGAAGAATGATTTGAAACAACACCCGAGCTAAGTTTGAGAATAACTCATGAACTAGAAATGCTAGAGAATTTGTACCTGAGTGTGCGTTGAATTCCACTTCACCCGAACATCAGACTTTTTTGGGCCGATGTGCACCATCTTCGTGCCGGAAATGGCCTGCAGGCTGGGACACTCAGAAAGCCACTCAAAAGCATCTTCAGTGGGATTTTTGTACACAGAGCTGCACAAAAAGAAGAAGAAACGAAATAAAATACAAGGAGGGTCAAATCACACCCATAACAACATCGGATTTGCACAAGGTTTCCACCACTGGAAAGCCACGATTCAGGGCTCTCACCTCGTCGTAGATCCGTGTCTCTGAGCATTTTCTAGGCGGGGCGAGCGGCCCCGGAATAGGGCTACAACCACCGGCAAGTTAGCCCACGCGCCGGGGCCGAGCAACAGCAAAGGCAAGACATGTCCATCCGAAGAATGATTTGAAACAACACCCGAGCTAAGTTTGAGAATAACTCATGAACTAGAAATGCTAGAGAGACGAAATTTGTACCTGAGTGTGCCTTGAATTCCACTTCACCCGAACATCAGACTTTTTGGGCCGATGTGCACCATCTTCGTGCCGGAAATGGCCTGCAGGCTGGGACACTCAGAAAGCCACTCAAAAGCATCTTCAGTGGGATTTTTGTACACAGAGCTGCACAAAAAGAAGAAGAAACGAAATAAAATACAAGGAGGGTCAAATCACACCCATAACAACATCGGATTTGCACAAGGTTTCCACCACTGGAAAGCCACGATTCAGGGCTCTCACCTCGTCGTAGATCCGTGTCTCTGAGCATTTTCTAGGCGGGGCGAGCGGCCCCGGAATAGGGCTACAACCACCGGCAAGTTAGCCCACGCGCCGGGGCCGAGCAACAACAAAGGCAAGACATGTCCATCCGAAGAATGATTTGAAACAACACCCGAGCTAAGTTTGAGAATAACTCATGAACTAGAAATGCTAGAGAGACGAAATTTGTACCTGAGTGTGCCTTGAATTCCACTTCACCCAAACATCAGACTTTTTGGGCCGATGTGCACCATCTTCGTGCCGGAAATGGCCTGCAGGCTGGGACACTCAGAAAGCCACTCAAAAGCATTTTCAATGTGATTTTTGTACACAGAGCTGCACAAAAAGAAGAAGAAACGAAATAAAATACAAGGAGGGTCAAATCACACCCATAACAACATCGGATTTGCACAAGGTTTCCACCACTGGAAAGCCACGATTCAGGGCTCTCACCTCGTCGTAGATCCGTGTCTCTGAGCATTTTCTAGGCGGGGCGAGCGGCCCCGGAATAGGGCTACAACCACCGGCAAGTTAGCCCACGCGCCGGGGCCGAGCAACAGCAAAGGCAAGACATGTCCATCCGAAGAATGATTTGAAACAACACCCGAGCTAAGTTTGAGAATAACTCATGAACTAGAAATGCTAGAGAGACGAAATTTGTACCTGAGTGTGCCTTGAATTCCACTTCACCCGAACATCAGACTTTTTGGGCCGATGTGCACCATCTTCGTGCCGGAAATGGCCTGCAGGCTGGGACACTCAGAAAGCCACTCAAAAGCATCTTCAGTGGGATTTTTGTACACAGAGCTGCACAAAAAGAAGAAGAAACGAAATAAAATACAAGGAGGGTCAAATCACACCCATAACAACATCGGATTTGCACAAGGTTTCCACCACTGGAAAGCCACGATTCAGGGCTCTCACCTCGTCGTAGATCCGTGTCTCTGAGCATTTTCTAGGCGGGGCGAGCGGCCCCGGAATAGGGCTACAACCACCGGCAAGTTAGCCCACGCGCCGGGGCCGAGCAACAACAAAGGCAAGACATGTCCATCCGAAGAATGATTTGAAACAACACCCGAGCTAAGTTTGAGAATAACTCATGAACTAGAAATGCTAGAGAGACGAAATTTGTACCTGAGTGTGCCTTGAATTCCACTTCACCCAAACATCAGACTTTTTGGGCCGATGTGCACCATCTTCGTGCCGGAAATGGCCTGCAGGCTGGGACACTCAGAAAGCCACTCAAAAGCACTTTCAATGTGATTTTTGTACACAGAGCTGCACAAAAAGAAGAAGAAACGAAATAAAATACAAGGAGGGTCAAATCACACCCATAACAACATCGGATTTGCACAAGGTTTCCACCACTGGAAAGCCACGATTCAGGGCTCTCACCTCGTCGTAGATCCGTGTCTCTGAGCATTTTCTAGGCGGGGCGAGCGGCCCCGGAATAGGGCTACAACCACCGGCAAGTTAGCCCACGCGCCGGGGCCGAGCAACAACAAAGGCAAGACATGTCCATCCGAAGAATGATTTGAAACAACACCCGAGCTAAGTTTGAGAATAACTCATGAACTAGAAATGCTAGAGAGACGAAATTTGTACCTGAGTGTGCCTTGAATTCCACTTCACCCAAACATCAGACTTTTTGGGCCGATGTGCACCATCTTCGTGCCGGAAATGGCCTGCAGGCTGGGACACTCAGAAAGCCACTCAAAAGCATTTTCAATGTGATTTTTGTACACAGAGCTGCACAAAAAGAAGAAGAAACGAAATAAAATACAAGGAGGGTCAAATCACACCCATAACAACATCGGATTTGCACAAGGTTTCCACCACTGGAAAGCCACGATTCAGGGCTCTCACCTCGTCGTAGATCCGTGTCTCTGAGCATTTTCTAGGCGGGGCGAGCGGCCCCGGAATAGGGCTACAACCACCGGCAAGTTAGCCCACGCGCCGGGGCCGAGCAACAACAAAGGCAAGACATGTCCATCCGAAGAATGATTTGAAACAACACCCGAGCTAAGTTTGAGAATAACTCATGAACTAGAAATGCTAGAGAGACGAAATTTGTACCTGAGTGTGCCTTGAATTCCACTTCACCCGAACATCAGACTTTTTGGGCCGATGTGCACCATCTTCGTGCCGGAAATGGCCTGCAGGCTGGGACACTCAGAAAGCCACTCAAAAGCATCTTCAGTGGGATTTTTGTACACAGAGCTGCACAAAAAGAAGAAGAAACGAAATAAAATACAAGGAGGGTCAAATCACACCCATAACAACATCGGATTTGCACAAGGTTTCCACCACTGGAAAGCTCCGATTCAGGGCTCTCACCTCGTCGTGGATCCGTGTCTCTGAGCATTTTCTAGGCGGGGCGAGCGGCCCCGGAATAGGGCTACAACCACCGGCAAGTTAGCCCACGCGCCGGGGCCGAGCAACAACAAAGGCAAGACATGTCCATCCGAAGAATGATTTGAAACAACACCCGAGCTAAGTTTGAGAATAACTCATGAACTGGAAATGCTAGAGAGACGAAATTTGTACCTGAGTGTGCCTTGAATTCCACTTCACCCGAACATCAGACTTTTTTGGGCCGATGTGCACCATCTTCGTGCCGGAAATGGCCTGCAGGCTGGGACACTCAGAAAGCCACTCAAAAGCATCTTCAGTGGGATTTTTGTACACAGAGCTGCACAAAAAGAAGAAGAAACGAAATAAAATACAAGGAGGGTCAAATCACACCCATAACAACATCGGATTTGCACAAGATTTCCACCACTGGAAAGCCGCGATTCAGGGCTCTCACCTCGTCGTGAATCCGTGTCTCTGAGCATTTTCTAGGCGGAGCGAGCGGCCCCGGAATAGGGCTACAACCACCGGCAAGTTAGCCCACGCGCCGGGGCCGAGCAACAACAAAGGCAAGACATGTCCATCCGAAGAATGATTTGAAACAACACCCGAGCTAAGTTTGAGAATAACTCATGAACTAGAAATGCTAGAGAGACGAAATTTGTACCTGAGTGTGCCTTGAATTCCACTTTACCCGAACATCAGACTTTTTGGGCCGATGTGCACCATCTTCGTGCCGGAAATGGCCTGCAGGCTGGGACACTCAGAAAGCCACTCAAAAGCATCTTCAGTGGGATTTTTGTACACAGAGCTGCACAAAAAGAAGAAGAAACGAAATAAAATACAAGGAGGGTCAAATCACACCCATAACAACATCGGATTTGCACAAGGTTTCCACCACTGGAAAGCCACGATTCAGGGCTCTCACCTCGTTGTGGATCCGTGTCTCTGAGCATTTTCTAGGCGGGGCGAGCGGCCCCGGAATAGGGCTACAACCAGCGGCAAGTTAGCCCACGCGCCGGGGCCGAGCAACAACAAATGCACATGTCCATCCGAAGAATGATTTGAAACAACACCCGAGCTAAGTTTGAGAATAACTCATGAACTAGAAATGCTAGAGAGACGAAATTTGTACCTGAGTGTGCCTTGAATTCCACTTCACCCGAACATTAGACTTTTTGGGCCGATGTGCACCATCTTCGTGCCGGAAATGGCCTGCAGGCTGGGACACTCAGAAAGCCACTCAAAAGCATCTTCAGTGGGATTTTTGTACACAGAGCTGCACAAAAAGAAGAAGAAACGAAATAAAATACAAGGAGGGTCAAATCACACCCATAACAACATCGGATTTGCACAAGGTTTCCACCACTGGAAAGCCACGATTCAGGGCTCTCACCTCGTCGTGGATCCGTGTCTCTGAGCATTTTCTAGGCGGGGCGAGCGGCCCCGGAATAGGACTACAACCACCGGCAAGTTAGCCCACGCGCCGGGGCCGAGCAACAACAAAGGCAAGACATGTCCATCCGAAGAATGATTTGAAACAACACCCGAGCTAAGTTTGAGAATAACTCATGAACTAGAAATGCTAGAGAGACGAAATTTGTACCTGTGTGTGCCTTGAATTCCACTTCACCCGAACATTAGACTTTTTGGGCCGATGTCCACCATCTTCGTGCCGGAAATGGCCTGCAGGCTGGGACACTCAGAAAGCCACTCAAAAGCATCTTCAGTGGGATTTTTGTACACAGAGCTGCACAAAAAGAAGAAGAAACGAAATAAAATACAAGGAGGGTCAAATCACACCCATAACAACATCGGATTTGCACAAGGTTTCCACCACTGGAAAGCCACGATTCAGGGCTCTCACCTCGTCGTGGATCCGTGTCTCTGAGCATTTTCTAGGCGGGGCGAGCGGCCCCGGAATAGGGCTACAACCACCGGCAAGTTAGCCCACGCGCCGGGGCCGAGCAACAACAAAGGCAAGACATGTCCATCCGAAGAATGATTTGAAACAACACCCGAGCTAAGTTTGAGAATAACTCATGAACTGGAAATGCTAGAGAGACGAAATTTGTACCTGAGTGTGCCTTGAATTCCACTTCACCCGAACATCAGACTTTTTTGGGCCGATGTGCACCATCTTCGTGCCGGAAATGGCCTGCAGGCTGGGACACTCAGAAAGCCACTCAAAAGCATCTTCAGTGGGATTTTTGTACACAGAGCTGCACAAAAAGAAGAAGAAACGAAATAAAATACAAGGAGGGTCAAATCACACCCATAACAACATCGGATTTGCACAAGGTTTCCACCACTGGAAAGCCACGATTCAGGGCTCTCACCTCGTCGTAGATCCGTGTCTCTGAGCATTTTCTAGGCGGGGCGAGCGGCCCCGGAATAGGGCTACAACCACCGGCAAGTTAGCCCACGCGCCGGGGCCGAGCAACAACAAAGGCAAGACATGTCCATCCGAAGAATGATTTGAAACAACACCCGAGATAAGTTTGAGAATAACTCATGAACTAGAAATGCTAGAGAGACGAAATTTGTACCTGAGTGTGCCTTGAATTCCACTTCACCCAAACATCAGACTTTTTGGGCCGATGTGCACCATCTTCGTGCCGGAAATGGCCTGCAGGCTGGGACACTCAGAAAGCCACTCAAAAGCATTTTCAATGTGATTTTTGTACACAGAGCTGCACAAAAAGAAGAAGAAACGAAATAAAATACAAGGAGGGTCAAATCACACCCATAACAACATCGGATTTGCACAAGGTTTCCACCACTGGAAAGCCACGATTCAGGGCTCTCACCTCGTCGTAGATCCGTGTCTCTGAGCATTTTCTAGGCGGGGCGAGCGGCCCCGGAATAGGGCTACAACCACCGGCAAGTTAGCCCACGCGCCGGGGCCGAGCAACAACAAAGGCAAGACATGTCCATCCGAAGAATGATTTGAAACAACACCCGAGCTAAGTTTGAGAATAACTCATGAACTAGAAATGCTAGAGAGACGAAATTTGTACCTGAGTGTGCCTTGAATTCCACTTCACCCGAACATCAGACTTTTTGGGCCGATGTGCACCATCTTCGTGCCGGAAATGGCCTGCAGGCTGGGACACTCAGAAAGCCACTCAAAAGCATCTTCAGTGGGATTTTTGTACACAGAGCTGCACAAAAAGAAGAAGAAACGAAATAAAATACAAGGAGGGTCAAATCACACCCATAACAACATCGGATTTGCACAAGGTTTCCACCACTGGAAAGCTCCGATTCAGGGCTCTCACCTCGTCGTGGATCCGTGTCTCTGAGCATTTTCTAGGCGGGGCGAGCGGCCCCGGAATAGGGCTACAACCACCGGCAAGTTAGCCCACGCGCCGGGGCCGAGCAACAACAAAGGCAAGACATGTCCATCCGAAGAATGATTTGAAACAACACCCGAGCTAAGTTTGAGAATAACTCATGAACTGGAAATGCTAGAGAGACGAAATTTGTACCTGAGTGTGCCTTGAATTCCACTTCACCCGAACATCAGACTTTTTTGGGCCGATGTGCACCATCTTCGTGCCGGAAATGGCCTGCAGGCTGGGACACTCAGAAAGCCACTCAAAAGCATCTTCAGTGGGATTTTTGTACACAGAGCTGCACAAAAAGAAGAAGAAACGAAATAAAATACAAGGAGGGTCAAATCACACCCATAACAACATCGGATTTGCACAAGATTTCCACCACTGGAAAGCCGCGATTCAGGGCTCTCACCTCGTCGTGAATCCGTGTCTCTGAGCATTTTCTAGGCGGAGCGAGCGGCCCCGGAATAGGGCTACAACCACCGGCAAGTTAGCCCACGCGCCGGGGCCGAGCAACAACAAAGGCAAGACATGTCCATCCGAAGAATGATTTGAAACAACACCCGAGCTAAGTTTGAGAATAACTCATGAACTAGAAATGCTAGAGAGACGAAATTTGTACCTGAGTGTGCCTTGAATTCCACTTTACCCGAACATCAGACTTTTTGGGCCGATGTGCACCATCTTCGTGCCGGAAATGGCCTGCAGGCTGGGACACTCAGAAAGCCACTCAAAAGCATCTTCAGTGGGATTTTTGTACACAGAGCTGCACAAAAAGAAGAAGAAACGAAATAAAATACAAGGAGGGTCAAATCACACCCATAACAACATCGGATTTGCACAAGGTTTCCACCACTGGAAAGCCACGATTCAGGGCTCTCACCTCGTTGTAGATCCGTGTCTCTGAGCATTTTCTAGGCGGGGCGAGCGGCCCCGGAATAGGGCTACAACCAGCGGCAAGTTAGCCCACGCGCCGGGGCCGAGCAACAACAAATGCACATGTCCATCCGAAGAATGATTTGAAACAACACCCGAGCTAAGTTTGAGAATAACTCATGAACTAGAAATGCTAGAGAGACGAAATTTGTACCTGAGTGTGCCTTGAATTCCACTTCACCCGAACATTAGACTTTTTGGGCCGATGTGCACCATCTTCGTGCCGGAAATGGCCTGCAGGCTGGGACACTCAGAAAGCCACTCAAAAGCATCTTCAGTGGGATTTTTGTACACAGAGCTGCACAAAAAGAAGAAGAAACGAAATAAAATACAAGGAGGGTCAAATCACACCCATAACAACATCGGATTTGCACAAGGTTTCCACCACTGGAAAGCCACGATTCAGGGCTCTCACCTCGTCGTGGATCCGTGTCTCTGAGCATTTTCTAGGCGGGGCGAGCGGCCCCGGAATAGGACTACAACCACCGGCAAGTTAGCCCACGCGCCGGGGCCGAGCAACAACAAAGGCAAGACATGTCCATCCGAAGAATGATTTGAAACAACACCCGAGCTAAGTTTGAGAATAACTCATGAACTAGAAATGCTAGAGAGACGAAATTTGTACCTGTGTGTGCCTTGAATTCCACTTCACCCGAACATTAGACTTTTTGGGCCGATGTCCACCATCTTCGTGCCGGAAATGGCCTGCAGGCTGGGACACTCAGAAAGCCACTCAAAAGCATCTTCAGTGGGATTTTTGTACACAGAGCTGCACAAAAAGAAGAAGAAACGAAATAAAATACAAGGAGGGTCAAATCACACCCATAACAACATCGGATTTGCACAAGGTTTCCACCACTGGAAAGCCACGATTCAGGGCTCTCACCTCGTCGTGGATCCGTGTCTCTGAGCATTTTCTAGGCGGGGCGAGCGGCCCCGGAATAGGGCTACAACCACCGGCAAGTTAGCCCACGCGCCGGGGCCGAGCAACAACAAAGGCAAGACATGTCCATCCGAAGAATGATTTGAAACAACACCCGAGCTAAGTTTGAGAATAACTCATGAACTGGAAATGCTAGAGAGACGAAATTTGTACCTGAGTGTGCCTTGAATTCCACTTCACCCGAACATCAGACTTTTTTGGGCCGATGTGCACCATCTTCGTGCCGGAAATGGCCTGCAGGCTGGGACACTCAGAAAGCCACTCAAAAGCATCTTCAGTGGGATTTTTGTACACAGAGCTGCACAAAAAGAAGAAGAAACGAAATAAAATACAAGGAGGGTCAAATCACACCCATAACAACATCGGATTTGCACAAGATTTCCACCACTGGAAAGCCGCGATTCAGGGCTCTCACCTCGTCGTGAATCCGTGTCTCTGAGCATTTTCTAGGCGGAGCGAGCGGCCCCGGAATAGGGCTACAACCACCGGCAAGTTAGCCCACGCGCCGGGGCCGAGCAACAACAAAGGCAAGACATGTCCATCCGAAGAATGATTTGAAACAACACCCGAGCTAAGTTTGAGAATAACTCATGAACTAGAAATGCTAGAGAGACGAAATTTGTACCTGAGTGTGCCTTGAATTCCACTTTACCCGAACATCAGACTTTTTGGGCCGATGTGCACCATCTTCGTGCCGGAAATGGCCTGCAGGCTGGGACACTCAGAAAGCCACTCAAAAGCATCTTCAGTGGGATTTTTGTACACAGAGCTGCACAAAAAGAAGAAGAAACGAAATAAAATACAAGGAGGATCAAATCACACCCATAACAACATCGGATTTGCACAAGGTTTCCACCACTGGAAAGCCACGATTCCGGGCTCTCACCTCGTTGTGGATCCGTGTCTCTGAGCATTTTCTAGGCGGGGCGAGCGGCCCCGGAATAGGGCTACAACCAGCGGCAAGTTAGCCCACGCGCCGGGGCCGAGCAACAACAAATGCACATGTCCATCCGAAGAATGATTTGAAACAACACCCGAGCTAAGTTTGAGAATAACTCATGAACTAGAAATGCTAGAGAGACGAAATTTGTACCTGAGTGTGCCTTGAATTCCACTTCACCCGAACATTAGACTTTTTGGGCCGATGTGCACCATCTTCGTGCCGGAAATGGCCTGCAGGCTGGGACACTCAGAAAGCCACTCAAAAGCATCTTCAGTGGGATTTTTGTACACAGAGCTGCACAAAAAGAAGAAGAAACGAAATAAAATACAAGGAGGGTCAAATCACACCCATAACAACATCGGATTTGCACAAGGTTTCCACCACTGGAAAGCCACGATTCAGGGCTCTCACCTCGTCGTGGATCCGTGTCTCTGAGCATTTTCTAGGCGGGGCGAGCGGCCCCGGAATAGGGCTACAACCACCGGCAAGTTAGCCCACGCGCCGGGGCCGAGCAACAACAAAGGCAAGACATGTCCATCCGAAGAATGATTTGAAACAACACCCGAGCTAAGTTTGAGAATAACTCATGAACTGGAAATGCTAGAGAGACGAAATTTGTACCTGAGTGTGCCTTGAATTCCACTTCACCCGAACATCAGACTTTTTTGGGCCGATGTGCACCATCTTCGTGCCGGAAATGGCCTGCAGGCTGGGACACTCAGAAAGCCACTCAAAAGCATCTTCAGTGGGATTTTTGTACACAGAGCTGCACAAAAAGAAGAAGAAACGAAATAAAATACAAGGAGGGTCAAATCACACCCATAACAACATCGGATTTGCACAAGGTTTCCACCACTGTAAAGCCACGATTCAGGGCTCTCACCTCGTTGTAGATCCGTGTCTCTGAGCATTTTCTAGGCGGGGCGAGCGGCCCCGGAATAGGGCTACAACCACCGGCAAGTTAGCCCACGCGCCGGGGCCGAGCAACAACAAAGGCAAGACATGTCCATCCGAAGAATGATTTGAAACAACACCCGAGCTAAGTTTGAGAATAACTCATGAACTAGAAATGCTAGAGAGACGAAATTTGTACCTGTGTGTGCCTTGAATTCCACTTCACCCGAACATTAGACTTTTTGGGCCGATGTGCACCATCTTCGTGCCGGAAATGGCCTGCAGGCTGGGACACTCAGAAAGCCACTCAAAAACATCTTCAGTGGGATTTTTGTACACAGAACTGCACAAAAAGAAGAAGAAACGAAATAAAATACAAGGAGGGTCAAATCACACCCATAACAACATCGGATTTGCACAAGGTTTCCACCACTGGAAAGCCACGATTCAGGGCTCTCACCTCGTTGTAGATCCGTGTCTCTGAGCATTTTCTAGGCGGGGCGAGCGGCCCCGGAATAGGGCTACAACCACCGGCAAGTTAGCCCACGCGCCGGGGCCGAGCAACAACAAAGGCAAGACATGTCCATCCGAAGAATGATTTGAAACAACACCCGAGCTAAGTTTGAGAATAACTCATGAACTAGAAATGCTAGAGAGACGAAATTTGTACCTGTGTGTGCCTTGAATTCCACTTCACCCGAACATCAGACTTTTTGGGCCGATGTGCTCCATCTTCGTGCCGGAAATGGCCTGCAGGCTGGGACACTCAGAAAGCCACTCAAAAGCATCTTCAGTGGGATTTTTGTACACAGAGCTGCACAAAAAGAAGAAGAAACGAAATAAAATACAAGGAGGGTCAAATCACACCCATAACAACATCGGATTTGCACAAGGTTTCCACCACTGGAAAGCCACGATTCAGGGCTCTCACCTCGTTGTAGATCCGTGTCTCTGAGCATTTTCTAGGCGGGGCGAGCGGCCCCGGAATAGGGCTACAACCACCGGCAAGTTAGCCCACGCGCCGGGGCCGAGCAACAACAAAGGCAAGACATGTCCATCCGAAGAATGATTTGAAACAACACCCGAGCTAAGTTTGAGAATAACTCATGAACTAGAAATGCTAGAGAGACGAAATTTGTACCTGAGTGTGCCTTGAATTCCACTTCACCCGAACATTAGACTTTTTGGGCCAATGTGCACCATCTTCGTGCCGGAAATGGCCTGCAGGCTGGGACACTCAGAAAGCCACTCAAAAGCACTTCAATGGGATTTTTGTACACAGAACTGCACAAAAAGAAGAATAAACGAAATAAAATACAAGGAGGGTCAAATCACACCCATAACAACATCGGATTTGCACAAGGTTTCCACCACTGGAAAGCCACGATTCAGGGCTCTCACCTCGTCGTAGATCCGTGTCTCTGAGCATTTTCTAGGCGGGGCGAGCAGCCCCGGAATAGGGCTACAACCACCGGCAAGTTAGCCCACGCGCCGGGGCCGAGCAACAACAAAGGCAAGACATGTCCATCCGAAGAATGATTTGAAACAACACCCGAGCTAAGTTTGAGAATAACTCATGAACTAGAAATGCTAGAGAGACGAAATTTGTACCTGAGTGTGCCTTGAATTCCACTTCACCCGAACATCAGACTTTTTGGGCCGATGTGCACCATCTTCGTGCCGGAAATGGCCTGCAGGCTGGGACACTCAGAAAGCCACTCAAAAGCATCTTCAGTGGGATTTTTGTACACAGAGCTGAACAAAAAGAAGAAGAAACGAAATAAAATACAAGGAGGGTCAAATCACACCCATAACAACATCGGATTTGCACAAGGTTTCCACCACTGGAAAGCCACGTTTCTAAGCTCTTACCTCGTCGTAAATCCGTGTCTCTGAGCATTTTCTAGGCGGGGCGAGCGGCCCCGGAATAGGGCTACAACCACCGGCAAGTTAGCCCACGCGCCGGGGCCGAGCAACAACAAAGGCAAGACATGTCCATCCGAAGAATGATTTGAAACAACACCCGAGCTAAGTTTGAGAATAACTCATGAACTAGAAATGCTAGAGAGACGAAATTTGTACCTGAGTGTGCCTTGAATTCCACTTCACCCGAACATTAGACTTTTTGGGCCGATGTGCACCATCTTCGTGCCGGAAATGGCCTGCAGGCTGGGACACTCAGAAAGCCACTCAAAAGCATCTTCAGTGGGATTTTTGTACACAGAGCTGCACAAAAAGAAGAAGAAACGAAATAAAATACAAGGAGGGTCAAATCACACCCATAACAACATCGGATTTGCACAAGGTTTCCACCACTGGAAAGCCACGATTCAGGGCTCTCACCTCGTCGTAGATCCGTGTCTCTGAGCATTTTCTAGGCGGGGCGAGCGGCCCCGGAATAGGGCTACAACCACCGGCAAGTTAGCCCACGCGCCGGGGCCGAGCAACAACAAAGGCAAGACATGTCCATCCGAAGAATGATTTGAAACAACACCCGAGCTAAGTTTGAGAATAACTCATGAACTAGAAATGCTAGAGAGACGAAATTTGTACCTGAGTGTGCCTTGAATTCCACTTCACCCGAACATTAGACTTTTTGGGCCGATGTGCACCATCTTCGTGCCGGAAATGGCCTGCAGGCTGGGACACTCAGAAAGCCACTCAAAAGCATCTTCAGTGGGATTTTTGTACACAGAACTGCACAAAAAGAAGAAGAAACGAAATAAAATACAAGGAGGGTCAAATCACACCCATAACAACATCGGATTTGCACAAGGTTTCCACAACTGGAAAGCCACGATTCAGGGCTCTCACCTCGTCGTAGATCCGTGTCTCTGCGCATTTTCTAGGTGGGGCGAGTGGCCCCGGAATAGGGCTACAACCACCGGCAAGTTAGCCCACGCGCCGGGGCCGAGCAACAACAAAGGCAAGACATGTCCATCCGAAGAATGATTTGAAACAACACCCGAGCTAAGTTTGAGAATAACTCATGAACTAGAAATGCTAGAGAGATGAAATTTGTACCTGAGTGTGCCTTGAATTCCACTTCACCCGAACATCAGACTTTTTGGGCCGATGTGCACCATCTTCGTGCCGGAAATGGCCTGCAGGCTGGGACACTCAGAAAGCCACTCAAAAGCATCTTCAGTGGGATTTTTGTACACAGAGCTGCACAAAAAGAAGAAGAAACGAAATAAAATACAAGGAGGGTCAAATCACACCCATAACAACATCGGATTTGCACAAGGTTTCCACCACTGGAAAGGCACGATTCAGGGCTCTCACCTCGTCGTAGATCCGTGTCTCTGAGCATTTTCTAGGCGGGGCGAGCGGCCCCGGAATAGGGCTACAACCACCGGCAAGTTAGCCCACGCGCCGGGGCCGAGCAACAACAAAGGCAAGACATGTCCATCCGAAGAATGATTTGAAACAACACCCGAGCTAAGTTTGAGAATAACTCATGAACTAGAAATGCTAGAGAGACGAAATTTGTACCTGTGTGTGCCTTGAATTCCACTTCACCCGAACATCAGACTTTTTGGGCCGATGTGCTCCATCTTCGTGCCGGAAATGGCCTGCAGGCTGGGACACTCAGAAAGCCACTCAAAAGCATCTTCAGTGGGATTTTTGTACACAGAGCTGCACAAAAAGAAGAAGAAACGAAATAAAATACAAGGAGGGTCAAATCACACCCATAACAACATCGGATTTGCACAAGGTTTCCACCACTGGAAAGCCACGATTCAGGGCTCTCACCTCGTTGTGGATCCGTGTCTCTGAGCATTTTCTAGGCGGGGCGAGCGGCCCCGGAATAGGGCTACAACCACCGGCAAGTTAGCCCACGCGCCGGGGCCGAGCAACAACAAAGGCAAGACATGTCCATCCGAAGAATGATTTGAAACAACACCCGAGCTAAGTTTGAGAATAACTCATGAACTAGAAATGCTAGAGAGACGAAATTTGTACCTGTGTGTGCCTTGAATTCCACTTCACCCGAACATTAGACTTTTTGGGCCGATGTGCACCATCTTCGTGCCGGAAATGGCCTGCAGGCTGGGACACTCAGAAAGCCACTCAAAAGCATCTTCAGTGGGATTTTTGTACACAGAACTGCACAAAAAGAAGAAGAAACGAAATAAAATACAAGGAGGGTCAAATCACACCCATAACAACATCGGATTTGCACAAGGTTTCCACCACTGGAAAGGCACGATTCAGGGCTCTCACCTCGTCGTAGATCTGTGTCTCTGAGCATTTTCTAGGCTGGGCGAGCGGCCCCGGAATAGGGCTACAACCACCGGCAAGTTAGCCCACGCGCCGGGGCCGAGCAACAACAAAGGCAAGACATGTCCATCCGAAGAATGATTTGTAACAACACCCGAGCTAAGTTTGAGAATAACTCATGAACTAGAAATGCTAGAGAGACGAAATTTGTACCTGAGTGTGCCTTGAATTCCACTTCACCCGAACATCAGACTTTTTGGGCCGATGTGCACCATCTTCGTGCCGGAAATGGCCTGCAGGCTGGGACACTCAGAAAGCCACTCAAAAGCATCTTCAGTGGGATTTTTGTACACAGAATTGCACAAAAAGAAGAAGAAACGAAATAAAATACAAGGAGGGTCAAATCACACCCATAACAACATCGGATTTGCACAAGGTTTCCACCACTGGAAAGCCACGATTCAGGGCTCTCACCTCGTCGTGGATCCGTGTCTCTGAGCATTTTCTAGGCGGGGCGAGCGGCCCCGGAATAGGGCTACAACCACCGGCAAGTTAGCCCACGCGCCGGGGCCGAGCAACAACAAAGGCAAGACATGTCCATCCGAAGAATGATTTGAAACAACACCCGAGCTAAGTTTCAGAATAACTCATGAACTAGAAATGCTAGAGAGACGAAATTTGTACCTGCGTGTGCCTTGAATTCCACTTCACCCGAACATTAGACTTTTTGGGCCGATGTGCACCATCTTCGTGCCGGAAATGGCCTGCAGGCTGGGACACTCAGAAAGCCACTCAAAAGCATCTTCAGTGGGATTTTTGTACACAGAACTGCACAAAAAGAAGAAGAAACGAAATAAAATACAAGGAGGGTCAAATCACACCCATAACAACATCGGATTTGCACAAGGTTTCCACCACTGGAAAGCCACGATTCAGGGCTCTCACCTCGTTGTAGATCCGTGTCTCTGAGCATTTTCTAGGCGGGGCGAGCGGCCCCGGAATAGGGCTACAACCACCGGCAAGTTAGCCCACGCGCCGGGGCCGAGCAACAACAAAGGCAAGACATGTCCATCCGAAGAATGATTTGAAACAACACCCGAGCTAAGTTTGAGAATAACTCATGAACTAGAAATGCTAGAGAGACGAAATTTGTACCTGAGTGTGCCTTGAATTCCACTTCACCCGAACATCAGACTTTTTGGGCCGATGTGCACCATCTTCGTGCCGGAAATGGCCTGCAGGCTGGGACACTCAGAAAGCCACTCAAAAGCATCTTCAGTGGGATTTTTGTACACAGAACTGCACAAAAAGAAGAAGAAACGAAATAAAATACAAGGAGGGTCAAATCACACCCATAACAACATCGGATTTGCACAAGGTTTCCACCACTGGAAAGCCACGATTCAGGGCTCTCACCTCGTCGTAGATCCGTGTCTCTGAGCATTTTCTAGGCGGGGCGAGCGGCCCCGGAATAGGGCTACAACCACCGGCAAGTTAGCCCACGCGCCGGGGCCGAGCAACAACAAAGGCAAGACATGTCCATCCGAAGAATGATTTGAAACAACACCCGAGCTAAGTTTGAGAATAACTCATGAACTAGAAATGCTAGAGAGACGAAATTTGTACCTGAGTGTGCCTTGAATTCCACTTCACCCGAACATCAGACTTTTTGGGCCGATGTGCACCATCTTCGTGCCGGAAATGGCCTGCAGGCTGGGACACTCAGAAAGCCACTCAAAAGCATCTTCAGTGGGATTTTTGTACACAGAACTGCACAAAAAGAAGAAGAAACGAAATAAAATACAAGGAGGGTCAAATCACACCCATAACAACATCGGATTTGCACAAGGTTTCCACCACTGGAAAGCCACGATTCAGGGCTCTCACCTCGTCGTGGATCCGTGTCTCTGAGCATTTTCTAGGCGGGGCGAGCGGCCCCGGAATAGGGCTACAACCACCGGCAAGTTAGCCCACGCGCCGGGGCCGAGCAACAACAAAGGCAAGACATGTCCATCCGAAGAATGATTTGAAACAACACCCGAGCTAAGTTTCAGAATAACTCATGAACTAGAAATGCTAGAGAGACGAAATTTGTACCTGAGTGTGCCTTGAATTCCACTTCACCCGAACATTAGACTTTTTGGGCCGATGTGCACCATCTTCGTGCCGGAAATGGCCTGCAGGCTGGGACACTCAGAAAGCCACTCAAAAGCATCTTCAGTGGGATTTTTGTACACAGAGCTGCACAAAAAAAAGAAGAAACGAAATAAAATACAAGGAGGGTCAAATCACACCCATAACAACATCGGATTTGCACAAGGTTTCCACCACTGGAAAGCCACGACTCAAGGCTCTCACCTCGTTGTAGATCCGTGTCTCTGAGCATTTTCTAGGCGGGGCGAGCGGCCCCGGAATAGGGCTACAACCACCGGCAAGTTAGCCCACGCGCCGGGGCCGAGCAACAACAAAGGCAAGACATGTCCATCCGAAGAATGATTTGAAACAACACCCGAGCTAAGTTTGAGAATAACTCATGAACTAGAAATGCTAGAGAGACGAAATTTGTACCTGAATGTGCCTTGAATTCCACTTCACCCGAACATCAGACTTTTTGGGCCGATGTGCACCATCTTCGTGCCGGAAATGGCCTGCAGGCTGGGACACTCAGAAAGCCACTCAAAAGCATCTTCAGTGGGATTTTTGTACACAGAACTGCACAAAAAGAAGAAGAAACGAAATAAAATACAAGGAGGGTCAAATCACACCCATAACAACATCGGATTTGCACAAGGTTTCCACCACTGGAAAGCCACGATTCAGGGCTCTCACCTCGTCGTAGATCCGTGTCTCTGAGCATTTTCTAGGCGGGGCGAGCGGCCCCGGAATAGGGCTACAACCACCGGCAAGTTAGCCCACGCGCCGGGGCCGAGCAACAACAAAGGCAAGACATGTCCATCCGAAGAATGATTTGAAACAACACCCGAGCTAAGTTTGAGAATAACTCATGAACTGGAAATGCTAGAGAGACGAAATTTGTACCTGAGTGTGCCTTGAATTCCACTTCACCCGAACATCAGACTTTTTGGGCCGATGTGCACCATCTTCGTGCCGGAAATGGCCTGCAGGCTGGGACACTCAGAAAGCCACTCAAAAGCATCTTCAGTGGGATTTTTGTACACAGAACTGCACAAAAAGAAGAAGAAACGAAATAAAATACAAGGAGGGTCAAATCACACCCATAACAACATCGGATTTGCACAAGGTTTCCACCACTGGAAAGCCTCGATTCAGGGCTCTCACCTCGTCGTAGATCCGTGTCTCTGAGCATTTTCTAGGCGGGGCGAGCGGCCCCGGAATAGGGCTACAACCACCGGCAAGTTAGCCCACGCGCCGGGGCCGAGCAACAACAAAGGCAAGACATGTCCATCCGAAGAATGATTTGAAACAACACCCGAGCTAAGTTTCAGAATAACTCATGAACTAGAAATGCTAGAGAGACGAAATTTGTACCTGAGTGTGCCTTGAATTCCACTTCACCCGAACATTAGACTTTTTGGGCCGATGTGCACCATCTTCGTGCCGGAAATGGCCTGCAGGCTGGGACACTCAGAAAGCCACTCAAAAGCATCTTCAGTGGGATTTGTGTACACAGAGCTGCACAAAAAGAAGAAGAAACGAAATAAAATACAAGGAGGGTCAAATCACACCCATAACAACATCGGATTTGCACAAGGTTTCCACCACTGGAAAGCCACGACTCAAGGCTCTCACCTCGTTGTAGATCCGTGTCTCTGAGCATTTTCTAGGCGGGGCGAGCGGCCCCGGAATAGGGCTACAACCACCGGCAAGTTAGCCCACGCGCCGGGGCCGAGCAACAACAAAGGCAAGACATGTCCATCCGAAGAATGATTTGAAACAACACCCGAGCTAAGTTTGAGAATAACTCATGAACTAGAAATGCTAGAGAGACGAAATTTGTACCTGAGTGTGCCTTGAATTCCACTTCACCCGAACATCAGACTTTTTGGGCCGATGTGCACCATCTTCGTGCCGGAAATGGCCTGCAGGCTGGGACACTCAGAAAGCCACTCAAAAGCATCTTCAGTGGGATTTTTGTACACAGAACTGCACAAAAAGAAGAAGAAACGAAATAAAATACAAGGAGGGTCAAATCACACCCATAACAACATCGGATTTGCACAAGGTTTCCACCACTGGAAAGCCACGATTCAGGGCTCTCACCTCGTCGTAGATCCGTGTCTCTGAGCATTTTCTAGGCGGGGCGAGCGGCCCCGGAATAGGGCTACAACCACCGGCAAGTTAGCCCACGCGCCGGGGCCGAGCAACAACAAAGGCAAGACATGTCCATCCGAAGAATGATTTGAAACAACACCCGAGCTAAGTTTGAGAATAACTCATGAACTGGAAATGCTAGAGAGACGAAATTTGTACCTGAGTGTGCCTTGAATTCCACTTCACCCGAACATCAGACTTTTTGGGCCGATGTGCACCATCTTCGTGCCGGAAATGGCCTGCAGGCTGGGACACTCAGAAAGCCACTCAAAAGCATCTTCAGTGGGATTTTTGTACACAGAACTGCACAAAAAGAAGAAGAAACGAAATAAAATACAAGGAGGGTCAAATCACACCCATAACAACATCGGATTTGCACAAGGTTTCCACCACTGGAAAGCCTCGATTCAGGGCTCTCACCTCGTCGTAGATCCGTGTCTCTGAGCATTTTCTAGGCGGGGCGAGCGGCCCCGGAATAGGGCTACAACCACCGGCAAGTTAGCCCACGCGCCGGGGCCGAGCAACAACAAAGGCAAGACATGTCCATCCGAAGAATGATTTGAAACAACACCCGAGCTAAGTTTGAGAATAACTCATGAACTAGAAATGCTAGAGAGACGAAATTTGTACCTGAGTGTGCCTTGAATTCCACTTCACCCGAACATCAGACTTTTTGGGCCGATGTGCACCATCTTCGTGCCGGAAATGGCCTGCAGGCTGGGACACTCAGAAAGCCACTCAAAAGCATCTTCAGTGGGATTTTTGTACACAGAACTGCACAAAAAGAAGAAGAAACGAAATAAAATACAAGGAGGGTCAAATCACACCCATAACAACATCGGATTTGCACAAGGTTTCCACCACTGGAAAGCCACGATTCAGGGCTCTCACCTCGTCGTAGATCCGTGTCTCTGAGCATTTTCTAGGCGGGGCGAGCGGCCCCGGAATAGGGCTACAACCACCGGCAAGTTAGCCCACGCGCCGGGGCCGAGCAACAACAAAGGCAAGACATGTCCATCCGAAGAATGATTTGAAACAACACCCGAGCTAAGTTTGAGAATAACTCATGAACTAGAAATGCTAGAGAGACGAAATTTGTACCTGAGTGTGCCTTGAATTCCACTTCACCCGAACATCAGACTTTTTGGGCCGATGTGCACCATCTTCGTGCCGGAAATGGCCTGCAGGCTGGGACACTCAGAAAGCCACTCAAAAGCATCTTCAGTGGGATTTTTGTACACAGAACTGCACAAAAAGAAGAAGAAACGAAATAAAATACAAGGAGGGTCAAATCACACCCATAACAACATCGGATTTGCACAAGGTTTCCACCACTGGAAAGCCTCGATTCAGGGCTCTCACCTCGTCGTAGATCCGTGTCTCTGAGCATTTTCTAGGCGGGGCGAGCGGCCCCGGAATAGGGCTACAACCACCGGCAAGTTAGCCCACGCGCCGGGGCCGAGCAACAACAAAGGCAAGACATGTCCATCCGAAGAATGATTTGAAACAACACCCGAGCTAAGTTTCAGAATAACTCATGAACTAGAAATGCTAGAGAGACGAAATTTGTACCTGAGTGTGCCTTGAATTCCACTTCACCCGAACATTAGACTTTTTGGGCCGATGTGCACCATCTTCGTGCCGGAAATGGCCTGCAGGCTGGGACACTCAGAAAGCCACTCAAAAGCATCTTCAGTGGGATTTTTGTACACAGAGCTGCACAAAAAGAAGAAGAAACGAAATAAAATACAAGGAGGGTCAAATCACACCCATAACAACATCGGATTTGCACAAGGTTTCCACCACTGGAAAGCCACGACTCAAGGCTCTCACCTCGTTGTAGATCCGTGTCTCTGAGCATTTTCTAGGCGGGGCGAGCGGCCCCGGAATAGGGCTACAACCACCGGCAAGTTAGCCCACGCGCCGGGGCCGAGCAACAACAAAGGCAAGACATGTCCATCCGAAGAATGATTTGAAACAACACCCGAGCTAAGTTTGAGAATAACTCATGAACTAGAAATGCTAGAGAGACGAAATTTGTACCTGAGTGTGCCTTGAATTCCACTTCACCCGAACATCAGACTTTTTGGGCCGATGTGCACCATCTTCGTGCCGGAAATGGCCTGCAGGCTGGGACACTCAGAAAGCCACTCAAAAGCATCTTCAGTGGGATTTTTGTACACAGAACTGCACAAAAAGAAGAAGAAACGAAATAAAATACAAGGAGGGTCAAATCACACCCATAACAACATCGGATTTGCACAAGGTTTCCACCACTGGAAAGCCACGATTCAGGGCTCTCACCTCGTCGTAGATCCGTGTCTCTGAGCATTTTCTAGGCGGGGCGAGCGGCCCCGGAATAGGGCTACAACCACCGGCAAGTTAGCCCACGCGCCGGGGCCGAGCAACAACAAAGGCAAGACATGTCCATCCGAAGAATGATTTGAAACAACACCCGAGCTAAGTTTGAGAATAACTCATGAACTAGAAATGCTAGAGAGACGAAATTTGTACCTGAGTGTGCCTTGAATTCCACTTCACCCGAACATCAGACTTTTTGGGCCGATGTGCACCATCTTCGTGCCGGAAATGGCCTGCAGGCTGGGACACTCAGAAAGCCACTCAAAAGCATCTTCAGTGGGATTTTTGTACACAGAACTGCACAAAAAGAAGAAGAAACGAAATAAAATACAAGGAGGGTCAAATCACACCCATAACAACATCGGATTTGCACAAGGTTTCCACCACTGGAAAGCCTCGATTCAGGGCTCTCACCTCGTCGTAGATCCGTGTCTCTGAGCATTTTCTAGGCGGGGCGAGCGGCCCCGGAATAGGGCTACAACCACCGGCAAGTTAGCCCACGCGCCGGGGCCGAGCAACAACAAAGGCAAGACATGTCCATCCGAAGAATGATTTGAAACAACACCCGAGCTAAGTTTCAGAATAACTCATGAACTAGAAATGCTAGAGAGACGAAATTTGTACCTGAGTGTGCCTTGAATTCCACTTCACCCGAACATTAGACTTTTTGGGCCGATGTGCACCATCTTCGTGCCGGAAATGGCCTGCAGGCTGGGACACTCAGAAAGCCACTCAAAAGCATCTTCAGTGGGATTTTTGTACACAGAGCTGCACAAAAAGAAGAAGAAACGAAATAAAATACAAGGAGGGTCAAATCACACCCATAACAACATCGGATTTGCACAAGGTTTCCACCACTGGAAAGCCACGACTCAAGGCTCTCACCTCGTTGTAGATCCGTGTCTCTGAGCATTTTCTAGGCGGGGCGAGCGGCCCCGGAATAGGGCTACAACCACCGGCAAGTTAGCCCACGCGCCGGGGCCGAGCAACAACAAAGGCAAGACATGTCCATCCGAAGAATGATTTGAAACAACACCCGAGCTAAGTTTGAGAATAACTCATGAACTAGAAATGCTAGAGAGACGAAATTTGTACCTGAGTGTGCCTTGAATTCCACTTCACCCGAACATCAGACTTTTTGGGCCGATGTGCACCATCTTCGTGCCGGAAATGGCCTGCAGGCTGGGACACTCAGAAAGCCACTCAAAAGCATCTTCAGTGGGATTTTTGTACACAGAACTGCACAAAAAGAAGAAGAAACGAAATAAAATACAAGGAGGGTCAAATCACACCCATAACAACATCGGATTTGCACAAGGTTTCCACCACTGGAAAGCCACGATTCAGGGCTCTCACCTCGTCGTAGATCCGTGTCTCTGAGCATTTTCTAGGCGGGGCGAGCGGCCCCGGAATAGGGCTACAACCACCGGCAAGTTAGCCCACGCGCCGGGGCCGAGCAACAACAAAGGCAAGACATGTCCATCCGAAGAATGATTTGAAACAACACCCGAGCTAAGTTTGAGAATAACTCATGAACTGGAAATGCTAGAGAGACGAAATTTGTACCTGAGTGTGCCTTGAATTCCACTTCACCCGAACATCAGACTTTTTGGGCCGATGTGCACCATCTTCGTGCCGGAAATGGCCTGCAGGCTGGGACACTCAGAAAGCCACTCAAAAGCATCTTCAGTGGGATTTTTGTACACAGAACTGCACAAAAAGAAGAAGAAACGAAATAAAATACAAGGAGGGTCAAATCACACCCATAACAACATCGGATTTGCACAAGGTTTCCACCACTGGAAAGCCTCGATTCAGGGCTCTCACCTCGTCGTAGATCCGTGTCTCTGAGCATTTTCTAGGCGGGGCGAGCGGCCCCGGAATAGGGCTACAACCACCGGCAAGTTAGCCCACGCGCCGGGGCCGAGCAACAACAAAGGCAAGACATGTCCATCCGAAGAATGATTTGAAACAACACCCGAGCTAAGTTTCAGAATAACTCATGAACTAGAAATGCTAGAGAGACGAAATTTGTACCTGAGTGTGCCTTGAATTCCACTTCACCCGAACATTAGACTTTTTGGGCCGATGTGCACCATCTTCGTGCCGGAAATGGCCTGCAGGCTGGGACACTCAGAAAGCCACTCAAAAGCATCTTCAGTGGGATTTTTGTACACAGAGCTGCACAAAAAGAAGAAGAAACGAAATAAAATACAAGGAGGGTCAAATCACACCCATAACAACATCGGATTTGCACAAGGTTTCCACCACTGGAAAGCCACGACTCAAGGCTCTCACCTCGTTGTAGATCCGTGTCTCTGAGCATTTTCTAGGCGGGGCGAGCGGCCCCGGAATAGGGCTACAACCACCGGCAAGTTAGCCCACGCGCCGGGGCCGAGCAACAACAAAGGCAAGACATGTCCATCCGAAGAATGATTTGAAACAACACCCGAGCTAAGTTTGAGAATAACTCATGAACTAGAAATGCTAGAGAGACGAAATTTGTACCTGAGTGTGCCTTGAATTCCACTTCACCCGAACATCAGACTTTTTGGGCCGATGTGCACCATCTTCGTGCCGGAAATGGCCTGCAGGCTGGGACACTCAGAAAGCCACTCAAAAGCATCTTCAGTGGGATTTTTGTACACAGAACTGCACAAAAAGAAGAAGAAACGAAATAAAATACAAGGAGGGTCAAATCACACCCATAACAACATCGGATTTGCACAAGGTTTCCACCACTGGAAAGCCACGATTCAGGGCTCTCACCTCGTCGTAGATCCGTGTCTCTGAGCATTTTCTAGGCGGGGCGAGCGGCCCCGGAATAGGGCTACAACCACCGGCAAGTTAGCCCACGCGCCGGGGCCGAGCAACAACAAAGGCAAGACATGTCCATCCGAAGAATGATTTGAAACAACACCCGAGCTAAGTTTGAGAATAACTCATGAACTAGAAATGCTAGAGAGACGAAATTTGTACCTGAGTGTGCCTTGAATTCCACTTCACCCGAACATCAGACTTTTTGGGCCGATGTGCACCATCTTCGTGCCGGAAATGGCCTGCAGGCTGGGACACTCAGAAAGCCACTCAAAAGCATCTTCAGTGGGATTTTTGTACACAGAACTGCACAAAAAGAAGAAGAAACGAAATAAAATACAAGGAGGGTCAAATCACACCCATAACAACATCGGATTTGCACAAGGTTTCCACCACTGGAAAGCCACGATTCAGGGCTCTCACCTCGTCGTGGATCCGTGTCTCTGAGCATTTTCTAGGCGGGGCGAGCGGCCCCGGAATAGGGCTACAACCACCGGCAAGTTAGCCCACGCGCCGGGGCCGAGCAACAACAAAGGCAAGACATGTCCATCCGAAGAATGATTTGAAACAACACCCGAGCTAAGTTTGAGAATAACTCATGAACTAGAAATGCTAGAGAGACGAAATTTGTACCTGAGTGTGCCTTGAATTCCACTCCACCCGAACATTAGACTTTTTGGGCCGATGTGCACCATCTTCGTGCCGGAAATGGCCTGCAGGCTGGGACACTCAGAAAGCCACTCAAAAGCATCTTCAGTGGGATTTTTGTACACAGAGCTGCACAAAAAGAAGAAGAAACGAAATAAAATACAAGGAGGGTCAAATCACACCCATAACAACATCGGATTTGCACAAGGTTTCCCCCACTGGAAAGCCACGACTCAAGGCTCTCACCTCGTTGTAGATCCGTGTCTCTGAGCATTTTCTAGGCGGGGCGAGCGGCCCCGGAATAGGGCTACAACCACCGGCAAGTTAGCCCACGCGCCGGGGCCGAGCAACAACAAAGGCAAGACATGTCCATCCGAAGAATGATTTGAAACAACACCCGAGCTAAGTTTGAGAATAACTCATGAACTAGAAATGCTAGAGAGACGAAATTTGTACCTGAATGTGCCTTGAATTCCACTTCACCCGAACATCAGACTTTTTGGGCCGATGTGCACCATCTTCGTGCCGGAAATGGCCTGCAGGCTGGGACACTCAGAAAGCCACTCAAAAGCATTTCAGTGGGATTTTTGTACACAGAACTGCACAAAAAGAAGAAGAAACGAAATAAAATACAAGGAGGGTCAAATCACACCCATAACAACATCGGATTTGCACAAGGTTTCCACCACTGGAAAGCCACGATTCAGGGCTCTCACCTCGTTGTAGATCCGTGTCTCTGCGCATTTTCTAGGCGGGGCGAGCGGCCCCGGAATAGGGCTACAACCACCGGCAAGTTAGCCCACGCGCCGGGGCCGAGCAACAACAAAGGCAAGACATGTCCATCCGAAGAATGATTTGAAACAACACCCGAGCTAAGTTTGAGAATAACTCATGAACTAGAAATGCTAGAGAGACGAAATTTGTACCTGAGTGTGCCTTGAAATCCACTTCACCCGAACATTAGACTTTTTGGGCCGATGTGCACCATCTTCGTGCCGGAAATGGCCTGCAGGCTGGGACACTCAGAAAGCCACTCAAAAGCATCTTCAGTGGGATTTTTGTACACAGAGCTGCACAAAAAGAAGAAGAAACGAAATAAAATACAAGGAGGGTCAAATCACACCCATAACAACATCGGATTTGCACAAGGTTTCCACCACTGGAAAGCCACGATTCAGGGCTCTCACCTCGTTGTAGATCCGTGTCTCTGAGCATTTTCTAGGCGGGGCGAGCGGCCCCGGAATAGGGCTACAACCACCGGCAAGTTAGCCCACGCGCCGGGGCCGAGCAACAACAAAGGCAAGACATGTCCATCCGAAGAATGATTTGAAACAACACCCGAGCTAAGTTTGAGAATAACTCATGAACTGGAAATGCTAGAGAGACGAAATTTGTACCTGAGTGTGCCTTGAATTCCACTTCACCCGAACATTAGACTTTTTGGGCCGATGTGCACCATCTTCGTGCCGGAAATGGCCTGCAGGCTGGGACACTCAGAAAGCCACTCAAAAGCATCTTCAGTGGGATTTTTGTACACAGAACTGCACAAAAAGAAGAAGAAACGAAATAAAATACAAGGAGGGTCAAATCACACCCATAACAACATCGGATTTGCACAAGGTTTCCACCACTGGAAAGCCACGATTCAGGGCTCTCACCTCGTCGTAGATCCGTGTCTCTGAGAATTTTCTAGGCGGGGCGAGCGGCCCCGGAATAGGGCTACAACCACCGGCAAGTTAGCCCACGCGCCGGGGCCGAGCAACAACAAAGGCAAGACATGTCCATCCGAAGAATGATTTGAAACAACACCCGAGCTAAGTTTGAGAATAACTCATGAACTAGAAATGCTAGAGAGACGAAATTTGTACCTGAGTGTGCCTTGAATTCCACTTCACCCGAACATCAGACTTTTTTGGGCCGATGTGCAGCATCTTCGTGCTGGAAATGGCCTGCAGGCTGGGACACTCAGAAAGCCACTCAAAAGCATCTTTAGTGGGATTTTTGTACACAGAGCTGCACAAAAAGAAGAAGAAACGAAATAAAATACAAGGAGGGTCAAATCACACCCATAACAACATCGGATTCGCACAAGGTTTCCACCACTGGAAAGCCACGATTCAGGGCTCTCACCTCGACGTAGATCCGTGTCTCTGAGCATTTTCTAGGCGGGGCGAGCGGCCCCGGAATAGGGCTACAACCACCGGCAAGTTAGCCCACGCGCCGGGGCCGAGCAACAACAAAGGCAAGACATGTCCATCCGAAGAATGATTTGAAACAACACCCGAGCTAAGTTTGAGAATAACTCATGAACTAGAAATGTTAGAGAGACGAAATTTGTACCTGAGTGTGCCTTGAATTCCACTTCACCCGCACATCAGACTTTTTGGGCCGATGTGCACCATCTTCGTGCCGGAAATGACCTGCAGGCTGGGACACTCAGAAAGCCACTCAAAAGCATCTTCAGTGGGATTTTTGTACACAGAGCTGCACAAAAAGAAGAAGAAACGAAATAAAATACAAGGAGGGTCAAATCAAACCCATAACAACATCGGATTTGCACAAGGTTTCCACCACTGGAAAGCCACGATTCAGGGCTCTCACCTCGTTGTGGATCCGTGTCTCTGAGCATTTTCTAGGCGGGGCGAGCGGCCCCGGAATAGGGCTACAACCACCGGCAAGTTAGCCCACGCGCCGGGGCCGAGCAACAACAAAGGCAAGACATGTCCATCCGAAGAATGATTTGAAACAACACGCGAGCTAAGTTTGAGAATAACTCATGAACTAGAAATGCTAGAGAGACGAAATTTGTACCTGAGTGTGCCTTGAATTCCACTTCACCCGAACATCAGACTTTTTGTGGCCGATGTGCACCATCTTCGTGCCGGAAATGGCCTGCAGGCTGGGACACTCAGAAAGCCACTCAAAAGCATATTCAGTGGGATTTTTGTACACAGAGCTGCACAAAAAGAAGAAGAAACGAAATAAAATACAAGGAGGGTCAAATCACACCCATAACAACATCTGATTTGCACAAGGTTTCCACCACTGGAAAGCCACGATTCAGGGCTCTCACCTCGTCGTTGATCCGTGTCTCTGAGCATTTTCTAGGCGGGGCGAGCGGCCCCGGAATAGGGCTACAACCACCGGCAAGTTAGCCCACGCGCCGGGGCCGAGCAACAACAAAGGCAAGACATGTCCATCCGAAGAATGATTTGAAACAACACCCGAGCTAAGTTTGAGAATAACTCATGAACTAGAAATGCTAGAGAGACGAAATTTGTACCTGAGTGTGCCTTGAATTCCACTTCACCCGAACATCAGACTTTTTTGGGCCGATGTGCACCATCTTCGTGCTGGAAATGGCCTGCAGGCTGGGACACTCAGAAAGCCACTCAAAAGCATCTTTAGTGGGATTTTTGTACACAGAGCTGCACAAAAAGAAGAAGAAACGAAATAAAATACAAGGAGGGTCAAATCACACCCATAACAACATCGGATTTGCACAAGGTTTCCACCACTGGAAAGCCACGATTCAGGGCTCTCACCTCGTCGTAGTTCCGTGTCTCTGAGCATTTTCTAGGCGGGGCGAGCGGCCCCGGAATAGGGCTACAACCACCGGCAAGTTAGCCCACGCGCCGGGGCCGAGCAACAACAAAGGCAAGACATGTCCATCCGAAGAATGATTTGAAACAACACCCGAGGTAAGTTTGAGAATAACTCATGAACTAGAAATGCTAGAGAGACGAAATTTGTACCTGAGTGTGCCTTGAATTCCACTTCACCCGAACATTAGACTTTTTGGGCCGATGTGCACCATCTTCGTGCCGGAAATGGCCTGCAGGCTGGGACACTCAGAAAGCCACTCAAAAGCATCTTCAGTGGGATTTTTGTACACAGAGCTGCACAAAAAGAAGAAGAAACGAAATAAAATACAAGGAGGGTCAAATCACACCCATAAGAACATCGGATTTGCACAAGGTTTCCACCACTGGAAAGCCACGATTCAGGGCTCTCACCTCGTTGTGAATCCGTGTCTCTGAGCATTTTCTAGGCGGGGCGAGCGGCCCCGGAATAGGTCTACAACCACCGGCAAGTTAGCCCACGCGCCGGGGCCGAGCAACAACAAAGGCAAGACATGTCCATCCGAAGAATGATTTGAAACAACACCCGAGCTAAGTTTGAGAATAACTCATGAACTAGAAATGCTAGAGAGACGAAATTTGTACCTGAGTGTGCCTTGAATTCCACTTCACCCGCACATCAGACTTTTTGGGCCGATGTGCACCATCTTCGTGACGGAAATGGCCTGCAGGCTGGGACACTCAGAAAGCCACTCAAAAGCATCTTCAGTGGGATTTTTGTACACAGAGCTGCACAAAAAGAAGAAGAAACGAAATAAAATACAAGGAGGGTCAAATCACACCCATAACAACATCGGATTTGCACAAGGTTTCCACCACTGGAAAGCCACGATTCAGGGCTCTCACCTCGTTGTAGATCCGTGTCTCTGAGCATTTTCTAGGCGGGGCGAGCGGCCCCGGAATAGGGCTACAACCACCGGCAAGTTAGCCCACGCGCCGGGGCCGAGCAACAACAAAGGCAAGACATGTCCATCCGAAGAATGATTTGAAACAACACCCGAGCTAAGTTTGAGAATAACTCATGAACTAGAAATGCTAGAGAGACGAAATTTGTACCTGAGTGTGCCTTGAATTCCACTTCACCCGCACATCAGACTTTTTGGGCCGATGTGCACCATCTTCGTGACGGAAATGGCCTGCAGGCTGGGACACTCAGAAAGCCACTCAAAAGCATCTTCAGTGGGATTTTTGTACACAGAGCTGCACAAAAAGAAGAAGAAACGAAATAAAATACAAGGAGGGTCAAATCACACCCATAACAACATCGGATTTGCACAAGGTTTCCACCACTGGAAAGCCACGATTCAGGGCTCTCACCTCGTTGTGGATCCGTGTCTCTGAGCATTTTCTAGGCGGGGCGAGCGGCCCTGGAATAGGGCTACAACCACCGGCAAGTTAGCCCACGCGCCGGGGCCGAGCAACAACAAAGGCAAGACATGTCCATCCGAAGAATGATTTGAAACAACACCCGAGCTAAGTTTGAGAATAACTCATGAACTAGAAATGCTAGAGAGACGAAATTTGTACCTGAGTGTGCCTTGAATTCCACTTCCCCCGAACATCAGACTTTTTTGGGCCGATGTGCACCATCTTCGTGCCGGAAATGGCCTGCAGGCTGGGACACTCAGAAAGCCACTCAAAAGCATCTTCAGTGGGATTTTTGTACACAGAGCTGCACAAAAAGAAGAAGAAACGAAATAAAATACAAGGAGGGTCAAATCACACCCATAACAACATCGGATTTGCACAAGGTTTCCACCACTGGAAAGCCACGATTCAGGGCTCTCACCTCGTCGTAGATCCGTGTCTCTGAGCATTTTCTAGGCGGGGCGAGCGGCCCCGGAATAGGGCTACAACCACCGGCAAGTTAGCCCACGCGCCGGGGCCGAGCAACAACAAAGGCAAGACATGTCCATCCGAAGAATGATTTGAAACAACACCCGAGCTAAGTTTGAGAATAACTCATGAACTAGAAATGCTAGAGAGACGAAATTTGTACCTGAGTGTGCTTTGAATTCCACTTCACCCGAACATTAGACTTTTTAGGCCAATGTGCACCATCTTCGTGCCGGAAATGGCCTGCAGGCTGGGACACTCAGAAAGCCACTCAAAAGCATCTTCAGTGGGATTTTTGTACACAGAGCTGCACAAAAAGAAGAAGAAACGAAATAAAATACAAGGAGGGTCAAATCACACCCATAACAACATCGGATTTGCACAAGGTTTCCACCACTGGAAAGCCACGATTCAGGGCTCTCACCTCGTTGTGGATCCGTGTCTCTGAGCATTTTCTAGGCGGGGCGAGCGGCCCCGGAATAGGGCTACAACCACCGGCAAGTTAGCCCACGCGCCGGGGCCGAGCAACAACAAAGGCAAGACATGTCCATCCGAAGAATGATTTGAAACAACACCCGAGCTAAGTTTGAGAATAACTCATGAAGTAGAAATGCTAGAGAGACGAAATTTGTACCTGAGTGTGCCTTGAATTCCACTTCACCCGAACATCAGACTTTTTTGGGCCGATGTGCACCATCTTCGTGCCGGAAATGGCCTGCAGGCTGGGACACTCAGAAAGCCACTCAAAAGCATCTTCAGTGGGATTTTTGTACACAGAGCTGCACAAAAAGAATAAGAAACGAAATAAAATACAAGGAGGGTCAAATCACACCCATAACAACATCGGATTTGCACAAGGTTTCCACCACTGGAAAGCCACGATTCAGGGCTCTCACCTCGTTGTAGATCCGTGTCTCTGAGCATTTTCTAGGCGGGGCGAGCGGCCCCGGAATAGGGCTACAACCACCGGCAAGTTAGCCCACGCGCCGGGGCCGAGCAACAACAAAGGCAAGACATGTCCATCCGAAGAATGATTTGAAACAACACCCGAGCTAAGTTTGAGAATAACTCATGAACTAGAAATGCTAGAGAGACGAAATTTGTACCTGAGTGTGCCTTGAATTCCACTTCACCCGCACATCAGACTTTTTGGGCCGATGTGCACCATCTTCGTGACGGAAATGGCCTGCAGGCTGGGACACTCAGAAAGCCACTCAAAAGCATCTTCAGTGGGATTTTTGTACACAGAGCTGCACAAAAAGAAGAAGAAACGAAATAAAATACAAGGAGGGTCAAATCACACCCATAACAACATCGGATTTGCACAAGGTTTCCACCACTGGAAAGCCACGATTCAGGGCTCTCACCTCGTTGTGGATCCGTGTCTCTGAGCATTTTCTAGGCGGGGCGAGCGGCCCTGGAATAGGGCTTCAACCACCGGCAAGTTAGCCCACGCGCCGGGGCCGAGCAACAACAAAGGCAAGACATGTCCATCCGAAGAATGATTTGAAACAACACCCGAGCTATGTTTGAGAATAACTCATGAACTAGAAATGCTAGTGAGACGAAATTTGTACCTGAGTGTGCCTTGAATTCCACTTCACCCGAACATCAGACTTTTTGGGCCGATGTGCACCATCTTCGTGCCGAAAATGGCCTGCAGGCTGGGACACTCAGAAAGCCACTCAAAAGCATCTTCAGTGGGATTTTTGTACACAGAGCTGCACAAAAAGAAGAAGAAACGAAATAAAATACAAGGAGGGTCAAATCACACCCATAACAACATCGGATTTGCACAAGGTTTCCACCACTGGAAAGCCACGATTCAGGGCTCTCACCTTTTTGTGGATCCGTGTCTCTGAGCATTTTCTAGGCGGGGCGAGCGCCCCCGGAATAGGGCTACAACCACCGGCAAGTTAGCCCACGCGCCGGGGCCGAGCAACAACAAAGGCAAGACATGTCCATCCGAAGAATGATTTGAAACAACACCCGAGCTAAGTTTGAGAATAACTCATGAACTAGAAATGCTAGAGAGACGAAATTTGTACCTGAGTGTGCCTTGAATTCCACTTCACCCGAACATTAGACTTTTTGGGCCGATGTGCACCATCTTCGTGCCGGAAATGGCCTGCAGGCTGGGACACTCAGAAAGCCACTCAAAAGCATCTTCAGTGGGATTTTTGTACACAGAGCTGCACAAAAAGAAGAAGAAACGAAATAAAATACAAGGAGGGTCAAATCACACCCATAACAACATCGGATTTGCACAAGGTTTCCACCACTGGAAAGCCACGATTCAGGGCTCTCACCTCGTTGTAGATCCGTGTCTCTGAGCATTTTCTAGGCGGGGCGAGCGGCCCCGGAATAGGGCTACAACCACCGGCAAGTTAGCCCACGCGCCGGGGCCGAGCAACAACAAAGGCAAGACATGTCCATCCGAAGAATGATTTGAAACAACACCCGAGCTAAGTTTGAGAATAACTCATGAACTAGAAATGCTAGAGAGACGAAATTTGTACCTGAGTGTGCCTTGAATTCCACTTCACCCGAACATCAGACTTTTTTGGGCCGATGTGCACCATCTTCGTGCCGGAAATGGCCTGCAGGCTGGGACACTCAGAAAGCCACTCAAAAGCATCTTCAGCGGGATTTTTGTACACAGAGCTGCACAAAAAGAAGAAGAAACGAAATAAAATACAAGGAGGGTCAAATCACACCCATAACAACATCGGATTTGCACAAGGTTTCCACCACTGGAAAGCCACGATTCAGGGCTCTCACCTCGTCGTAGATCCGTGTCTCTGAGCATTTTCTAGGCGGGGCGAGCGGCCCCGGAATAGGGCTACAACCACCGGCAAGTTAGCCCACGCGCCGGGGCCGAGCAACAACAAAGGCAAGACATGTCCATCCGAAGAATGATTTGAAACAACACCCGAGCTAAGTTTGAGAATAACTCATGAACTAGAAATGCTAGAGAGACGAAATTTGTACCTGAGTGTGCCTTGAATTCCACTTCACCCGAACATCAGACTTTTTGGGCCGATGTGCACCATCTTCGTGCCGGAAATGGCCTGCAGGCTGGGACACTCAGAAAGCCACTCAAAAGCATCTTCAGTGGGATTTTTGTACACAGAGCTGCACAAAAAGAAGAAGAAACGAAATAAAATACAAGGAGGGTCTAATCACACCCATAACAACATCGGATTTGCACAAGGTTTCCACCACTGGAAAGCCACGATTCAGGGCTCTCACCTCGTTGTAGATCCGTGTCTCTGAGCATTTTCTAGGCGGGGCGAGCGGCCCCGGAATAGGGCTACAACCACCGGCAAGTTAGCCCACGCGCCGGGGCCGAGCAACAACAAAGGCAAGACATGTCTATCCGAAGAATGATTTGAAACAACACCCGAGCTAAGTTTGAGAATAACTCATGAACTAGAAATGCTAGAGAGACGAAATTTGTACCTGAGTGTGCCTTGAATTCCACTTCACCCGAACATCAGACTTTTTGGGCCGATGTGCACCATCTTCGTGCCGGAAATGGCCTGCAGGCTGGGACACTCAGAAAGCCACTTAAAAGCATCTTCAGTGGGATTTTTGTACACAGAGCTGCACAAAAAGAAGAAGAAACGAAATAAAATACAAGGAGGGTCAAATCACACCCATAACAACATCGGATTTGCACAAGGTTTCCACCACTGGAAAGCCACGATTCAGGGCTCTCACCTCGTTGTAGATCCGTGTCTCTGAGCATTTTCTAGGCGGGGCGAGCGGCCCCGGAATAGGGCTACAACCACCGGCAAGTTAGCCCACGCGCCGGGGCCGAGCAACAACAAAGGCAAGACATGTCCATCCGAAGAATGATTTGAAACAACACCCGAGCTAAGTTTGAGAATAACTCATGAACTAGAAATGCTAGAGAGACGAAATTTGTACCTGAGTGTGCCTTGAATTCCACTTCACCTGAACATTAGACTTTTTGGGCCGATGTGCACCATCTTCGTGCCGGAAATGGCCTGCAGGCTGGGACACTCAGAAAGCCACTCAAAAGCATCTTCAGTGGGATTTTTGTACACAGAGCTGCACAAAAAGAAGAAGAAACGAAATAAAATACAAGGAGGGTCAAATCACACCCATAACAACATCGGATTTGCACAAGGTTTCCACCACTGGAAAGCCACGATTCAGGGCTCTCACCTCGTTGTGGATCCGTGTCTCTGAGCATTTTCTAGGCGGGGCGAGCGGCCCCGGAATAGGGCTACAACCACCGGCAAGTTAGCCCACGCGCCGGGGCCGAGCAACAACAAAGGCAAGACATGTCCATCCGAAGAATGATTTGAAACAACACCCGAGCTAAGTTTGAGAATAACTCATGAACTAGAAATGCTAGAGAGACGAAATTTGTACCTGAGTGTGCCTTGAATTCCACTTCACCTGAACATCAGACTTTTTGGGCCGATGTGCACCATCTTCATGCCGGAAATGGCCTGCAGGCTGGGACACTCAGAAAGCCACTCAAAAGCATCTTCAGTGGGATTTTTGTACACAGAGCTGCACAAAAAGAAGAAGAAACGAAATAAAATACAAGGAGGGTCAAATCACACCCATAACAACATCGGATTTGCACAAGGTTTCCACCACTGGAAAGCCACGATTCAGGGCTCTCACCTCGTTGTGGATCCGTGTCTCTGAGCATTTTCTAGGCGGGGCGAGCGGCCCCGGAATAGGGCTACAACCACCGGCAAGTTAGCCCACGCGCCGGGGCCGAGCAACAACAAAGGCAAGACATGTCCATCCGAAGAATGATTTGAAACAACACCCGAGCTAAGTTTGAGAATAACTCATGAACTAGAAATGCTAGAGAGACGAAATTTGTACCTGAGTGTGCCTTGAATTCCACTTCACCCGAACATCAGACTTTTTTGGGCCGATGTGCACCATCTTCGTGCCGGAAATGGCCTGCAGGCTGGGACACTCAGAAAGCCACTCAAAAGCATCTTCAGTGGGATTTTTGTACACAGAGCTGCACAAAAAGAAGAAGAAACGAAATAAAATACAAGGAGGGTCAAATCACACCCATAACAACATCGGATTTGCACA
Source organism: Pisaster brevispinus (assembly GCA_023634235.1). Taxonomy (NCBI): domain Eukaryota; kingdom Metazoa; phylum Echinodermata; class Asteroidea; order Forcipulatida; family Asteriidae; genus Pisaster; species Pisaster brevispinus. The sequence goes on along the minus strand of JAMKCF010000019.1, from coordinate 12,414,948 downwards.
AGGTTTCCACCACTGGAAAGCCACGATTCAGGGCTCTCACCTCGTCCTGGATCCGTGTCTCTGAGCATTTTCTAGGCGGGGCGAGCGGCCCCGGAATAGGGCTACAACCACCGGCAAGTTAGCCCACGCGCCGGGGCCGAGCAACAACAAAGGCAAGACATGTCCATCCGAAGAATGATTTGAAACAACACCCGAGCTAAGTTTGAGAATAACTCATGAACTAGAAATGCTAGAGAGACGAAATTTGTACCTGAGTGTGCCTTGAATTCCACTTCACCCGAACATCAGACTTTTTGGGCCGATGTGCACCATCTTCGTGCCGGAAATGGCCTGCAGGCTGGGACACTCAGAAAGCCACTCAAAAGCATCTTCAGTGGGATTTTTGTACACAGAGCTGCACAAAAAGAAGAAGAAACGAAATAAAATACAAGGAGGGTCTAATCACACCCATAACAACATCGGATTTGCACAAGGTTTCCACCACTGGAAAGCCACGATTCAGGGCTCTCACCTCGTTGTAGATCCGTGTCTCTGAGCATTTTCTAGGCGGGGCGAGCGGCCCCGGAATAGGGCTACAACCACCGGCAAGTTAGCCCACGCGCCGGGGCCGAGCAACAACAAAGGCAAGACATGTCCATCCGAAGAATGATTTGAAACAACACCCGAGCTAAGTTTGAGAATAACTCATGAACTAGAAATGCTAGAGAGACGAAATTTGTACCTGAGTGTGCCTTGAATTCCACTTCACCCGAACATCAGACTTTTTGGGCCGATGTGCACCATCTTCGTGCCGGAAATGGCCTGCAGGCTGGGACACTCAGAAAGCCACTCAAAAGCATCTTCAGTGGGATTTTTGTACACAGAGCTGCACAAAAAGAAGAAGAAACGAAATAAAATACAAGGAGGGTCAAATCACACCCATAACAACATCGGATTTGCACAAGGTTTCCACCACTGGAAAGCCACGATTCAGGGCTCTCACCTCGTTGTGGATCCGTGTCTCTGAGCATTTTCTAGGCGGGGCGAGCGGCCCGGAATAGGGCTACAACCACCGGCAAGTTAGCCCACGCGCCGGGGCCGAGCAACAACAAAGGCAAGACATGTCCATCCGAAGAATGATTTGAAACAACACCCGAGCTAAGTTTGAGAATAACTCATGAACTAGAAATGCTAGAGAGACGAAATTTGTACATGAGTGTGCCTTGAATTCCACTTCACCCGAACATCAGACTTTTTGGGCCGATGTGCACCATCTTCGTGCCGGAAATGGCCTGCAGGCTGGGACACTCAGAAAGCCACTCAAAAGCATCTTCAGTGGGATTTTTGTACACAGAGCTGCACAAAAAGAAGAAGAAACGAAATAAAATACAAGGAGGGTCAAATCACACCCATAACAGCATCGGATTTGCACAAGGTTTCCACCACTGGAAAGCCACGATTCAGGGCTCTCACCTCGTCGTGGATCCGTGTCTCTGAGCATTTTCTAGGCGGGGCTAGCGGCCCCGGAATAGGGCTACAACCACCGCAAGTTAGCCCACGCGCCGGGGCCGAGCAACAACAAAGGCAAGACATGTCCATCCGAAGAATGATTTGAAACAACACCCGAGCTAAGTTTGAGAATAACTCATGAACTAGAAATGCTAGAGAGACGAAATTTGTACATGAGTGTGCCTTGAATTCCACTTCACCCGAACATCAGACTTTTTGGGCCGATGTGCACCATCTTCGTGCCGGAAATGGCCTGCAGGCTGGGACACTCGGAAAGCCACTCAAAAGCATCTTCAGTGGGATTTTTGTACACAGAGCTGCACAAAAAGAAGAAGAAACGAAATAAAATACAAGGAGGGTCAAATCACACCCATAACAACATCGGATTTGCACAAGGTTTCCACCACTGGAAAGCCACGATTCAGGGCTCTCACCTCGTCGTAGATCCGTGTCTCTGAGCATTTTCTAGGCGGGGCGAGCGGCCCCGGAATAGGGCTACAACCACCGGCAAGTTAGCCCACGCGCAGGGGCCGAGCAACAACAAAGGCAAGACATGTCCATCCGAAGAATGATTTGAAACAACACCCGAGCTAAGTTTGAGAATAACTCATGAACTAGAAATGCTAGAGAGACGAAATTTGTACCTGAGTGTGCCTTGAATTCCACTTCACCCGAACATCAGACTTTTTGGGCCGATGTGCACCATCTTCGTGCCGGAAATGGCCTGCAGGCAGGGACACTCAGAAAGCCACTAAAAGCATCTTCAATGGGATTTTTGTACACAGAGCTGCACAAAAAGAAGAAGAAACGAAATAAAATACAAGGAGGGTCAAATCACACCCATAACAACATCGGATTTGCACAAGGTTTCCACCACTGGAAAGCCACGATTCAGGGCTCTCACCTCGTTGTGGATCCGTGTCTCTGAACATTTTCTAGGCGGGGCGAGCGGCCCCGGAATAGGGCTACAACCACCGGCAAGTTAGCCCACGCGCCGGGGCCGAGCAACAACAAAGGCAAGACATGTCCATCCGAAGAATGATTTGAAACAACACCCGAGCTAAGTTTGAGAATAACTCATGAACTAGAAATGCTAGAGAGACGAAATTTGTACCTGAGTGTGCCTTGAATTCCACTTCACCCGAACATCAGACTTTTTGGGCCAATGTGCACCATCTTCGTGCCGGAAATGGCCTGCAGGCTGGGACACTCTGAAAGCCACTCAAAAGCATCTTCAGTGGGATTTTTGTACACAGAGCTGCACAAAAAGAAGAAGAAACGAAATAAAATACAAGGAGGGTCAAATCACACCCATAACAACATCGGATTTGCACAAGGTTTCCACCACTGGAAAGCTACGATTCTTGGCTCTCACCTCGTCGTAAATCCGTGTCTCTGAGCATTTTGTAGGCGGGGCGAGCGGCCCCGGAATAGGGCTACAACCACCGGCAAGTTAGCCCACGCGCCGGGGCCGAGCAACAACAAAGGCAAGACATGTCCATCTGAAGAATGATTTGAAACAACACCCGAGCTAAGTTTGAGAATAACTCATGAACTAGAAATGCTAGAGAATTTGTACCTGAGTGTGCCTTGAATTCCACTTCACCCGAACATCAGACTTTTTTGGGCCGATGTGCACCATCTTCGTGCCGGAAATGGCCTGCAGGCTGGGACACTCAGAAAGCCACTCAAAAGCATCTTCAGTGGGATTTTTGTACACAGAGCTGCACAAAAAGAAGAAGAATCGAAATAAAATACAAGGAGGGTCAAATCACACCCATAACAACATCGGATTTGCACAAGGTTTCCACCACTGGAAAGCCACGATTCAGGGCTCTCACCTCGTTGTGGATCCGTGTCTCTGAGCATTTTCTAGGCGGGGCGAGCGGCCCCGGAATAGGGCTACAACCACCGGCAAGTTAGCCCACGCGCCGGGGCCGAGCAACAACAAAGGCAAGACATGTCCATCCGAAGAATGATTTGAAACAACACCCGAGCTAAGTTTGAGAATAACTCATGAACTAGAAATGCTAGAGAGACGAAATTTGTACCTGAGTGTGCCTTGAATTCCACTTCACCCAAACATCAGACTTTTTGGGCCGATGTGCACCATCTTCGTGCCGGAAATGGCCTGCAGGCTGGGACACTCAGAAAGCCACTCAAAAGCATCTTCAATGGGATTTTTGTACACAGAGCTGCACAAAAAGAAGAAGAAACGAAATAAAATACAAGGAGGGTCAAATCACACCCATAACAACATCGGATTTGCACAAGGTTTCCACCACTGGAAAGCCACGATTCAGGGCTCTCACCTCGTTGTGGATCCGTGTCTCTGAGCATTTTCTAGGCGGGGCGAGTGGCCCCGGAATAGGGCTACAACCACCGGCAAGTTAGCCCACGCGCCGGGGCCGAGCAACAACAAAGGCAAGACATGTCCATCCGAAGAATGATTTGAAACAACACCCGAGCTAAGTTTGAGAATAACTCATGAACTAGAAATGCTAGAGAGACGAAATTTGTACCTGAGTGTGCCTTGAATTCCACTTCACCCGAACATTAGACTTTTTGGGCCGATGTGCACCATCTTCGTGCCGGAAATGGCCTGCAGGCTGGGACACTCAGAAAGCCACTCAAAAGCATCTTCAGTGGGATTTTTGTACACAGAGCTGCACAAAAAGAAGAAGAAACGAAATAAAATACAAGGAGGGTCAAATCACACCCATAACAACATCGGATTTGCACAAGGTTTCCACCACTGGAAAGCCACGATTCAGGGCTCTCACCTCGTCGTAGATCCGTGTCTCTGAGCATTTTCTAGGCGGGGCGAGCGGCCCCGGAATAGGGCTACAACCACCGGCAAGTTAGCCCACGCGCCGGGGCCGAGCAACAACAAAGGCAAGACATGTCCATCCGAAGAATGATTTGAAACAACACCCGAGCTAAGTTTGAGAATAACTCATGAACTAGAAATGCTAGAGAATTTGTACCTGAGTGTGCGTTGAATTCCACTTCACCCGAACATCAGACTTTTTTGGGCCGATGTGCACCATCTTCGTGCCGGAAATGGCCTGCAGGCTGGGACACTCAGAAAGCCACTCAAAAGCATCTTCAGTGGGATTTTTGTACACAGAGCTGCACAAAAAGAAGAAGAAACGAAATAAAATACAAGGAGGGTCAAATCACACCCATAACAACATCGGATTTGCACAAGGTTTCCACCACTGGAAAGCCACGATTCAGGGCTCTCACCTCGTCGTAGATCCGTGTCTCTGAGCATTTTCTAGGCGGGGCGAGCGGCCCCGGAATAGGGCTACAACCACCGGCAAGTTAGCCCACGCGCCGGGGCCGAGCAACAACAAAGGCAAGACATGTCCATCCGAAGAATGATTTGAAACAACACCCGAGCTAAGTTTGAGAATAACTCATGAACTAGAAATGCTAGAGAGACGAAATTTGTACCTGAGTGTGCCTTGAATTCCACTTCACCCGAACATTAGACTTTTTGGGCCGATGTGCACCATCTTCGTGCCGGAAATGGCCTGCAGGCTGGGACACTCAGAAAGCCACTCAAAAGCATCTTCAGTGGGATTTTTGTACACAGAGCTGCACAAAAAGAAGAAGAAACGAAATAAAATACAAGGAGGGTCAAATCACACCCATAACAACATCGGATTTGCACAAGGTTTCCACCACTGGAAAGCCACGATTCAGGGCTCTCACCTCGTCGTAGATCCGTGTCTCTGAGCATTTTCAAGGCGGGGCGAGCGGCCCCGGAATAGGGCTACAACCACCGGCAAGTTAGCCCACGCGCCGGGGCCGAGCAACAACAAAGGCAAGACATGTCCATCCGAAGAATGATTTGAAACAACACCCGAGCTAAGTTTGAGAATAACTCATGAACTAGAAATGCTAGAGAGACGAAATTTGTACCTGAGTGTGCCTTGAATTCCACTTCACCCAAACATCAGACTTTTTGGGCCGATGTGCACCATCTTCTTGCCGGAAATGGCCCGCAGGCTGGGACACTCAGAAAGCCACTCAAAAGCATTTTCAATGGGATTTTTGTACACAGAGCTGCACAAAAAGAAGAAGAAACGAAATAAAATACAAGGAGGGTCAAATCACACCCATAACAACATCGGATTTGCACAAGGTTTCCACCACTGGAAAGCCACGATTCAGGGCTCTCACCTCGTCCTGGATCCGTGTCTCTGAGCATTTTCTAGGCGGGGCGAGCGGCCCCGGAATACGGCTACAACCACCGGCAAGTTAGCCCACGCGCCGGGGCCGAGCAACAACAAAGGCAAGACATGTCCATCCGAAGAATGATTTGAAACAACACCCGAGCTAAGTTTGAGAATAACTCATGAACTAGAAATGCTAGAGAGACGAAATTTGTACCTGAGTGTGCCTTGAATTCCACTTCACCCGAACATCAGACTTTTTGGGCCGATGTGCACCATCTTCGTGCCGGAAATGGCCTGCAGGCTGGGACACTCAGAAAGCCACTCAAAAGCATCTTCAGTGGGATTTTTGTACACAGAGCTGCACAAAAAGAAGAAGAAACGAAATAAAATACAAGGAGGGTCAAATCACACCCATAACAACATCGGATTTGCACAAGGTTTCCACCACTGGAAAGCCACGATTCAGGGCTCTCACCTCGTCCTGGATCCGTGTCTCTGAGCATTTTCTAGGCGGGGCGAGCGGCCCCGGAATAGGGCTACAACCACCGGCAAGTTAGCCCACGCGCCGGGGCCGAGCAACAACAAAGGCAAGACATGTCCATCCGAAGAATGATTTGAAACAACACCCGAGCTAAGTTTGAGAATAACTCATGAACTAGAAATGCTAGAGAATTTGTACCTGAGTGTGCCTTGAATTCCACTTCACCCGAACATCAGACTTTTTGGGGCCGATGTGCACCATCTTCGTGCCGGAAATGGCCTGCAGGCTGGGACACTCAGAAAGCCACTCAAAAGCATCTTCAGTGGGATTTTTGTACACAGAGCTGCACAAAAAGAAGAAGAAACGAAATAAAATACAAGGAGGGTCAAATCACACCCATAACAACATCGGATTTGCACAAGGTTTCCACCACTGGAAAGCCACGATTCAGGGCTCTCACCTCGTCGTAGATCCGTGTCTCTGAGCATTTTCAAGGCGGGGCGAGCGGCCCCGGAATAGGGCTACAACCACCGGCAAGTTAGCCCACGCGCCGGGGCCGAGCAACAACAAAGGCAAGACATGTCCATCCGAAGAATGATTTGAAACAACACCCGAGCTAAGTTTGAGAATAACTCATGAACTAGAAATGCTAGAGAGACGAAATTTGTACCTGAGTGTGCCTTGAATTCCACTTCACCCAAACATTAGACTTTTTGGGCCGATGTGCACCATCTTCGTGCCGGAAATGGCCCGCAGGCTGGGACACTCAGAAAGCCACTCAAAAGCATTTTCAATGGGATTTTTGTACACAGAGCTGCACAAAAAGAAGAAGAAACGAAATAAAATACAAGGAGGGTCAAATCACACCCATAACAACATCGGATTTGCACAAGGTTTCCACCACTGGAAAGCCACGATTCAGGGCTCTCACCTCGTCCTAGATCCGTGTCTCTGAGCATTTTCTAGGCGGGGCGAGCGGCCCCGGAATACGGCTACAACCACCGGCAAGTTAGCCCACGCGCCGGGGCCGAGCAACAACAAAGGCAAGACATGTCCATCCGAAGAATGATTTGAAACAACACCCGAGCTAAGTTTGAGAATAACTCATGAACTAGAAATGCTAGAGAGACGAAATTTGTACCTGAGTGTGCCTTGAATTCCACTTCACCCGAACATCAGACTTTTTGGGCCGATGTGCACCATCTTCGTGCCGGAAATGGCCTGCAGGCTGGGACACTCAGAAAGCCACTCAAAAGCATCTTCAGTGGGATTTTTGTACACAGAGCTGCACAAAAAGAAGAAGAAACGAAATAAAATACAAGGAGGGTCAAATCACACCCATAACAACATCGGATTTGCACAAGGTTTCCACCACTGGAAAGCCACGATTCAGGGCTCTCACCTCGTCCTGGATCCGTGTCTCTGAGCATTTTCTAGGCGGGGCGAGCGGCCCCGGAATAGGGCTACAACCACCGGCAAGTTAGCCCACGCGCCGGGGCCGAGCAACAACAAAGGCAAGACATGTCCATCCGAAGAATGATTTGAAACAACACCCGAGCTAAGTTTGAGAATAACTCATGAACTAGAAATGCTAGAGAATTTGTACCTGAGTGTGCCTTGAATTCCACTTCACCCGAACATCAGACTTTTTGGGGCCGATGTGCACCATCTTCGTGCCGGAAATGGCGTGCAGGCTGGGACACTCAGAAAGCCACTCAAAAGCATCTTCAGTGGGATTTTTGTACACACAGAGCTGCACAAAAAGAAGAAGAAACGAAATAAAATACAAGGAGGGTCAAATCACACCCATAACAACATCGGATTTGCACAAGGTTTCCACCACTGGAAAGCCACGATTCAGGGCTCTCACCTCGTTGTGGATCCGTGTCTCTGAGCATTTTCTAGGCGGGGCGAGCGGCCCCGGAATAGGGCTACAACCACCGGCAAGTTAGCCCACGCGCCGGGGCCGAGCAACAACAAAGGCAAGACATGTCCATCCGAAGAATGATTTGAAACAACACCCGAGCTAAGTTTGAGAATAACTCATGAACTAGAAATGCTAGAGAGACGAAATTTGTACCTGAGTGTGCCTTGAATTCCACTTCACCCGAACATTAGACTTTTTGGGCCGATGTGCACCATCTTCGTGCCGGAAATGGCCTGCAGGCTGGGACACTCAGAAAGCCACTCAAAAGCATCTTTAGTGTGATTTTTGTACACAGAGCTGCACAAAAAGAAGAAGAAACGAAATAAAATACAAGGAGGGTCAAATCACACCCATAACAACATCGGATTTGCACAAGGTTTCCACCACTGGAAAGCCACGATTCAGGGCTCTCACCTCGTCCTGGATCCGTGTCTCTGAGCATTTTCTAGGCGGGGCGAGCGGCCCCGGAATAGGGCTACAACCACCGGCAAGTTAGCCCACGCGCCGGGGCCGAGCAACAACAAAGGCAAGACATGTCCATCCGAAGAATGATTTGAAACAACACCCGAGCTAAGTTTGAGAATAACTCATGAACTAGAAATGCTAGAGAGACGAAATTTGTACCTGAGTGTGCCTTGAATTCCACTTCACCCGAACATTAGACTTTTTGGGCCGATGTGCACCATCTTCGTGCCGGAAATGGCCTGCAGGCTGGCACACTCAGAAAGCCACTCAAAAGCATCTTCAGTGGGATTTTTGTACACAGAGCTGCACAAAAAGAAGAAGAAACGAAATAAAATACAAGGAGGGTCAAATCACACCCATAACAACATCGGATTTGCACAAGTTTTCCACCACTGGAAAGCCACGATTCAGGGCTCTCACCTCGTCGTAGATCCGTGTCTCTGAGCATTTTCTAGGCGGGGCGAGCGGCCCCGGAATAGGGCTACAACCACCGGCAAGTTAGCCCACGCGCCGGGGCCGAGCAACAACAAAGGCAAGACATGTGCATCCGAAGAATGATTTGAAACAACACCCGAGCTAAGTTTGAGAATTACTCATGAACTAGAAATGCTAGAGAGACGAAATTTGTACCTGAGTGTGCCTTGAATTCCACTTCACCCGAACATCAGACTTTTTTGGGCCAATGTGCACCATCTTCGTGCCGGAAATGGCCTGCAGGCTGGGACACTCAGAAAGCCACTCAAAAGCATCTTCAGTGGGATTTTTGTACACAGAGCTGCACAAAAAGAAGAAGAAACGAAATAAAATACAAGGAGGGTCAAATCACACCCATAACAACATCAGATTTGCACAAGGTTTCCACCACTGGAAAGCCACGATTCAGGGCTCTCACCTCGTCGTAGATCCGTGTCTCTGAGCATTTTCTAGGCGGGGCGAGCGGCCCCGGAATAGGGCTACAACCACCGGCAAGTTAGCCCACGCGCCGGGGCCGAGCAACAACAAAGGCAAGACATGTCCATCCGAAGAATGATTTGAAACAACACCCGAGCTAAGTTTGAGAATAACTCATGAACTAGAAATGCTAGAGAGACGAAATTTGTACCTGAGTGTGCCTTGAATTCCACTTCACCCGAACATTAGACTTTTTGGGCCGATGTGCACCATCTTCGTGCCGGAAATGGCCTGCAGGCTGGCACACTCAGAAAGCCACTCAAAAGCATCTTCAGTGGGATTTTTGTACACAGAGCTGCACAAAAAGAAGAAGAAACGAAATAAAATACAAGGAGGGTCAAATCACACCCATAACAACATCGGATTTGCACAAGGTTTCCACCACTGGAAAGCCACGATTCAGGGCTCTCACCTCGTTGTAGATCCGTGTCTCTGAGCATTTTCTAGGCGGGGCGAGCGGCCCCGGAATAGGGCTACAACCACCGGCAAGTTAACCCACGCGCCGGGGCCGAGCAACAACAAAGGCAAGACATGTCCATCCGAAGAATGATTTGAAACAACACCCGAGCTAAGTTTGAGAATAACTCATGAACTAGAAATGCTAGAGAGACGAAATTTGTACCTGAGTGTGCCTTGAATTCCATTTCACCCGAACATCAGACTTTTTGGGCCGATGTGCACCATCTTCGTGCCGGAAATGGCCTGCAGGCTGGGACACTCAGAAAGCCACTCAAAAGCATCTTCAGTGGGATTTTTGTACACAGAGCTGCACAAAAAGAAGAAGAAACGAAATAAAATACAAGGAGGGTCAAATCACACCCATAACAACATCGGATTTGCACAAGGTTTCCACCACTGGAAAGCCACGATTCAGGGCTCTCACCTCGTTGTAGATCCGTGTCTCTGAGCATTTTCTAGTCGGGGCGAGCGGCCCCGGAATAGGGCTACAACCACCGGCAAGTTAGCCCACGCGCCGGGGCCGAGCAACAACAAAGGCAAGACATGTCCATCCGAAGAATGATTTGAAACAACACCCGAGCTAAGTTTGAGAATAACTCATGAACTAGAAATGCTAGAGAGACGAAATTTGTACCTGAGTGTGCCTTGAATTCCACTTCACCCGAACATCAGACTTTTTGGGCCGATGTGCACCATCTTCGTGCCGGAAATGGCCTGCAGGCTGGGACACTCAGAAAGCCACTCAAAAGCATCTTCAGTGGGATTTTTGTACACAGAGCTGCACAAAAAGAAGAAACAACGAAATAAAATACAAGGAGGGTCAAATCACACCCATAACAACATCGGATTTGCACAAGGTTTCCACCACTGGAAAGCCACGATTCAGGGCTCTCACCTCGTTGTAGATCCGTGTCTCTGAGAATTTTCTAGGCGGGGCGAGCGGCCCCGGAATAGGGCTACAACCACCGGCAAGTAAGCCCACGCGCCGGGGCCGAGCAACAACAAAGGCAAGACATGTCCATCCGAAGAATGATTTGAAACAACACCCGAGCTAAGTTTGAGAATAACTCATGAACTAGAAATGCTAGAGAGACGAAATTTGTACCTGAGTGTGCCTTGAATTCCACTTCACCCGAACATTAGACTTTTTGGGCCGATGTGCACCATCTTCGTGCCGGAAATGGCCTGCAGGCTGGCACACTCAGAAAGCCACTCAAAAGCATCTTCAGTAAGATTTTTGTACACAGAGCTGCACAAAAAGAAGAAGAAACGAAATAAAATACAAGGAGGGTCAAATCACACCCATAACAACATCGGATTTGCACAAGGTTTCCACCACTGGAAAGCCACGATTCAGGGCTCTCACCTCGTTGTGGATCCGTGTCTCTGAGCATTTTCTAGGCGGGGCGAGCGGCCCCGGAATAGGGCTACAACCACCGGCAAGTTAGCCCACGCGCCGGGGCCGAGCAACAACAAAGGCAAGACATGTCCATCCGAAGAATGATTTGAAACAACACCCGAGCTAAGTTTGAGAATAACTCATGAACTAGAAATGCTAGAGAGACGAAATTTGTACCTGAGTGTGCCTTGAATTCCATTTCACCCGAACATCAGACTTTTTGGGCCGATGTGCACCATCTTCGTGCCGGAAATGGCCTGCAGGCTGGGACACTCAGAAAGCCACTCAAAAGCATCTTCAGTGGGATTTTTGTACACGGAGCTGCACAAAAAGAAGAAGAAACGAAATAAAATACAAGGAGGGTCAAATCACACCCATAACAACATCGGATTTGCACAAGGTTTCCACCACTGGAAAGCCACGATTCAGGGCTCTCACCTCGTTGTAGATCCGTGTCTCTGAGCATTTTCTAGGCGGGGCGAGCGGCCCCGGAATAGGGCTACAACCACCGGCAAGTTAGCCCACGCGCCGGGGCCGAGCAACAACAAAGGCAAGACATGTCCATCCGAAGAATGATTTGAAACAACACCCGAGCTAAGTTTGAGAATAACTCATGAACTAGAAATGCTAGAGAGACGAAATTTGTACCTGAGTGTGCCTTGAATTCCACTTCACCCGAACATCAGACTTTTTGGGCCGATGTGCACCATCTTCGTGCCGGAAATGGCCTGCAGGCTGGGACACTCAGAAAGCCACTCAAAAGCATCTTCAGTGGGATTTTTGTACACAGAGCTGCACAAAAAGAAGAAACAACGAAATAAAATACAAGGAGGGTCAAATCACACCCATAACAACATCGGATTTGCACAAGGTTTCCACCACTGGAAAGCCACGATTCAGGGCTCTCACCTCGTCGTGGATCCGTGTCTCTGAGCATTTTCTAGGCGGGGCGAGCGGCCCCGGAATAGGGCTACAACCACCGGCAAGTTAGCCCACGCGCCGGGGCCGAGCAACAACAAAGGCAAGACATGTCCACCCGAAGAATGATTTGAAACAACACCCGAGCTAAGTTTGAGAATAACTCATGAACTAGAAATGCTAGAGAGACGAAATTTGTACCTGAGTGTGCCTTGAATTCCACTTCACCCGAACATCAGACTTTTCGGGCCGATGTGCACCATCTTCGTGCCGGAAATGGCCTGCAGGCTGGGACACTCAGAAAGCCACTCAAAAGCATCTTCAGTGGGATTTTTGTACACGGAGCTGCACAAAAAGAAGAAGAAACGAAATAAAATACAAGGAGGGTCAAATCACACCCATAACAACATCGGATTTGCACAAGGTTTCCACCACTGGAAAGCCACGATTCAGGGCTCTCACCTCGTCGTGGATCCGTGTCTCTGAGCATTTTCTAGGTGGGGCGAGCGGCCCCGGAAAAGGGCTACAACCACCGGCAAGTTAGCCCACGCGCCGGGGCCGAGCAACAACAAAGGCAAGACATGTCCACCCGAAGAATGATTTGAAACAACACCCGAGCTAAGTTTGAGAATAACTCATGAACTAGAAATGCTAGAGAGACGAAATTTGTACCTGAGTGTGCCTTGAATTCCACTTCACCCGAACATTAGACTTTTTGGGCCGATGTGCACCATCTTCGTGCCGGAAATGGCCTGCAGGCTGGCACACTCAGAAAGCCACTCAAAAGCATCTTCAGTGGGATTTGTGTACACAGAGCTGCACAAAAAGAAGAAGAAACGAAATAAAATACAAGGAGGGTCAAATCACACCCATAACAACATCGGATTTGCACAAGGTTTCCACCACTGGAAAGCCACGATTCAGGGCTCTCACCTCGTTGTGGATCCGTGTCTCTGAGCATTTTCTAGGCGGGGCGAGCGGCCCCGGAATAGGGCTACAACCACCGGCAAGTTAGCCCACGCGCCGGGGCCGAGCAACAACAAAGGCAAGACATGTCCATCCGAAGAATGATTTGAAACAACACCCGAGCTAAGTTTGAGAATAACTCATGAACTAGAAATGCTAGAGAGACGAAATTTGTACCTGAGTGTGCCTTGAATTCCATTTCACCCGAACATCAGACTTTTTGGGCCGATGTGCACCATCTTCGTGCCGGAAATGGCCTGCAGGCTGGGACACTCAGAAAGCCACTCAAAAGCATCTTCAGTGGGATTTTTGTACACAGAGCTGCACAAAAAGAAGAAGAAACGAAATAAAATACAAGGAGGGTCAAATCACACCCATAACAACATCGGATTTGCACAAGGTTTCCACCACTGGAAAGCCACGATTCAGGGCTCTCACCTCGTTGTAGATCCGTGTCTCTGAGCATTTTCTAGGCGGGGCGAGCGGCCCCGGAATAGGGCTACAACCACCGGCAAGTTAGCCCACGCGCCGGGGCCGAGCAACAACAAAGGCAAGACATGTCCATCCGAAGAATGATTTGAAACAACACCCGAGCTAAGTTTGAGAATAACTCATGAACTAGAAATGCTAGAGAGACGAAATTTGTACCTAAGTGTGCCTTGAATTCCACTTCACCCGAACATCAGACTTTTTGGGCCGATGTGCACCATCTTCGTGCCGGAAATGGCCTGCAGGCTGGGACACTCAGAAAGCCACTCAAAAGCATCTTCAGTGGGATTTTTGTACACAGAGCTGCACAAAAAGAAGAAACAACGAAATAAAATACAAGGAGGGTCAAATCACACCCATAACAACATCGGATTTGCACAAGGTTTCCACCACTGGAAAGCCACGATTCAGGGCTCTCACCTCGTTGTAGATCCGTGTCTCTGAGAATTTTCTAGGCGGGGCGAGCGGCCCCGGAATAGGGCTACAACCACCGGCAAGTTAGCCCACGCGCCGGGGCAGAGCAACAACAAAGGCAAGACATGTCCATCCGAAGAATGATTTGAAACAACACCCGAGCTAAGTTTGAGAATAACTCATGAACTAGAAATGCTAGAGAGACGAAATTTGTACCTGAGTGTGCCTTGAATTCCACTTCACCCGAACATTAGACTTTTTGGGCCGATGTGCACCATCTTCGTGCCGGAAATGGCCTGCAGGCTGGGACACTCAGAAAGCCACTCAAAAGCATCTTCAGTGGGATTTTTGTACACAGAGCTGCACAAAAAGAAGAAGAAACGAAATAAAATACAAGGAGGGTCAAATCACACCCATAACAACATCGGATTTGCACAAGGTTTCCACCACTGGAAAGCCACGATTCAGGGCTCTAACCTCGTCGTAGATTTGTGTCTCTGAGCATTTTCTAGGCGGGGTGAGCGGCCCCGGAATAGGGCCGGCTACAACCACCGGCAAGTTAGCCCACGCGCCGGGGCCGAGCAACAACAAAGGCAAGACATGTCCATCCGAAGAATGATTTGAAACAACACCCGAGCTAAGTTTGAGAATAACTCATGAACTAGAAATGCTAGAGAGACGAAATTTGTACCTGAGTGTGCTTTGAATTCCATTTCACCCGAACATTAGACTTTTTGGGCCGATGTGCACCATCTTCGTGCCGGAAATGGCCTGCAGGCTGAGACACTCAGAAAGCCACTCAAAAGCATCTTCAGTGGGATTTTTGTACACAGAGCTGCACAAAAAGAAGAAGAAACGAAATAAAATACAAGGAGGGTCAAATCACACCCATAACAACATCGGATTTGCACAAGGTTTCCACCACTGGAAAGCCACGATTCAGGGCTCTAACCTCGTCGTAGATCTGTGTCTCTGAGCATTTTCTAGGCGGGGCGAGCGGCCCCGGAATAGGGCTACAACCACCGGCAAGTTAGCCCACGCGCCGGGGCCGAGCAACAACAAAGGCAAGACATGTCCATCCGAAGAATGATTTGAAACAACACCCGAGCTAAGTTTGAGAATAACTCATGAACTAGAAATGCTAGAGAGACGAAATTTGTACCTGAGTGTGCCTTGAATTCCACTTCACCCGAACATCAGACTTTTTGGGCCGATGTGCACCATCTTCGTGCCGGAAATGGCCTGCAGGCTGGGACACTCAGAAAGCCACTCAAAAGCATCTTCAGTGGGATTTTTGTACACAGAGCTGCACAAAAATAAGAAGAAACGAAATAAAATACAAGGAGGGTCAAATCACACCCATAACAACATCGGATTTGCACAAGGTTTCCACCACTGGAAAGCCACGATTCAGGGCTTTCACCTCGTCGTAGATCCGTGTCTCTGAGCATTTTCTAGGCGGGGCGAGCGGCCCCGGAATAGGGCTACAACCACCGGCAAGTTAGCCCACGCGCCGGGGCCGAGCAACAACAAAGGCAAGACATGTCCATCCGAAGAATGATTTGAAACAACACCCGAGCTAAGTTTGAGAATTACTCATGAACTAGAAATGCTAGAGAGACGAAATTTGTACCTGAGTGTGCCTTGAATTCCACTTCACCCGAACATCAGACTTTTTGGGCCGATGTGCACCATCTTCGTGCCGGAAATGGCCTGCAGGCTGGGACACTCAGAAAGCCACTCAAAAGCATCTTCAGTGGGATTTTTGTACACAGAGCTGCACAAAAAGAAGAAGAAACGAAATAAAATACAAGGAGGGTCAAATCACACCCATAACAACATCGGATTTGCACAAGGTTTCCACCACTGGAAAGCCACGATTCAGGGCTCTCACCTCGTCGTAGATCCGTGTCTCTGAGCATTTTCTAGGCGGGGTGAGCGGCCCCGGAATAGGGCTACAACCACCGGCAAGTTAGCCCACGCGCCGGGGCCGAGCAACAACAAAGGCAAGACATGTCCATCCGAAGAATGATTTGAAACAACACCCGAGCTAAGTTTGAGAATTACTCATGAACTAGAAATGCTAGAGAGACGAAATTTGTACCTGAGTGTGCCTTGATTTCCACTTCACCCGAACATCCGACTTTTTGGGCCGATGTGCACCATCTTCGTGCCGGAAATGGCCTGCAGGCTGGGACACTCAGAAAGCCACTCAAAAGCATCTTCAGTGGGATTTTTGTACACAGAGCTGCACAAAAAGAAGAAGAAACGAAATAAAATACAAGGAGGGTCAAATCACACCCATCACAACATCGGATTTGCACAAGGTTTCCACCACTGGAAAGCCACGATTCAGGGCTCTCACCTCGTTGTAGATCCGTGTCTCTGAGCATTTTCTAGGCGGGGCGAGCGGCCCCGGAATAGGGCTACAACCACCGGCAAGTTAGCCCACGCGCCGGGGCCGAGCAACAACAAAGGCAAGACATGTCCATCCGAAGAATGATTTGAAACAACACCCGAGCTAAGTTTGAGAATAACTCATGAACTAGAAATGCTAGAGAGACGAAATTTGTACCTGAGTGTGCCTTGAATTCCACTTCACCCGAACATTAGACTTTTTGGGCCGATGTGCACCATCTTCGTGCCGGAAATGGCCTGCAGGCTGGGACACTCAGAAAGCCAACTAAAAAGCATCTTCAGTGGGATTTTTGTACACAGAGCTGCACAAAAAGAAGAAGAAACGAAATAAAATACAAGGAGGGTCAAATCACACCCATTACAACATCGGATTTGCACAAGGTTTCCACCACTGGAAAGCCACGATTCAGGGCTCTCACCTCGTCGTGGATCCGTGTCTCTGAGCATTTTCTAGTCGGGGCGAGCGGCCCCGGAATAGGGCTACAACCACCGGCAAGTTAGCCCACGCGCCGGGGCCGAGCAACAACAAAGGCAAGACATGTCCATCCGAAGAATGATTTGAAACAACACCCGAGCTAAGTTTGAGAATAACTCATGAACTAGAAATGCTAGAGAGACGAAATTTGTACCTGAGTGTGCCTTGAATTCCACTTCACCCGAACATCAGACTTTTTGGGCCGATGTGCACCATCTTCGTGCCGGAAATGGCCTGCAGGCTGGGACACTCAGAAAGCCACTCAAAAGCATCTTCAGTGGGATTTTTGTACACAGAGCTGCACAAAAAGAAGAAGAAACGAAATAAAATACAAGGAGGGTCAAATCACACCCATTACAACCTCGGATTTGCACAAGGTTTCCACCACTGGAAAGCCACGATTCAGGGCTCTCACCTCGTTGTAGATCCGTGTCTCTGGGCATTTTCTAGGCGGGGCGAGCGGCCCCGGAATAGGGCTACAACCACCGGCAAGTTAGCCCACGCGCCGGGGCCGAGCAACAACAAAGGCAAGACATGTCCATCCGAAGAATGATTTGAAACAACACCCGAGCTAAGTTTGAGAATAACTCATGAACTAGAAATGCTAGAGAGACGAAATTTGTACCTGAGTGTGCCTTGAATTCCACTTCACCCGAACATTAGACTTTTTGGGCCGATGTGCACCATCTTCGTGCCGGAAATGGCCTGCAGGCTGGGACACTCAGAAAGCCACTCAAAAGCATCTTCAGTGGGATTTTTGTACACAGAGCTGCACAAAAAGAAGAAGAAACGAAATAAAATACAAGGAGGGTCAAATCACACCCATAACAACATCGGATTTGCACAAGGTTTCCACCACTGGAAAGCCACGATTCAGGGCTCTCACCTCGTCGTTGATCCGTGTCTCTGAGCATTTTCTAGGCGGGGCGAGCGGCCCCGGAATAGGGCTACAACCACCGGCAAGTTAGCCCACGCGCCGGGGCCGAGCAACAACAAAGGCAAGACATGTCCATCCGAAGAATGATTTGAAACAAAACCCGAGCTAAGTTTGAGAATAACTCATGAACTAGAAATGCTAGAGAGACGAAATTTGTACCTGAGTGTGCCTTGAATTCCACTTCACCCGAACATTAGACTTTTTGGGCCGATGTGCACCATCTTCGTGCCGGAAATGGCCTGCAGGCTGGGACACTCAGAAAGCCAACTAAAAAGCATCTTCAGTGGGATTTTTGTACACAGAGCTGCACAAAAAGAAGAAGAAACGAAATAAAATACAAGGAGGGTCAAATCACACCCATTACAACATCGGATTTGCACAAGGTTTCCACCACTGGAAAGCCACGATTCAGGGCTCTCACCTCGTCGTAGATCCGTGTCTCTGAGCATTTTCTAGTCGGGGCGAGCGGCCCCGGAATAGGGCTACAACCACCGGCAAGTTAGCCCACGCGCCGGGGCCGAGCAACAACAAAGGCAAGACATGTCCATCCGAAGAATGATTTGAAACAACACCCGAGCTAAGTTTGAGAATAACTCATGAACTAGAAATGCTAGAGAGACGAAATTTGTACCTGAGTGTGCCTTGAATTCCACTTCACCCGGACATCAGACTTTTTGGGCCGATGTGCACCATCTTCGTGCCGGAAATGGCCTGCAGGCTGGGACACTCAGAAAGCCACTCAAAAGCATCTTCAGTGGGATTTTTGTACACAGAGCTGCACAAAAAGAAGAAGAAACGAAATAAAATACAAGGAGGGTCAAATCACACCCATAACAACCTCGGATTTGCACAAGGTTTCCACCACTGGAAAGCCACGATTCAGGGCTCTCACCTCGTTGTAGATCCGTGTCTCTGGGCATTTTCTAGGCGGGGCGAGCGGCCCCGGAATAGGGCTACAACCACCGGCAAGTTAGCCCACGCGCCGGGGCCGAGCAACAACAAAGGCAAGACATGTCCATCCGAAGAATGATTTGAAACAACACCCGAGCTAAGTTTGAGAATAACTCATGAACTAGAAATGCTAGAGAGACGAAATTTGTACCTGAGTGTGCCTTGAATTCCACTTCACCCGAACATCAGACTTTTTGGGCCGATGTGCACCATCTTCGTGCCGGAAATGGCCTGCAGGCTGGGACACTCAGAAAGCCACTCAAAAGCATCTTCAGTGGGATTTTTGTACACAGAGCTGCACAAAAAGAAGAAGAAACGAAATAAAATACAAGGAGGGTCAAATCACACCCATAACAACATCGGATTTGCACAAGGTTTCCACCACTGGAAAGCCACGATTCAGGGCTCTCACCTCGTTGTAGATCCGTGTCTCTGAGCATTTTCTAGGCGGGGCGAGCGGCCCCGGAATAGGGCTACAACCACCGGCAAGTTAGCCCACGCGCCGGGGCCGAGCAACAACAAAGGCAAGACATGTCCATCCGAAGAATGATTTGAAACAAAACCCGAGCTAAGTTTGAGAATAACTCATGAACTAGAAATGCTAGAGAGACGAAATTTGTACCTGAGTGTGCCTTGAATTCCACTTCACCCGAACATTAGACTTTTTGGGCCGATGTGCACCATCTTCGTGCCGGAAATGGCCTGCAGGCTGGGACACTCAGAAAGCCACTCAAAAGCATCTTCAGTGGGATTTTTGTACACAGAGCTGCACAAAAAGAAGAAGAAACGAAATAAAATACAAGGAGGGTCAAATCACACCCATAACAACCTCGGATTTGCACAAGGTTTCCACCACTGGAAAGCCACGATTCAGGGCTCTCACCTCGTCGTAGATCCGTGTCTCTGAGCATTTTCTAGGCGGGGCGAGCGGCCCCGGAATAGGGCTACAACCACCGGCAAGTTAGCCCACGCGCCGGGGCCGAGCAACAACAAAGGCAAGACATGTCCATCCGAAGAATGATTTGAAACAACACCCGAGCTAAGTTTGAGAATAACTCATGAACTAGAAATGCTAGAGAGACGAAATTTGTACCTGAGTGTGCCTTGAATTCCACTTCACCCGAACATCAGACTTTTTGGGCCGATGTGCACCATCTTCGTGCCGTAAATGGCCTGCAGGCTGGGACACTCAGAAAGCCACTCAAAAGCATCTTCAGTGGGATTTTTGTACACAGAGCTGCACAAAAAGAAGAAGAAACGAAATAAAATACAAGGAGGGTCAAATCACACCCATAACAACATCGGATTTGCACAAGGTTTCCACCACTGGAACGCCACGATTCAGGGCTCTCACCTCATTGTAGATCCGTGTCTCTGAGCATTTTCTAGGCGGGGCGAGCGGCCCCGGAATAGGGCTACAACCACCGGTAAGTTAGCCCACGCGCCGGGGCGAGCAACAACAAAGGCAAGACATGTCCATCCGAAGAATGATTTGAAACAACACCCGAGCTAAGTTTGAGAATAACTCATGGACTAGAAATGCTAGAGAGACGAAATTTGTACCTGACTCTGCCTTGGATATCCCTGCTTCCGAAAATCAAACTTTTAGGGTCGCGGGGGGCAAGCTTCATACCGGAAATGACCAGCAGGTGGGGCTACTCCGAACGCTCCTCAAAAGCATCCCTAATGGGATTTTTGTACACAGAGCTGTCAAAGAAACAAAGACAAAGTAAGGACGGTCAAATCACCCTCAGAATAATACAGGATTTTCACCAGTTGTACACCATTAGAAAGCCCGTCTCGAGGGCTCTCTCTTATGTGAGTTTCCTCAAGGTCACCATTTTGTAGGCGAGGCCAGCGTCCTGGAAGTAGGGCTGCCCGAAACTCCACTGTAGTACACGCCTACGTCATCGCCAGCGAGAAAAAGCCGGCACAAAAAGGTCCGAAACAAGAACTGTGCTAAGCGTGGAAATAACCCATGAACTAGAAATGCTAGAGAGACAAAATTTGTACCTGACTCTGCCTTGGATATCCCTGCTTCCGAAAATCAAACTTTTAGGGTCGCGGGGGGCAAGCTTCATACCGGAAATGACCAGCAGGTGGGGCTACTCCGAACGCTCCTCAAAAGCATCCCTAATGGGATTTTTGTACACAGAGCTGTCAAAGAAACAAAGACAAAGTAAGGACGGTCAAATCACCCTCAGAATAATACAGGATTTTCACCAGTTGTACACCATTAGAAAGCCCGTCTCGAGGGCTCTCTCTTATGTGAGTTTCCTCAAGGTCACCATTTTGTAGGCGAGGCCAGCGTCCTGGAAGTGGGGCTGCCCGAAACTCCACTGTAGTACACGCCTACGTCATCGCCAGCGAGAAAAAGCCGGCACAAAAAGGTCCGAAACAAGAACTGTGCTAAGCGTGGAAATAACTCATGAACTAGAAATGCTAGAGAGACAAAATTTGTACCTGACTCTGCCTTGGATATCCCTGCTTCCGAAAATCAAACTTTTAGGGTCGCGGGGGGCAAGCTTCATACCGGAAATGACCAGCAGGTGGGGCTACTCCGAACGCTCCTCAAAAGCATCCCTAATGGGATTTTTGTACACAGAGCTGTCAAAGAAACAAAGACAAAGTAAGGACGGTCAAATCACCCTCAGAATAATACAGGATTTTCACCAGTTGTACACCATTAGAAAGCCCGTCTCGAGGGCTCTCTCTTATGTGAGTTTCCTCAAGGTCACCATTTTGTAGGCGAGGCCAGCGTCCTGGAAGTAGGGCTGCCCGAAACTCCACTGTAGTACACGCCTACGTCATCGCCAGCGAGAAAAAGCCGGCAAAAAAAGGTCCGAAACAAGAACTGTGCTAAGCGTGGAAATAACCCATGAACTAGAAATGCTAGAGAGACAAAATTTGTACCTGACTCTGCCTTGGATATCCCTGCTTCCGAAAATCAAACTTTTAGGGTCGCGGGGGGCAAGCTTCATACCGGAAATGACCAGCAGGTGGGGCTACTCCGAACGCTCCTCAAAAGCATCCCTAATGGGATTTTTGTACACAGAGCTGTCAAAGAAACAAAGACAAAGTAAGGACGGTCAAATCACCCTCAGAATAATACAGGATTTTCACCAGTTGTACACCATTAGAAAGCCCGTCTCGAGGGCTCTCTCTTATGTGAGTTTCCTCAAGGTCACCATTTTGTAGGCGAGGCCAGCGTCCTGGAAGTAGGGCTGCCCGAAACTCCACTGTAGTACACGCCTACGTCATCGCCAGCGAGAAAAAGCCGGCACAAAAAGGTCCGAAACAAGAACTGTGCTAAGCGTGGAAATAACTCATGAACTAGAAATGCTAGAGAGACAAAATTTGTACCTGACTCTGCCTTGGATATCCCTGCTTCCGAAAATCAAACTTTTAGGGTCGCGGGGGGCAAGCTTCATACCGGAAATGACCAGCAGGTGGGGCTACTCCGAACGCTCCTCAAAAGCATCCCTAATGGGATTTTTGTACACAGAGCTGTCAAAGAAACAAAGACAAAGTAAGGACGGTCAAATCACCCTCAGAATAATACAGGATTTTCACTAGTTGTACACCATTAGAAAGCCCGTCTCGAGGGCTCTCTCTAATGTGAGTTTCCTCAATGTCACCATTTTGTAGGCGAGGCCAGCGTCCTGGAAGTAGGGCTGCCCGAAACTCCACTGTAGTACACGCCTACGTCATCGCCAGCGAGGAAAAAACGGCACAAAAAGGTCCGAAACAAGAACTGTGCTAAGCGTGGAAATAACCCATGAACTAGAAATGCTAGAGAGACAAAATTTGTACCTGACTCTGCCTTGGATATCCCTGCTTCCGAAAATCAAACTTTTAGGGTCGCGGGGGGGCAAGCTTCATACCGGAAATGACCAGCAGGTGGGGCTACTCCGAACGCTCCTCAAAAGCATCCCTAATGGGATTTTTGTACACAGAGCTGTCAAAGAAACAAAGACAAAGTAAGGACGGTCAAATCACCCTCAGAATAATACAGGATTTTCACCAGTTGTACACCATTAGAAAGCCCGTCTCGAGGGCTCTCTCTTATGTGAGTTTCCTCAAGGTCACCATTTTGTAGGCGAGGCCAGCGTCCTGGAAGTAGGGCTGCCCGAAACTCCACTGTAGTACACGCCTACGTCATCGCCAGCGAGAAAAAGCCGGCACAAAAAGGTCCGAAACAAGAACTGTGCTAAGCGTGGAAATAACTCATGAACTAGAAATGCTAGAGAGACAAAATTTGTACCTGACTCTGCCTTGGATATCCCTGCTTCCGAAAATCAAACTTTTAGGGTCGCGGGGGGCAAGCTTCATACCGGAAATGACCAGCAGGTGGGGCTACTCCGAACGCTCCTCAAAAGCATCCCTAATGGGATTTTTGTACACAGAGCTGTCAAAGAAACAAAGACAAAGTAAGGACGGTCAAATCACCCTCAGAATAATACAGGATTTTCACTAGTTGTACACCATTAGAAAGCCCGTCTCGAGGGCTCTCTCTAATGTGAGTTTCCTCAATGTCACCATTTTGTAGGCGAGGCCAGCGTCCTGGAAGTAGGGCTGCCCGAAACTCCACTGTAGTACACGCCTACGTCATCGCCAGCGAGGAAAAAACGGCACAAAAAGGTCCGAAACAAGAACTGTGCTAAGCGTGGAAATAACCCATGAACTAGAAATGCTAGAGAGACAAAATTTGTACCTGACTCTGCCTTGGATATCCCTGCTTCCGAAAATCAAACTTTTAGGGTCGCGGGGGGCAAGCTTCATACCGGAAATGACCAGCAGGTGGGGCTACTCCGAACGCTCCTCAAAAGCATCCCTAATGGGATTTTTGTACACAGAGCTGTCAAAGAAACAAAGACAAAGTAAGGACGGTCAAATCACCCTCAGAATAATACAGGATTTTCACCAGTTGTACACCATTAGAAAGCCCGTCTCGAGGGCTCTCTCTTATGTGAGTTTCCTCAAGGTCACCATTTTGTAGGCGAGGCCAGCGTCCTGGAAGTGGGGCTGCCCGAAACTCCACTGTAGTACACGCCTACGTCATCGCCAGCGAGAAAAAGCCGGCACAAAAAGGTCCGAAACAAGAACTGTGCTAAGCGTGGAAATAACTCATGAACTAGAAATGCTAGAGAGACAAAATTTGTACCTGACTCTGCCTTGGATATCCCTGCTTCCGAAAATCAAACTTTTAGGGTCGCGGGGGGCAAGCTTCATACCGGAAATGACCAGCAGGTGGGGCTACTCCGAACGCTCCTCAAAAGCATCCCTAATGGGATTTTTGTACACAGAGCTGTCAAAGAAACAAAGACAAAGTAAGGACGGTCAAATCACCCTCAGAATAATACAGGATTTTCACCAGTTGTACACCATTAGAAAGCCCGTCTCGAGGGCTCTCTCTTATGTGAGTTTCCTCAAGGTCACCATTTTGTAGGCGAGGCCAGCGTCCTGGAAGTAGGGCTGCCCGAAACTCCACTGTAGTACACGCCTACGTCATCGCCAGCGAGAAAAAGCCGGCAAAAAAAGGTCCGAAACAAGAACTGTGCTAAGCGTGGAAATAACCCATGAACTAGAAATGCTAGAGAGACAAAATTTGTACCTGACTCTGCCTTGGATATCCCTGCTTCCGAAAATCAAACTTTTAGGGTCGCGGGGGGCAAGCTTCATACCGGAAATGACCAGCAGGTGGGGCTACTCCGAACGCTCCTCAAAAGCATCCCTAATGGGATTTTTGTACACAGAGCTGTCAAAGAAACAAAGACAAAGTAAGGACGGTCAAATCACCCTCAGAATAATACAGGATTTTCACCAGTTGTACACCATTAGAAAGCCCGTCTCGAGGGCTCTCTCTTATGTGAGTTTCCTCAAGGTCACCATTTTGTAGGCGAGGCCAGCGTCCTGGAAGTAGGGCTGCCCGAAACTCCACTGTAGTACACGCCTACGTCATCGCCAGCGAGAAAAAGCCGGCACAAAAAGGTCCGAAACAAGAACTGTGCTAAGCGTGGAAATAACTCATGAACTAGAAATGCTAGAGAGACAAAATTTGTACCTGACTCTGCCTTGGATATCCCTGCTTCCGAAAATCAAACTTTTAGGGTCGCGGGGGGCAAGCTTCATACCGGAAATGACCAGCAGGTGGGGCTACTCCGAACGCTCCTCAAAAGCATCCCTAATGGGATTTTTGTACACAGAGCTGTCAAAGAAACAAAGACAAAGTAAGGACGGTCAAATCACCCTCAGAATAATACAGGATTTTCACTAGTTGTACACCATTAGAAAGCCCGTCTCGAGGGCTCTCTCTAATGTGAGTTTCCTCAATGTCACCATTTTGTAGGCGAGGCCGGCGTCCTGGAAGTAGGGCTGCCCGAAACTCCACTGTAGTACACGCCTACGTCATCGCCAGCGAGGAAAAAACGGCACAAAAAGGTCCGAAACAAGAACTGTGCTAAGCGTGGAAATAACCCATGAACTAGAAATGCTAGAGAGACAAAATTTGTACCTGACTCTGCCTTGGATATCCCTGCTTCCGAAAATCAAACTTTTAGGGTCGCGGGGGGCAAGCTTCATACCGGAAATGACCAGCAGGTGGGGCTACTCCGAACGCTCCTCAAAAGCATCCCTAATGGGATTTTTGTACACAGAGCTGTCAAAGAAACAAAGACAAAGTAAGGACGGTCAAATCACCCTCAGAATAATACAGGATTTTCACCAGTTGTACACCATTAGAAAGCCCGTCTCGAGGGCTCTCTCTTATGTGAGTTTCCTCAAGGTCACCATTTTGTAGGCGAGGCCAGCGTCCTGGAAGTAGGGCTGCCCGAAACTCCACTGTAGTACACGCCTACGTCATCGCCAGCGAGGAAAAGCCGGCACAAAAAGGTCCGAAACAAGAACTGTGCTAAGCGTGGAAATAACCCTTGAACTAGTAATGCTAGAGAGACAAAATTTGTACCTGACTCTGCCTTGGATATCCCTGCTTCCGAAAATCAAACTTTTAGGGTCGCGGGGGGCAAGCTTCATACCGGAAATGACCAGCAGGTGGGGCTACTCCGAACGCTCCTCAAAAGCATCCCTAATGGGATTTTTGTACACAGAGCTGTCAAAGAAACAAAGACAAAGTAAGGACGGTCAAATCACCCTCAGAATAATACAGGATTTTCACCAGTTGTACACCATTAGAAAGCCCGTCTCGAGGGCTCTCTCTTATGTGAGTTTCCTCAAGGTCACCATTTTGTAGGCGAGGCCAGCGTCCTGGAAGTAGGGCTGCCCGAAACTCCACTGTAGTACACGCCTACGTCATCGCCAGCGAGGAAAAGCCGGCACAAAAAGGTCCGAAACAAGAACTGTGCTAAGCGTGGAAATAACCCATGAACTAGAAATGCTAGAGAGACAAAATTTGTACCTGACTCTGCCTTGGACATCCCTGCTTCCGAAAATCAAACTTTTAGGGTCGCGGGGGGCAAGCTTCATACCGGAAATGACCAGCAGGTGGGGCTACTCCGAACGCTCCTCAAAAGCATCCCTAATGGTATTTTTGTACACAGAGCTGTCAAAGAAACAAAGACAAAGTAAGGACGGTCAAATCACCCTCAGAATAATACAGGATTTTCACTAGTTGTACACCATTAGAAAGCCCGTCTCGAGGGCTTTCTCTTATGTGAGTTTCCTCAAGGTCACCATTTTGTAGGCGAGGCCAGCGTCCTGGAAGTAGGGCTCCCCGAAACTCCACTGTAGTACACGCCTACGTCATCGCCAGCGAGGAAAAGCCGGCACAAAAAGGTCCGAAACAAGAACTGTGCTAAGCGTGGAAATAACCCATGAACTAGAAATGCTAGAGAGACAAAATTTGTACCTGACTCTGCCTTGGATATCCCTGCTTCCGAAAATCAAACTTTTAGGGTCGCGGGGGGCAAGCTTCATACCGGAAATGACCAGCAGGTGGGGCTACTCCGAACGCTCCTCAAAAGCATCCCTAATGGGATTTTTGTACACAGAGCTGTCAAAGAAACAAAGACAAAGTAAGGACGGTCAAATCACCCTCAGAATAATACAGGATTTTCACCAGTTGTACACCATTAGAAAGCCCGTCTCGAGGGCTCTCTCTTATGTGAGTTTCCTCAAGGTCACCATTTTGTAGGCGAGGCCATCGTCCTGGAAGTAGGGCTGCCCGAAACTCCACAGTAGTACACGCCTACGTCATCGCCAGCGAGAAAAAGCCGGCACAAAAAGGTCCGAAACAAGAACTGTGCTAAGCGTGGAAATAACTCATGAACTAGAAATGCTAGAGAGACAAAATTTGTACCTGACTCTGCCTTGGATATCCCTGCTTACGAAAATCAAATTTTTAGGGTCGCGGGGGGCAAGCTTCATACCGGAAATGACCAGCAGGTGGGGCTACTCCGAACGCTCCTCAAAAGCATCCCTAATGGGATTTTTGTACACAGAGCTGTCAAAGAAACAAAGACAAAGTAAGAACGGTCAAATCACCCTCAGAATAATACAGGATTTTCACTAGTTGTACACCATTAGAAAGCCCGTCTCGAGGGCTCTCTCTTATGTGAGTTTCCTCAAGGTCACCATTTTGTAGGCGAGGCCAGCGTCCTGGAAGTAGGGCTGCCCGAAACTCCACTGTAGTACACGCCTACGTCATCGCCAGCGAGAAAAAGCCGGCACAAAAAGGTCCGAAACAA
Source organism: Pisaster brevispinus (assembly GCA_023634235.1). Taxonomy (NCBI): domain Eukaryota; kingdom Metazoa; phylum Echinodermata; class Asteroidea; order Forcipulatida; family Asteriidae; genus Pisaster; species Pisaster brevispinus. The sequence goes on along the minus strand of JAMKCF010000019.1, from coordinate 12,387,321 downwards.
GAACTGTGCTAAGCGTGGAAATAACCCATGAACTAGAAATGCTAGAGAGACAAAATTTGTACCTGACTCTGCCTTGGATATCCCTGCTTCCGAAAATCAAACTTTTAGGGTCGCGGGGGGCAAGCTTCATACCGGAAATGACCAGCAGGTGGGGCTACTCCGAACGCTCCTCAAAAGCATCCCTAATGGTATTTTTGTACACAGAGCTGTCAAAGAAACAAAGACAAAGTAAGGACGGTCAAATCACCCTCAGAATAATACAGGATTTTCACTAGTTGTACACCATTAGAAAGCCCGTCTCGAGGGCTCTCTCTTATGTGAGTTTCCTCAAGGTCACCATTTTGTAGGCGAGGCCAGCGTCCTGGAAGTAGGGCTCCCCGAAACTCCACTGTAGTACACGCCTACGTCATCGCCAGCGAGGAAAAGCCGGCACAAAAAGGTCCGAAACAAGAACTGTGCTAAGCGTGGAAATAACCCATGAACTAGAAATGCTAGAGAGACAAAATTTGTACCTGACTCTGCCTTGGATATCCCTGCTTCCGAAAATCAAACTTTTAGGGTCGCAGGGGGCAAGCTTCATACCGGAAATGACCAGCAGGTGGGGCTACTCCGAACGCTCCTCAAAAGCATCCCTAATGGGATTTTTGTACACAGAGCTGTCAAAGAAACAAAGACAAAGTAAGGACGGTCAAATCACCCTCAGAATTATACAGGATTTTCACCAGTTGTACACCATTAGAAAGCCCGTCTCGAGGGCTCTCTCTTATGTGAGTTTCCTCAAGGTCACCATTTTGTAGGCGAGGCCAGCGTCCTGGAAGTAGGGCTGCCCGAAACTCCACTGTAGTACACGCCTACGTCATCGCCAGCGAGGAAAAGCCGGCACAAAAAGGTCCGAAACAAGAACTGTGCTAAGCGTGGAAATAACTCATGAACTAGAAATGCTAGAGAGACAAAATTTGTACCTGACTCTGCCTTGGATATCCCTGCTTCCGAAAATCAAACTTTTAGGGTCGCGGGGGGCAAGCTTCATACCGGAAATGACCAGCAGGTGGGGCTACTCCGAACGCTCCTCAAAAGCATCCCTAATGGGATTTTTGTACACAGAGCTGTCAAAGAAACAAAGACAAAGTAAGGACGGTCAAATCACCCTCAGAATAATACAGGATTTTTAACAGTTGTACACCATTAGAAAGCCCGTCTCGAGGGCTCTCTCTTATGTGAGTTTCCTCAAGGTCACCATTTTGTAGGCGAGGCCAGCGTCCTGGAAGTAGGGCTGCCCGAAACTCCACTGTAGTACACGCCTACGTCATCGCCAGCGAGAAAAAGCCGGCACAAAAAGGTCCGAAACAAGAACTGTGCTAAGCGTGGAAATAACCCATGAACTAGAAATGCTAGAGAGACAAAATTTGTACCTGACTCTGCCTTGGATATCCCTGCTTCCGAAAATCAAACTTTTAGGGTCGCGGGGGGCAAGCTTCATACCGGAAATGACCAGCAGGTGGGGCTACTCCGAACGCTCATCAAAAGCATCCCTAATGGGATTTTTGTACACAGAGCTGTCAAAGAAACAAAGACAAAGTAAGGACGGTCAAATCACCCTCAGAATAATACAGGATTTTCACCAGTTGTACACCATTAGAAAGCCCGTCTCGAGGGCTCTCTCTTATGTGAGTTTCCTCAAGGTCACCATTTTGTAGGCGAGGCCATCGTCCTGGAAGTAGGGCTGCCCGAAACTCCACTGTAGTACACGCCTACGTCATCGCCAGCGAGAAAAAGTCGGCAAAAAAAGGTCCGAAACAAGAACTGTGCTAAGCGTGGAAATAACTCATGAACTAGAAATGCTAGAGAGACAAAATTTGTACCTGACTCTGCCTTGGATATCCCTGCTTACGAAAATCAAATTTTTAGGGTCGCGGGGGGCAAGCTTCATACCGGAAATGACATGCAGGTGGGGCTACTCCGAACGCTCCTCAAAAGCATCCCTAATGGGATTTTTGTACACAGAGCTGTCAAAGAAACAAAGACAAAGTAAGAACGGTCAAATCACCCTCAGAATAATACAGGATTTTCACTAGTTGTACACCATTAGAAAGCCCGTCTCGAGGGCTCTCTCTTATGTGAGTTTCCTCAAGGTCACCATTTTGTAGGCGAGGCCAGCGTCCTGGAAGTAGGGCTGCCCGAAACTCCACTGTAGTACACGCCTACGTCATCGCCAGCGAGAAAAAGCCGGCACAAAAAGGTCCGAAACAAGAACTGTGCTAAGCGTGGAAATAACCCATGAACTAGAAATGCTAGAGAGACAAAATTTGTACCTGACTCTGCCTTGGATATCCCTGCTTCCGAAAATCAAACTTTTAGGGTCGCGGGGGGCAAGCTTCATACCGGAAATGACCAGCAGGTGGGGCTACTCCGAACGCTCCTCAAAAGCATCCCTAATGGTATTTTTGTACACAGAGCTGTCAAAGAAACAAAGACAAAGTAAGGACGGTCAAATCACCCTCAGAATAATACAGGATTTTCACCAGTTGTACACCATTAGAAAGCCCGTCTCGAGGGCTCTCTCTTATGTGAGTTTCCTCAAGGTCACCATTTTGTAGGCGAGGCCAGCGTCCTGGAAGTAGGGCTCCCCGAAACTCCACTGTAGTACACGCCTACGTCATCGCCATCGAGGAAAAGCCGGCACAAAAAGGTCCGAAACAAGAACTGTGCTAAGCGTGGAAATAACCCATGAACTAGAAATGCTAGAGAGACAAAATTTGTACCTGACTCTGCCTTGGATATCCCTGCTTCCGAAAATCAAACTTTTAGGGTCGCGGGGGGCAAGCTTCATACCGGAAATGACCAGCAGGTGGGGCTACTCCGAACGCTCCTCAAAAGCATCCCTAATGGGATTTTTGTACACAGAGCTGTCAAAGAAACAAAGACAAAGTAAGGACGGTCAAATCACCCTCAGAATAATACAGGATTTTCACTAGTTGTACACCATTAGAAAGCCCGTCTCGAGGGCTCTCTCTTATGTGAGTTTCCTCAAGGTCACCATTTTGTAGGCGAGGCCATCGTCCTGGAAGTAGGGCTGCCCGAAACTCCACTGTAGTACACGCCTACGTCATCGCCAGCGAGGAAAAGCCAGCACAAATAGGTCCGAAACAAGAACTGTGCTAAGCGTGGAAATAACCCATGAACTAGAAATGCTAGAGAGACAAAATTTGTACCTGACTCTGCCTTGGATATCCCTGCTTCCGAAAATCAAACTTTTAGGGTCGCGGGGGGCAAGCTTCATACCGGAAATGACCAGCAGGTGGGGCTACTCCGAACGCTACTCAAAAGCATCCCTAATGGGATTTTTGTACACAGAGCTTTCGAAGAAACAAAGACAAAGTAAGGACGGTCAAATCACCCTCAGAATAATACAGGATTTTCACCAGTTGTACACCATTAGAAAGCCCGTCTCGAGGGCTCTCTCTTATGTGAGTTTCCTCAAGGTCACCATTTTGTAGGCGAGGCCAGCGTCCTGGAAGTAGGGCTCCCCGAAACTCCACTGTAGTACACGCCTACGTCATCGCCAGCGAGGAAAAGCCGGCACAAAAAGGTCCGAAACAAGAACTGTGCTAAGCGTGGAAATAACCCATGAACTAGAAATGCTAGAGAGACAAAATTTGTACCTGACTCTGCCTTGGATATCCCTGCTTCCGAAAATCAAACTTTTAGGGTCGCAGGGGGCAAGCTTCATACCGGAAATGACCAGCAGGTGGGGCTACTCCGAACGCTCCTCAAAAGCATCCCTAATGGGATTTTTGTACACAGAGCTGTCAAAGAAACAAAGACAAAGTAAGGACGGTCAAATCACCCTCAGAATAATACAGGATTTTCAACAGTTGTACACCATTAGAAAGCCCGTCTCGAGGGCTCTCTCTTATGTGAGTTTCCTCAAGGTCACCATTTTGTAGGCGAGGCCAGCGTCCTGGAAGTAGGGCTGCCCGAAACTCCACTGTAGTACACGCCTACGTCATCGCCAGCGAGAAAAAGCCGGCACAAAAAGGTCCGAAACAAGAACTGTGCTAAGCGTGGAAATAACCCATGAACTAGAAATGCTAGAGAGACAAAATTTGTACCTGACTCTGCCTTGGATATCCCTGCTTCCGAAAATCAAACTTTTAGGGTCGCGGGGGGCAAGCTTCATACCGGAAATGACCAGCAGGTGGGGCTACTCCGAACGCTCCTCAAAAGCATCCCTAATGGTATTTTTGTACACAGAGCTGTCAAAGAAACAAAGACAAAGTAAGGACGGTCAAATCACTCTCAGAATAATACAGGATTTTCACTAGTTGTACACCATTAGAAAGCCCGTCTCGAGGGTTCTCTCTTATGTGAGTTTCCTCAAGGTCACCATTTTGTAGGCGAGGCCAGCGTCCTGGAAGTAGGGCTCCCCGAAACTCCACTGTAGTACACGCCTACGTCATCGCCAGCGAGGAAAAGCCGGCACAAAAAGGTCCGAAACAAGAACTGTGCTAAGCGTGGAAATAACCCATGAACTAGAAATGCTAGAGAGACAAAATTTGTACCTGACTCTGCCTTGGATATCCCTGCTTCCGAAAATCAAACTTTTAGGGTCGCAGGGGGCAAGCTTCATACCGGAAATGACCAGCAGGTGGGGCTACTCCGAACGCTCCTCAAAAGCATCCCTAATGGGATTTTTGTACACAGAGCTGTCAAAGAAACAAAGACAAAGTAAGGACGGTCAAATCACCCTCAGAATAATACAGGATTTTCAACAGTTGTACACCATTAGAAAGCCCGTCTCGAGGGCTCTCTCTTATGTGAGTTTCCTCAAGGTCACCATTTTGTAGGCGAGGCCAGCGTCCTGGAAGTAGGGCTGCCCGAAACTCCACTGTAGTACACGCCTACGTCATCGCCAGCGAGAAAAAGCCGGCACAAAAACGTCCGAAACAAGAACTGTGCTAAGCGTGGAAATAACCCATGAACTAGAAATGCTAGAGAGACAAAATTTGTACCTGACTCTGCCTTGGATATCCCTGCTTCCGAAAATCAAACTTTTAGGGTCGCGGGGGGCAAGCTTCATACCGGAAATGACCAGCAGGTGGGGCTACTCCGAACGCTCATCAAAAGCATCCCTAATGGGATTTTTGTACACAGAGCTGTCAAAGAAACAAAGACAAAGTAAGGACGGTCAAATCACCCTCAGAATAATACAGGATTTTCACCAGTTGTACACCATTAGAAAGCCCGTGTCGAGGGCTCTCTCTTATGTGAGTTTCCTCAAGGTCACCATTTTGTAGGCGAGGCCAGCGTCCTGGAAGTAGGGCTGCCCGAAACTCCACTGTAGTACACGCCTACGTCATCGCCAGCGAGAAAAAGTCGGCACAAAAAGGTCCGAAACAAGAACTGTGCTAAGCGTGGAAATAACTCATGAACTAGAAATGCTAGAGAGACAAAATTTGTACCTGACTCTGCCTTGGATATCCCTGCTTCCTAAAATCAAACTTTTAGGGTCGCGGGGGGCAAGCTTCATACCGGAAATGACCAGCAGGTGGGGCTACTCCGAACGCTCCTCAAAAGCATCCCTAATGGGATTTTTGTACACAGAGCTGTCAAAGAAACAAAGACAAAGTAAGAACGGTCAAATCACCCTCAGAATAATACAGGATTTTCACCAGTTGTACACCATTAGAAAGCCCGTCTCGAGGGCTCTCTCTTATGTGAGTTTCCTCAAGGTCACCATTTTGTAGGCGAGGCCAGCGTCCTGGAAGTAGGGCTGCCCGAAACTCCACTGTGGTACACGCCTACGTCATCGCCAGCGAGAAAAAGCCGGCACAAAAAGGTCCGAAACAAGAACTGTGCTAAGCGTGGAAATAACCCATGAACTAGAAATGCTAGAGAGACAAAATTTGTACCTGACTCTGCCTTGGATATCCCTGCTTCCGAAAATCAAACTTTTAGGGTCGCGGGGGGCAAGCTTCATACCGGAAATGACCAGCAGGTGGGGCTACTCCGAACGCTCCTCAAAAGCATCCCTAATGGGATTTTTGTACACAGAGCTGTCAAAGAAACAAAGACAAAGTAAGGACGGTCAAATCACCCTCAGAATAATACAGGATTTTCACTAGTTGTACACCATTAGAAAGCCCGTCTCGAGGGCTCTCTCTTATGTGAGTTTCCTCAAGGTCACCATTTTGTAGGCGAGGCCATCGTCCTGGAAGTAGGGCTGCCCGAAACTCCACTGTAGTACACGCCTACGTCATCGCCAGCGAGGAAAAGCCAGCACAAATAGGTCCGAAACAAGAACTGTGCTAAGCGTGGAAATAACCCATGAACTAGAAATGCTAGAGAGACAAAATTTGTACCTGACTCTGCCTTGGATATCCCTGCTTCCGAAAATCAAACTTTTAGGGTCGCGGGGGGCAAGCTTCATACCGGAAATGACCAGCAGGTGGGGCTACTCCGAACGCTACTCAAAAGCATCCCTAATGGGATTTTTGTACACAGAGCTTTCGAAGAAACAAAGACAAAGTAAGGACGGTCAAATCACCCTCAGAATAATACAGGATTTTCACCAGTTGTACACCATTAGAAAGCCCGTCTCGAGGGCTCTCTCTTATGTGAGTTTCCTCAAGGTCACCATTTTGTAGGCGAGGCCAGCGTCCTGGAAGTAGGGCTGCCCGAAACTCCACTGTAGTACACGCCTACGTCATCGCCAGCGAGAAAAAGCCGGCACAAAAAGGTCCGAAACAAGAACTGTGCTAAGCGTGGAAATAACTCATGAACTAGAAATGCTAGAGAGACAAAATTTGTACCTGACTCTGCCTTGGATATCCCTGCTTCCGAAAATCAAACTTTTAGGGTCGCGGGGGGCAAGCTTCATACCGGAAATGACCAGCAGGTGGGGCTACTCCGAACGCTCCTCAAAAGCATCCCTAATGGGATTTTTGTACACAGAGCTGTCAAAGAAACAAAGACAAAGTAAGGACGGTCAAATCACCCTCAGAATAATACAGGATTTTCACTAGTTGTACACCATTAGAAAGCCCGTCTCGAGGGCTCTCTCTTATGTGAGTTTCCTCAAGGTCACCATTTTGTAGGCGAGGCCAGCGTCCTGGAAGTAGGGCTGCCCGAAACTCCACTGTAGTACACGCCTTTGTCATCGCCAGCGAGGAAAAGCCGGCACAAAAAGGTCCGAAACAAGAACTGTGCAAAGCGTGGAAATAACTCATGAACTAGAAATGCTAGAGAGACAAAATTTGTACCTGACTCTGCCTTGGATATCCCTGCTTCCGAAAATCAAACTTTTAGGGTCGCGGGGGGCAAGCTTCATACCGGAAATGACCAGCAGGTGGGGCTACTCCGAACGCTCCTCAAAAGCATCCCTAATGGGATTTTTGTACACAGAGCTGTCAAAGAAACAAAGACAAAGTAAGAACGGTCAAATCACCCTCAAAATAATACAGGATTTTCACCAGTTGTACACCATTAGAAAGCCCGTCTCGAGGGCTCTCTCTTATGTGAGTTTCCTCAAGGTCACCATTTTGTAGGCGAGGCCAGCGTCCTGGAAGTAGGGCTGCCCGAAACTCCACTGTGGTACACGCCTACGTCATCGCCAGCGAGAAAAAGCCGGCACAAAAAGGTCCGAAACAAGAACTGTGCTAAGCGTGGAAATAACCCATGAACTAGAAATGCTAGAGAGACAAAATTTGTACCTGACTCTGCCTTGGATATCCCTGCTTCCGAAAATCAAACTTTTAGGGTCGCGGGGGGCAAGCTTCATACCGGAAATGACCAGCAGGTGGGGCTACACCGAACGCTCCTCAAAAGCATCCCTAATGGGATTTTTGTACACAGAGCTGTCAAAGAAACAAAGACAAAGTAAGGACGGTCAAATCACCCTCAGAATAATACAGGATTTTCACTAGTTGTACACCATTAGAAAGCCCGTCTCGAGGGCTCTCTCTTATGTGAGTTTCCTCAAGGTCACCATTTTGTAGGCGAGGCCATCGTCCTGGAAGTAGGGCTGCCCGAAACTCCACTGTAGTACACGCCTTTGTCATCGCCAGCGAGGAAAAGCCGGCACAAATAGGTCCGAAACAAGAACTGTGCTAAGCGTGGAAATAACCCATGAACTAGAAATGCTAGAGAGACAAAATTTGTACCTGACTCTGCCTTGGATATCCCTGCTTCCGAAAATCAAACTTTTAGGGTCGCGGGGGGCAAGCTTCATACCGGAAATGACCAGCAGGTGGGGCTACTCCGAACGCTACTCAAAAGCATCCCTAATGGGATTTTTGTACACAGAGCTTTCGAAGAAACAAAGACAAAGTAAGGACGGTCAAATCACCCTCAGAATAATACAGGATTTTCACCAGTTGTACACCATTAGAAAGCCCGTCTCGAGGGCTCTCTCTTATGTGAGTTTCCTCAAGGTCACCATTTTGTAGGCGAGGCCAGCGTCCTGGAAGTAGGGCTGCCCGAAACTCCACTGTAGTACACGCCTACGTCATCGCCAGCGAGAAAAAGCCGGCACAAAAAGGTCCGAAACAAGAACTGTGCTAAGCGTGGAAATAACTCATGAACTAGAAATGCTAGAGAGACAAAATTTGTACCTGACTCTGCCTTGGATATCCCTGCTTCCGAAAATCAAACTTTTAGGGTCGCGGGGGGCAAGCTTCATACCGGAAATGACCAGCAGGTGGGGCTACTCCGAACGCTCCTCAAAAGCATCCCTAATGGGATTTTTGTACACAGAGCTGTCAAAGAAACAAAGACAAAGTAAGGACGGTCAAATCACCCTCAGAATAATACAGGATTTTCACTAGTTGTACACCATTAGAAAGCCCGTCTCGAGGGCTCTCTCTTATGTGAGTTTCCTCAAGGTCACCATTTTGTAGGCGAGGCCAGCGTCCTGGAAGTAGGGCTGCCCGAAACTCCACTGTAGTACACGCCTTTGTCATCGCCAGCGAGGAAAAGCCGGCACAAAAAGGTCCGAAACAAGAACTGTGCTAAGCGTGGAAATAACCCATGAACTAGAAATGCTAGAGAGACAAAATTTGTACCTGACTCTGCCTTGGATATCCCTGCTTCCGAAAATCAAACTTTTAGGGTCGCGGGGGGCAAGCTTCATACCGGAAATGACCAGCAGGTGGGGCTACTCCGAACGCTACTCAAAAGCATCCCTAATGGGATTTTTGTACACAGAGCTTTCGAAGAAACAAAGACAAAGTAAGGACGGTCAAATCACCCTCAGAATAATACAGGATTTTCACCAGTTGTACACCATTAGAAAGCCCGTCTCGAGGGCTCTCTCTTATGTGAGTTTCCTCAAGGTCACCATTTTGTAGGCGAGGCCAGCGTCCTGGAAGTAGGGCTGCCCGAAACTCCACTGTAGTACACGCCTACGTCATCGCCAGCGAGAAAAAGCCGGCACAAAAAGGTCCGAAACAAGAACTGTGCTAAGCGTGGAAATAACTCATGAACTAGAAATGCTAGAGAGACAAAATTTGTACCTGACTCTGCCTTGGATATCCCTGCTTCCGAAAATCAAACTTTTAGGGTCGCGGGGGGCAAGCTTCATACCGGAAATGACCAGCAGGTGGGGCTACTCCGAACGCTACTCAAAAGCATCCCTAATGGGATTTTTGTACACAGAGCTTTCGAAGAAACAAAGACAAAGTAAGGACGGTCAAATCACCCTCAGAATAATACAGGATTTTCACCAGTTGTACACCATTAGAAAGCCCGTCTCGAGGGCTCTCTCTTATGTGAGTTTCCTCAAGGTCACCATTTTGTAGGCGAGGCCAGCGTCCTGGAAGTAGGGCTGCCCGAAACTCCACTGTAGTACACGCCTACGTCATCGCCAGCGAGAAAAAGCCGGCACAAAAAGGTCCGAAACAAGAACTGTGCTAAGCGTGGAAATAACTCATGAACTAGAAATGCTAGAGAGACAAAATTTGTACCTGACTCTGCCTTGGATATCCCTGCTTCCGAAAATCAAACTTTTAGGGTCGCGGGGGGCAAGCTTCATACCGGAAATGACCAGCAGGTGGGGCTACTCCGAACGCTCCTCAAAAGCATCCCTAATGGGATTTTTGTACACAGAGCTGTCAAAGAAACAAAGACAAAGTAAGGACGGTCAAATCACCCTCAGAATAATACAGGATTTTCACTAGTTGTACACCATTAGAAAGCCCGTCTCGAGGGCTCTCTCTTATGTGAGTTTCCTCAAGGTCACCATTTTGTAGGCGAGGCCAGCGTCCTGGAAGTAGGGCTGCCCGAAACTCCACTGTAGTACACGCCTTTGTCATCGCCAGCGAGGAAAAGCCGGCACAAAAAGGTCCGAAACAAGAACTGTGCTAAGCGTGGAAATAACCCATGAACTAGAAATGCTAGAGAGACAAAATTTGTACCTGACTCTGCCTTGGATATCCCTGCTTCCGAAAATCAAACTTTTAGGGTCGCGGGGGGCAAGCTTCATACCGGAAATGACCAGCAGGTGGGGCTACTCCGAACGCTACTCAAAAGCATCCCTAATGGGATTTTTGTACACAGAGCTTTCGAAGAAACAAAGACAAAGTAAGGACGGTCAAATCACCCTCAGAATAATACAGGATTTTCACCAGTTGTACACCATTAGAAAGCCCGTCTCGAGGGCTCTCTCTTATGTGAGTTTCCTCAAGGTCACCATTTTGTAGGCGAGGCCAGCGTCCTGGAAGTAGGGCTGCCCGAAACTCCACTGTAGTACACGCCTACGTCATCGCCAGCGAGAAAAAGCCGGCACAAAAAGGTCCGAAACAAGAACTGTGCTAAGCGTGGAAATAACTCATGAACTAGAAATGCTAGAGAGACAAAATTTGTACCTGACTCTGCCTTGGATATCCCTGCTTCCGAAAATCAAACTTTTAGGGTCGCGGGGGGCAAGCTTCATACCGGAAATGACCAGCAGGTGGGGCTACTCCGAACGCTCCTCAAAAGCATCCCTAATGGGATTTTTGTACACAGAGCTGTCAAAGAAACAAAGACAAAGTAAGGACGGTCAAATCACCCTCAGAATAATACAGGATTTTCACCAGTTGTACACCATTAGAAAGCCCGTCTCGAGGGCTCTCTCTTATGTGAGTTTCCTCAAGGTCACCATTTTGTAGGCGAGGCCAGCGTCCTGGAAGTAGGGCTGCCCGAAACTCCACTGTAGTACACGCCTACGTCATCGCCAGCGAGAAAAAGCCGGCACAAAAAGGTCCGAAACAAGAACTGTGCTAAGCGTGGAAATAACCCATGAACTAGAAATGCTAGAGAGACAAAATTTGTACCTGACTCTGCCTTGGATATCCCTGCTTCCGAAAATCAAACTTTTAGGGTCGCGGGGGGCAAGCTTCATACCGGAAATGACCAGCAGGTGGGGCTACTCCGAACGCTCCTCAAAAGCATCCCTAATGGGATTTTTGTACACAGAGCTGTCAAAGAAACAAAGACAAAGTAAGGACGGTCAAATCACCCTCAGAATAATACAGGATTTTCACTAGTTGTACACCATTAGAAAGCCCGTCTCGAGGGCTCTCTCTTATGTGAGTTTCCTCAAGGTCACCATTTTGTAGGCGAGGCCAGCGTCCTGGAAGTAGGGCTGCCCGAAACTCCACTGTAGTACACGCCTACGTCATCGCCAGCGAGGAAAAGCCGGCGCAAAAAGGTCCGAAACAAGAACTGTGCTAAGCGTGGAAATAACCCATGAACTAGTAATGCTAGAGAGACAAAATTTGTACCTGACTCTGCCTTGGATATCCCTGCTTCCGAAAATCAAACTTTTAGGGTCGCGGGGGGCAAGCTTCATACCGGAAATGACCAGCAGGTGGGGCTACTCCGAACGCTCCTCAAAAGCATCCCTAATGGGATTTTTGTACACAGAGCTGTCAAAGAAACAAAGACAAAGTAAGGACGGTCAAATCACCCTCAGAATAATACAGGATTTTCACCAGTTGTACACCATTAGAAAGCCCGTCTCGAGGGCTCTCTCTTATGTGAGTTTCCTCAAGGTCACCATTTTGTAGGCGAGGCCAGCGTCCTGGAAGTAGGGCTGCCCGAAACTCCACTGTAGTACACGCCTACGTCATCGCCAGCGAGAAAAAGCCGGCACAAAAAGGTCCGAAACAAGAACTGTGCTAAGCGTGGAAATAACTCATGAACTAGAAATGCTAGAGAGACAAAATTTGTACCTGACTCTGCCTTGGATATCCCTGCTTCCGAAAATCAAACTTTTAGGGTCGCGGGGGGCAAGCTTCATACCGGAAATGACCAGCAGGTGGGGCTACTCCGAACGCTCCTCAAAAGCATCCCTAATGGGATTTTTGTACACAGAGTTGTCAAAGAAACAAAGACAAAGTAAGGACGGTCAAATCACCCTCAGAATAATACAGGATTTTCACTAGTTGTACACCATTAGAAAGCCCGTCTCGAGGGCTCTCTCTTATCTGAGTTTCCTCAAGGTCACCATTTTGTAGGCGAGGCCAGCGTCCTGGAAGTAGGGCTGCCCGAAACTCCACTGTAGTACACGCCTACGTCATCGCCAGCGAGGAAAAGCCGGCACAAAAAGGTCCGAAACAAGAACTGTGCCAAGCGTGGAAATAACCCATGAACTAGAAATGCTAGAGAGACAAAATTTGTACCTGACTCTGCCTTGGATATCCCTGCTTCCGAAAATCAAACTTTTAGGGTCGCGGGGGGCAAGCTTCATACCGGAAATGACCAGCAGGTGGGGCTACTCCGAACGCTCCTCAAAAGCATCCCTAATGGGATTTTTGTACACAGAGCTGTCAAAGAAACAAAGACAAAGTAAGGACGGTCAAATCACCCTCAGAATAATACAGGATTTTCACCAGTTGTACACCATTAGAAAGCCCGTCTCGAGGGCTCTCTCTTATGTGAGTTTCCTCAAGGTCACCATTTTGTAGGCGAGGCCAGCGTCCTGGAAGTAGGGCTGCCCGAAACTCCACTGTAGTACACGCCTACGTCATCGCCAGCGAGAAAAAGCCGGCACAAAAAGGTCCGAAACAAGAACTGTGCTAAGCGTGGAAATAACTCATGAACTAGAAATGCTAGAGAGACAAAATTTGTACCTGACTCTGCCTTGGATATCCCTGCTTCCGAAAATCAAACTTTTAGGGTCGCGGGGGGCAAGCTTCATACCGGAAATGACCAGCAGGTGGGGCTACTCCGAACGCTCCTCAAAAGCATCCCTAATGGGATTTTTGTACACAGAGCTGTCAAAGAAACAAAGACAAAGTAAGGACGGTCAAATCACCCTCAGAATAATAAAGGATTTTCACCAGTTGTACACCATAAAAAAAGCCCGTCTCGAGGGCTCTCTCTTATGTGAGTTTCCTCAAGGTCACCATTTTGTAGGCGAGGCCAGCGTCCTGGAAGTAGGGCTGCCCGAAACTCCACTGTAGTACACGCCTACGTCATCGCCAGCGAGAAAAAGCCGGCACAAAAAGGTCCGAAACAAGAACTGTGCTAAGCGTGGAAATAACCCATGAACTAGAAATGCTAGAGAGACAAAATTTGTACCTGACTCTGCCTTGGATATCCCTGCTTCCGAAAATCAAACTTTTAGGGTCACGGGGGGCAAGCTTCATACCGGAAATGACCAGCAGGTGGGGCTACTCCGAACGCTCCTCAAAAGCATCCCTAATGGGATTTTTATACACAGAGCTGTCAAAGAAACAAAGACAAAGTAAGGACGGTCAAATCACCCTCAGAATAATACAGGATTTTCACTAGTTGTACACCATTAGAAAGCCCGTCTCGAGGGCTCTCTCTTATGTGAGTTTCCTCAAGGTCACCATTTTGTAGGCGAGGCCAGCGTCCTGGAAGTAGGGCTGCCCGAAACTCCACTGTAGTACACGCCTACGTCATCGCCAGCGAGAAAAAGCCGGCACAAAAAGGTCCGAAACAAGAACTGTGCTAAGCGTGGAAATAACCCATGAACTAGAAATGCTAGAGAGACAAAATTTGTACCTGACTCTGCCTTGGATATCCCTGCTTCCGAAAATCAAACTTTTAGGGTCGCGGGGGGCAAGCTTCATACCGGAAATGACCAGCAGGTGGGGCTACTCCGAACGCTCCTCAAAAGCATCCCTAATGGGATTTTTGTACACAGAGCTGTCAAAGAAACAAAGACAAAGTAAGGACGGTCAAATCACCCTCAGAATAATACAGGATTTTCACCAGTTGTACACCATTAGAAAGCCCGTCTCGAGGGCTCTCTCTTATGTGAGTTTCCTCAAGGTCACCATTTTGTAGGCGAGGCCAGCGTCCTGGAAGTAGGGCTGCCCGAAACTCCACTGTAGTACACGCCTACGTCATCGCCAGCGAGAAAAAGCCGGCACAAAAAGGTCCGAAACAAGAACTGTGCTAAGCGTGGAAATAACTCATGAACTAGAAATGCTAGAGAGACAAAATTTGTACCTGACTCTGCCTTGGATATCCCTGCTTCCGAAAATCAAACTTTTAGGGTCGCGGGGGGCAAGCTTCATACCGGAAATGACCAGCAGGTGGGGCTACTCCGAACGCTCCTCAAAAGCATCCCTAATGGGATTTTTGTACACAGAGCTGTCAAAGAAACAAAGACAAAGTAAGGACGGTCAAATCACCCTCAGAATAATACAGGATTTTCACCAGTTGTACACCATAAAAAAAGCCCGTCTCGAGGGCTCTCTCTTATGTGAGTTTCCTCAAGGTCACCATTTTGTAGGCGAGGCCAGCGTCCTGGAAGTAGGGCTGCCCGAAACTCCACTGTAGTACACGCCTACGTCATCGCCAGCGAGAAAAAGCCGGCACAAAAAGGTCCGAAACAAGAACTGTGCTAAGCGTGGAAATAACCCATGAACTAGAAATGCTAGAGAGACAAAATTTGTACCTGACTCTGCCTTGGATATCCCTGCTTCCGAAAATCAAACTTTTAGGGTCACGGGGGGCAAGCTTCATACCGGAAATGACCAGCAGGTGGGGCTACTCCGAACGCTCCTCAAAAGCATCCCTAATGGGATTTTTATACACAGAGCTGTCAAAGAAACAAAGACAAAGTAAGGACGGTCAAATCACCCTCAGAATAATACAGGATTTTCACTAGTTGTACACCATTAGAAAGCCCGTCTCGAGGGCTCTCTCTTATGTGAGTTTCCTCAAGGTCACCATTTTGTAGGCGAGGCCAGCGTCCTGGAAGTAGGGCTGCCCGAAACTCCACTGTAGTACACGCCTACGTCATCGCCAGCGAGAAAAAGCCGGCACAAAAAGGTCCGAAACAAGAACTGTGCTAAGCGTGGAAATAACCCATGAACTAGAAATGCTAGAGAGACAAAATTTGTACCTGACTCTGCCTTGGATATCCCTGCTTCCGAAAATCAAACTTTTAGGGTCGCGGGGGGCAAGCTTCATACCGGAAATGACCAGCAGGTGGGGCTACTCCGAACGCTCCTCAAAAGCATCCCTAATGGGATTTTTGTACACAGAGCTGTCAAAGAAACAAAGACAAAGTAAGGACGGTCAAATCACCCTCAGAATAATACAGGATTTTCACTAGTTGTACACCATTAGAAAGCCCGTCTCGAGGGCTCTCTCTTATGTGAGTTTCCTCAAGGTCACCATTTTGTAGGCGAGGCCAGCGTCCTGGAAGTAGGGCTGCCCGAAACTCCACTGTAGTACACGCCTACGTCATCGCCAGCGAGGAAAAGCCGGCACAAAAAGGTCCGAAACAAGAACTGTGCTAAGCGTGGAAATAACCCATGAACTAGAAATGCTAGAGAGACAAAATTTGTACCTGACTCTGCCTTGGATATCCCTGCTTCCGAAAATCAAACTTTTAGGGTCGCGGGGAGCAAGCTTCATAATGACCAGCAGGTGGGGCTACTCCGAACGCTCCTCAAAAGCATCCCTAATGGGATTTTTGTACACAGAGCTGTCAAAGAAACAAAACAAAGTAAGGACGGTCAAATCACCCTCAGAATAATACAGGATTTTCACCAGTTGTACACCATTAGAAAGCCCGTCTCGAGGGCTCTCTCTTATGTGAGTTTCCTCAAGGTCACCATTTTGTAGGCGAGGCCAGCGTCCTGGAAGTAGGGCTGCCCGAAACTCCACTGTAGTACACGCCTACGTCATCGCCAGCGAGAAAAAGCCGGCACAAAAAGGTCCGAAACAAGAACTGTGCTAAGCGTGGAAATAACTCATGAACTAGAAATGCTAGAGAGACAAAATTTGTACCTGACTCTGCCTTGGATATCCCTGCTTCCGAAAATCAAACTTTTAGGGTCACGGGGGGCAAGCTTCATACCGGAAATGACCAGCAGGTAGGGCTACTCCGAACGCTCCTCAAAAGCATCCCTTATGGGATTTTTATACACAGAGCTGTCAAAGAAACAAAGACAAAGTAAGGACGGTCAAATCACCCTCAGAATAATACAGGATATTCACTAGTTGTACACCATTAGAAAGCCCGTCTCGAGGGCTCTCTCTTATGTGAGTTTCCTCAAGGTCACCATTTTGTAGGCGAGGCCAGCGTCCTGGAAGTAGGGCTGCCCGAAACTCCACTGTAGTACACGCCTACGTCATCGCCAGCGAGAAAAAGCCGGCACAAAAAGGTCCGAAACAAGAACTGTGATAAGCGTGGAAATAACTCATGAACTAGAAATGCTAGAGAGACAAAATTTGTACCTGACTCTGCCTTGGATATCCCTGCTTCCGAAAATCAAACTTTTAGGGTCGCGGGGTCAAGCTTCATACCCGAAATGACCAGCAGGTGGGGCTACTCCGAACGCTCCTCAAAAGCATCCCTAATGGGATTTTTGTACACAGAGCTGTCAAAGAAACAAAGACAAAGTAAGGACGGTCAAATCACCCTCAGAATAATACAGGATTTTCACCAGTTGTACACCATTAAAAAAGCCCGTCTCGAGGGCTCTCTCTTATGTGAGTTTCCTCAAGGTCACCATTTTGTAGGCGAGGCCAGCGTCCTGGAAGTAGGGCTGCCCGAAACTCCACTGTAGTACACGCCTACGTCATCGCCAGCGAGAAAAAGCCGGCACAAAAAGGTCCGAAACAAGAACTGTGCTAAGCGTGGAAATAACCCATGAACTAGAAATGCTAGAGAGACAAAATTTGTACCTGACTCTGCCTTGGATATCCCTGCTTCCGAAAATCAAACTTTTAGGGTCACGGGGGGCAAGCTTCATACCGGAAATGACCAGCAGGTGGGGCTACTCCGAACGCTCCTCAAAAGCATCCCTAATGGGATTTTTGTACACAGAGCTGTCAAAGAAACAAAGACAAAGTAAGGACGGTCAAATCACCCTCAGAATAATACAGGATTTTCACTAGTTGTACACCATTAGAAAGCCCGTCTCGAGGGCTCTCTCTTATGTGAGTTTCCTCAAGGTCACCATTTTGTAGGCGAGGCCAGCGTCCTGGAAGTAGGGCTGCCCGAAACTCCACTGTAGTACACGCCTACGTCATCGCCAGCGAGGAAAAGCCGGCACAAAAAGGTCCGAAACAAGAACTGTGCTAAGCGTGGAAATAACCCATGAACTAGAAATGCTAGAGAGACAAAATTTGTACCTGACTCTGCCTTGGATATCCCTGCTTCCGAAAATCAAACTTTTAGGGTCGCGGGGAGCAAGCTTCATAATGACCAGCAGGTGGGGCTACTCCGAACGCTCCTCAAAAGCATCCCTAATGGGATTTTTGTACACAGAGCTGTCAAAGAAACAAAACAAAGTAAGGACGGTCAAATCACCCTCAGAATAATACAGGATTTTCACCAGTTGTACACCATTAGAAAGCCCGTCTCGAGGGCTCTCTCTTATGTGAGTTTCCTCAAGGTCACCATTTTGTAGGCGAGGCCAGCGTCCTGGAAGTAGGGCTGCCCGAAACTCCACTGTAGTACACGCCTACGTCATCGCCAGCGAGAAAAAGCCGGCACAAAAAGGTCCGAAACAAGAACTGTGCTAAGCGTGGAAATAACTCACGAACTAGAAATGCTAGAGAGACAAAATTTGTACCTGACTCTGCCTTGGATATCCCTGCTTCCGAAAATCAAACTTTTAGGGTCGCGGGGGGCAAGCTTCATACCGGAAATCACCAGCAGGTGGGGCTACTCCGAACGCTCCTCAAAAGCATCCCTAATGGGATTTTTGTACACAGAGCTGTCAAAGAAACAAAGACAAAGTAAGGACGGTCAAATCACCCTCAGAATAATACAGGATTTTCACCAGTTGTACACCATTAGAAAGCCCGTCTCGAGGGCTCTCTCTTATGTGAGTTTCCTCAAGGTCACCATTTTGTAGGCGAGGCCAGCGTCCTGGAAGAAGGGCTGCCCGAAACTCCACTGTAGTACACGCCTACGTCATCGCCAGCGAGAAAAAGCCGGCACAAAAAGGTCCGAAACAAGAACTGTGCTAAGCGTGGAAATAACTCATGAACTAGAAATGCTAGAGAGACAAAATTTGTACCTGACTCTGCCTTGGATATCCCTGCTTCCGAAAATCAAACTTTTAGGGTCACGGGGGGCAAGCTTCATACCGGAAATGACCAGCAGGTAGGGCTACTCCGAACGCTCCTCAAAAGCATCCCTAATGGGATTTTTATACACAGAGCTGTCAAAGAAACAAAGACAAAGTAAGGACGGTCAAATCACCCTCAGAATAATACAGGATATTCACTAGTTGTACACCATTAGAAAGCCCGTCTCGAGGGCTCTCTCTTATGTGAGTTTCCTCAAGGTCACCATTTTGTAGGCGAGGCCAGCGTCCTGGAAGTAGGGCTGCCCGAAACTCCACTGTAGTACACGCCTACGTCATCGCCAGCGAGAAAAAGCCGGCACAAAAAGGTCCGAAACAAGAACTGTGCTAAGCGTGGAAATAACTCATGAACTAGAAATGCTAGAGAGACAAAATTTGTACCTGACTCTGCCTTGGATATCCCTGCTTCCGAAAATCAAACTTTTAGGGTCGCGGGGGCAAGCTTCATACCGGAAATGACCAGCAGGTGGGGCTACTCCGAACGCTCCTCAAAAGCATCCCTAATGGGATTTTTATACACAGAGCTGTCAAAGAAACAAAGACAAAGTAAGGACGGTCAAATCACCCTCAGAATAATACAGGATTTTCACTAGTTGTACACCATTAGAAAGCCCGTCTCGAGGGCTCTCTCTTATGTGAGTTTCCTCAAGGTCACCATTTTGTAGGCGAGGCCAGCGTCCTGGAAGTAGGGCTGCCCGAAACTCCACTGTAGTACACGCCTACGTCATCGCCAGCGAGAAAAAGCCGGCACAAAAAGGTCCGAAACAAGAACTGTGCTAAGCGTGGAAATAACCCATGAACTAGAAATGCTAGAGAGACAAAATTTGTACCTGACTCTGCCTTGGATATCCCTGCTTCCGAAAATCAAACTTTTAGGGTCGCGGGGGGCAAGCTTCATACCGGAAATGACCAGCAGGTGGGGCTACTCCGAACGCTCCTCAAAAGCATCCCTAATGGGATTTTTGTACACAGAGCTGTCAAAGAAACAAAGACAAAGTAAGGACGGTCAAATCACCCTCAGAATAATACAGGATTTTCACCAGTTGTACACCATTAAAAAAGCCCGTCTCGAGGGCTCTCTCTTATGTGAGTTTCCTCAAGGTCACCATTTTGTAGGCGAGGCCAGCGTCCTGGAAGTAGGGCTGCCCGAAACTCCACTGTAGTACACGCCTACGTCATCGCCAGCGAGAAAAAGCCGGCACAAAAAGGTCCGAAACAAGAACTGTGCTAAGCGTGGAAATAACCCATGAACTAGAAATGCTAGAGAGACAAAATTTGTACCTGACTCTGCCTTGGATATCCCTGCTTCCGAAAATCAAACTTTTAGGGTCGCGGGGGGCAAGCTTCATACCGGAAATGACCAGCAGGTGGGGCTACTCCGAACGCTCCTCAAAAGCATCCCTAATGGGATTTTTGTACACAGAGCTGTCAAAGAAACAAAACAAAGTAAGGACGGTCAAATCACCCTCAGAATAATACAGGATTTTCACCAGTTGTACACCATTAGAAAGCCCGTCTCAAGGGCTCTCTCTTATGTGAGTTTCCTCAAGGTCACCATTTTGTAGGCGAGGCCAGCGTCCTGGAAGTAGGGCTGCCCGAAACTCCACTGTAGTACACGCCTACGTCATCGCCAGCGAGAAAAAGCCGGCACAAAAAGGTCCGAAACAAGAACTGTGCTAAGCGTGGAAATAACTCATGAACTAGAAATGCTAGAGAGACAAAATTTGTACCTGACTCTGCCTTGGATATCCCTGCTTCCGAAAATCAAACTTTTAGGGTCACGGGGGGCAAGCTTCATACCGGAAATGACCAGCAGGTGGGGCTACTCCGAACGCTCCTCAAAAGCATCCCTAATGGGATTTTTATACACAGAGCTGTCAAAGAAACAAAGACAAAGTAAGGACGGTCAAATCACCCTCAGAATAATACAGGATTTTCACTAGTTGTACACCATTAGAAAGCCCGTCTCGAGGGCTCTCTCTTATGTGAGTTTCCTCAAGGTCACCATTTTGTAGGCGAGGCCAGCGTCCTGGAAGTAGGGCTGCCCGAAACTCCACTGTAGTACACGCCTACGTCATCGCCAGCGAGAAAAAGCCGGCACAAAAAGGTCCGAAACAAGAACTGTGCTAAGCGTGGAAATAACTCATGAACTAGAAATGCTAGAGAGACAAAATTTGTACCTGACTCTGCCTTGGATATCCCTGCTTCCGAAAATCAAACTTTTAGGGTCGCGGGGGGCAAGCTTCATACCGGAAATGACCAGCAGGTGGGGCTACTCCGAACGCTCCTCAAAAGCATCCCTAATGGGATTTTTGTACACAGAGCTGTCAAAGAAACAAAGACAAAGTAAGGACGGTCAAATCACCCTCAGAATAATACAGGATTTTCACCAGTTGTACACCATTAAAAAAGCCCGTCTCGAGGGCTCTCTCTTATGTGAGTTTCCTCAAGGTCACCATTTTGTAGGCGAGGCCAGCGTCCTGGAAGTAAAATTTTTAGGGTCACGGGGGGCAAGCTTCATACCGGAAATGACCAGCAGGTGGGGCTACTCCGAACGCTCCTCAAAAGCATCCCTAATGGGATTTTTATACACAGAGCTGTCAAAGAAACAAAGACAAAGTAAGGACGGTCAAATCACCCTCAGAATAATACAGGATTTTCACTAGTTGTACACCATGAGAAAGCCCGTCTCGAGGGCTCTCTCTTATGTGAGTTTCCTCAAGGTCACCATTTTGTAGGCGAGGCCAGCGTCCTGGAAGTAGGGCTGCCCGAAACTCCACTGTAGTACACGCCTACGTCATCGCCAGCGAGAAAAAGCCGGCACAAAAAGGTCCGAAACAAGAACTGGTCTAAGCGTGGAAATAACCCATGAACTAGAAATGCTAGAGAGACAAAATTTGTACCTGACTCTGCCTTGGATATCCCTGCTTCCGAAAATCAAACTTTTAGGGTGGCGGGGGGCAAGCTTCATACCGGAAATGACCAGCAGGTGGGGCTACTCCGAACGCTCCTCAAAAGCATCCCTAATGGGATTTTTGTACACAGAGCTGTCAAAGAAACAAAACAAAGTAAGGACGGTCAAATCACCCTCAGAATAATACAGGATTTTCACCAGTTGTACACCATTAGAAAGCCCGTCTCGAGGGCTCTCTCTTATGTGAGTTTCCTCAAGGTCACCATTTTGTAGGCGAGGCCAGCGTCCTGGAAGTAGGGCTGCCCGAAACTCCACTGTAGTACACGCCTACGTCATCGCCAGCGAGAAAAAGCCGGCACAAAAAGGTCCGAAACAAGAACTGTGCTAAGCGTGGAAATAACTCATGAACTAGAAATGCTAGAGAGACAAAATTTGTACCTGACTCTGCCTTGGATATCCCTGCTTCCGAAAATCAAACTTTTAGGGTCGCGGGGGGCAAGCTTCATACCGGAAATGACCAGCAGGTGGGGCTACTCCGAACGCTCCTCAAAAGCATCCCTAATGGGATTTTTGTACACAGAGCTGTCAAAGAAACAAAGACAAAGTAAGGACGGTCAAATCACCCTCAGAATAATACAGGATTTTCACCAGTTCTACACCATTAGAAAGCCCGTCTCGAGGGCTCTCTCTTATGTGAGTTTCCTCAAGGTCACCATTTTGTAGGCGAGGCCAGCGTCCTGGAAGAAGGGCTGCCCGAAACTCCACTGTAGTACACGCCTACGTCATCGCCACCGAGAAAAAGCCGGCACAAAAAGGTCCGAAACAAGAACTGTGCTAAGCGTGGAAATAACTCATGAACTAGAAATGCTAGAGAGACAAAATTTGTACCTGACTCTGCCTTGGATATCCCTGCTTCCGAAAATCAAACTTTTAGGGTCACGGGGGGCAAGCTTCATACCGGAAATGACCAGCAGGTGGGGCTACTCCGAACGCTCCTCAAAAGCATCCCTAATGGGATTTTTATACACAGAGCTGTCAAAGAAACAAAGACAAAGTAAGGACGGTCAAATCACCCTCAGAATAATACAGGATTTTCACTAGTTGTACACCATTAGAAAGCCCGTCTCGAGGGCTCTCTCTTATGTGAGTTTCCTCAAGGTCACCATTTTGTAGGCGAGGCCAGCGTCCTGGAAGTAGGGCTGCCCGAAACTCCACTGTAGTACACGCCTACGTCATCGCCAGCGAGAAAAAGCCGGCACAAAAAGGTCCGAAACAAGAACTGTGCTAAGCGTGGAAATAACCCATGAACTAGAAATGCTAGAGAGACAAAATTTGTACCTGACTCTGCCTTGGATATCCCTGCTTCCGAAAATCAAACTTTTAGGGTCGCGGGGGGCAAGCTTCATACCGGAAATGACCAGCAGGTGGGGCTACTCCGAACGCTCCTCAAAAGCATCCCTAATGGGATTTTTGTACACAGAGCTGTCAAAGAAACAAAGACAAAGTAAGGACGGTCAAATCACCCTCAGAATAATACAGGATTTTCACTAGTTGTACACCATTAGAAAGCCCGTCTCGAGGGCTCTCTCTTATGTGAGTTTCCTCAAGGTCACCATTTTGTAGGCGAGGCCAGCGTCCTGGAAGTAGGGCTGCCCGAAACTCCACTGTAGTACACGCCTACGTCATCGCCAGCGAGGAAAAGCCGGCACAAAAAGGTCCGAAACAAGAACTGTGCTAAGCGTGGAAATAACCCATGAACTAGAAATGCTAGAGAGACAAAATTTGTACCTGACTCTGCCTTGGATATCCCTGCTTCCGAAAATCAAACTTTTAGGGTCGCGGGGGGCAAGCTTTATACCGGAAATGACCAGCAGGTGGGGCTACTCCGAACGCTCCTCAAAAGCATCCCTAATGGGATTTTTGTACACAAAGCTGTCAAAGAAACAAAGACAAAGTAAGGACGGTCAAATAACCCTCAGAATAATACAGGATTTTCACCAGTTGTACACCATTAGAAAGCCCGTCTCGAGGGCTCTCTCTTATGTGAGTTTCCTCAAGGTCACCATTTTGTAGGCGAGGCCAGCGTCCTGGAAGTAGGGCTGCCCGAAACTCCACTGTAGTACACGCCTACGTCATCGCCAGCGAGGAAAAGCCGGCACAAAAAGGTCCGAAACAAGAACTGTGCTAAGCGTGGAAATAACCCATGAACTAGAAATGCTAGAGAGACAAAATTTGTACCTGACTCTGCCTTGGATATCCCTGCTTCCGAAAATCAAACTTTTAGGGTCGCGCGGGGCAAGCTTCATACCGGAAATGACCAGCAGGTGGGGCTACTCCGAACGCTCCTCAAAAGCATCCCTAATGGGTTTTTTGTACACAGAGCTGTCAAAGAAACAAAGACAAAGTAAGGACGGTCAAATCACCCTCAGAATAATACAGGATTTTCACCAGTTGTACACCATTAGAAAGCCCGTCTCGAGGGCTCTCTCTTATGTGAGTTTCCTCAAGGTCACCATTTTGTAGGCGAGGCCAGCGTCCTGGAAGTAGGGCTGCCCGAAACTCCACTGTAGTACACGCCTACGTCATCGCCAGCGAGAAAAAGCCGGCACAAAAAGGTCCGAAACAAGAACTGTGCTAAGCGTGGAAATAACCCATGAACTAGAAATGCTAGAGAGACAAAATTTGTACCTGACTCTGCCTTGGATATCCCTGCTTCCGAAAATCAAACTTTTAGGGTCGCGGGGGGCAAGCTTCATACCGGAAATGACCAGCAGGTGGGGCTACTCCGAACGCTCCTCAAAAGCATCCCTAATGGGATTTTTTTACACAGAGCTGTCAAAGAAACAAAGACAAAGTAAGGACGGTCAAATCACCATCAGAATAATACAGGATTTTCACCAGTTGTACACCATTAGAAAGCCCGTCTCGAGGGCTCTCTCTTATGTGAGTTTCCTCAAGGTCACCATTTTGTAGGCGAGGCCAGCGGCCTGGAAGTAGGGCTGCCCGAAACTCCACTGTAGTACACGCCTACGTCATCGCCAGCGAGAAAAAGCCGGCACAAAAAGGTCCGAAACAAGAACTGTGCTAAGCGTGGAAATAACCCATGAACTAGAAATGCTAGAGAGACAAAATTTGTACCTGACTCTGCCTTGGATATCCCTGCTTCCGAAAATCAAACTTTTAGGGTCGCGGGGGGCAAGCTTCATACCGGAAATGACCAGCAGGTGGGGCTACTCCGAACGCTCCTCAAAAGCATCCCTAATGGGATTTTTGTACATAAAGCTGTCAAAGAAACAAAGACAAAGTAAGGACGGTCAAATAACCCTCAGAATAATACAGGATTTTCACCAGTTGTACACCATTAGAAAGCCCGTCTCGAGGGCTCTCTCTTATGTGAGTTTCCTCAAGGTCACCATTTTGTAGGCGAGGCCAGCGTCCTGGAAGTAGGGCTGCCCGAAACTCCACTGTAGTACACGCCTACGTCATCGCCAGCGAGGAAAAGCCGGCACAAAAAGGTCCGAAACAAGAACTGTGCTAAGCGTGGAAATAACCCATGAACTAGAAATGCTAGAGAGACAAAATTTGTACCTGACTCTGCCTTGGATATCCCTGCTTCCGAAAATCAAACTTTTAGGGTCGCGCGGGGCAAGCTTCATACCGGAAATGACCAGCAGGTGGGGCTACTCCGAACGCTCCTCAAAAGCATCCCTAATGGGTTTTTTGTACACAGAGCTGTCAAAGAAACAAAGACAAAGTAAGGACGGTCAAATCACCCTCAGAATAATACAGGATTTTCACCAGTTGTACACCATTAGAAAGCCCGTCTCGAGGGCTCTCTCTTATGTGAGTTTCCTCAAGGTCACCATTTTGTAGGCGAGGCCAGCGTCCTGGAAGTAGGGCTGCCCGAAACTCCACTGTAGTACACGCCTACGTCATCGCCAGCGAGAAAAAGCCGGCACAAAAAGGTCCGAAACAAGAACTGTGCTAAGCGTGGAAATAACCCATGAACTAGAAATGCTAGAGAGACAAAATTTGTACCTGACTCTGCCTTGGATATCCCTGCTTCCGAAAATCAAACTTTTAGGGTCGCGGGGGGCAAGCTTCATACCGGAAATGACCAGCAGGTGGGGCTACTCCGAACGCTCCTCAAAAGCATCCCTAATGGGATTTTTTTACACAGAGCTGTCAAAGAAACAAAGACAAAGTAAGGACGGTCAAATCACCATCAGAATAATACAGGATTTTCACCAGTTGTACACCATTAGAAAGCCCGTCTCGAGGGCTCTCTCTTATGTGAGTTTCCTCAAGGTCACCATTTTGTAGGCGAGGCCAGCGGCCTGGAAGTAGGGCTGCCCGAAACTCCACTGTAGTACACGCCTACGTCATCGCCAGCGAGAAAAAGCCGGCACAAAAAGGTCCGAAACAAGAACTGTGCTAAGCGTGGAAATAACCCATGAACTAGAAATGCTAGAGAGACAAAATTTGTACCTGACTCTGCCTTGGATATCCCTGCTTCCGAAAATCAAACTTTTAGGGTCGCGGGGGGCAAGCTTCATACCGGAAATGACCAGCAGGTGGGGCTACTCCGAACGCTCCTCAAAAGCATCCCTAATGGGATTTTTTTACACAGAGCTGTCAAAGAAACAAAGACAAAGTAAGGACGGTCAAATCACCCTCAGAATAATACAGGATTTTCACCAGTTGTACACCATTAGAAAGCCCGTCTCGAGGGCTCTCTCTTATGTGAGTTTCCTCAAGGTCACCATTTTGTAGGCGAGGCCAGCGTCCTGGAAGTAGGGCTGCCCGAAACTCCACTGTAGTACACGCCTACGTCATCGCCAGCGAGAAAAAGCCGGCACAAAAAGGTCCGAAACAAGAACTGTGCTAAGCGTGGAAATAACCCATGAACTAGAAATGCTAGAGAGACAAAATTTGTATCTGACTCTGCCTTGGATATCCCTGCTTCCGAAAATCAAACTTTTAGGGTCACGGGGGGCAAGCCTCAAACCGGAAATGACCAGCAGGTGGGGCTACTCCGAACGCTCCTCAAAAGCATCCCTAATGGGATTTTTGTACACAGAGCTGTCAAAGAAACAAAGACAAAGTAAGGACGGTCAAATCACCCTCAGAATAATACAGGATTTTCACCAGTTGTACACCATTAGAAAGCCCGTCTCGAGGGCTCTCTCTTATGTGAGTTTCCTCAAGGTCACCATTTTGTAGGCGAGGCCAGCGTCCTGGAAGTAGGGCTGCCCGAAACTCCACTGTAGTACACGCCTACGTCATCGCCAGCGAGAAAAAGCCGGCACAAAAAGGTCCGAAACAAGAACTGTGCTAAGCGTGGAAATAACCCATGAACTAGAAATGCTAGAGAGACAAAATTTGTACCTGACTCTGCCTTGGATATCCCTGCTTCCGAAAATCAAACTTTTAGGGTCGCGGGGGGCAAGCTTCATACCGGAAATGACCAGCAGGTGGGGCTACTCCGAACGCTCCTCAAAAGCATCACTAATGGGATTTTTGTACACAGAGCTGTCAAAGAAACAAAGAAAAAGTAAGGACGGTCAAATCACCCTCAGAATAATACAGGATTTTCACCAGTTGTACACCATTAGAAAGCCCGTCTCGAGGGCTCTCTCTTATGTGAGTTTCCTCAAGGTCACCATTTTGTAGGCGAGGCCAGCGTCCTGGAAGTAGGGCTGCCCGAAACTCCACTCTAGTACACGCCTACGTCATCGCCAGCGAGAAAAAGCCGGCACAAAAAGGTCCGAAACAAGAACTGTGCTAAGCGTGGAAATAACCCATGAACTAGAAATGCTAGAGAGACAAAATTTGTACCTGACTCTGCCTTGGATATCCCTGCTTCCGAAAATCAAACTTTTAGGGTCGCGGGGGGCAAGCTTCATACCGGAAATCACCAGCAGGTGGGGCTACTCCGAACGCTCCTCAAAAGCATCCCTAATGGAATTTTGTACACAGAGCTGTCAAAGAAACAAAGACAAAGTAAGGACGGTCAAATCACCCTCAGAATAATACAGGATTTTCACTAGTTGTACACCATTAGAAAGCCCGTCTCGAGGGCTCTCTCTTATGTGAGTTTCCTCAAGGTCACCATTTTGTAGGCGAGGCCAGCGTCCTGGAAGTAGGGCTGCCCGAAACTCCACTGTAGTACACGCCTACGTCATCGCCAGCGAGAAAAAGCCGGCACAAAAAGGTCCGAAACAAGAACTGTGCTAAGCGTGGAAATAACTCATGAACTAGAAATGCTAGAGAGACAGAATTTGTACCTGACTCTGCCTTGGATATCCCTGCTTCCGAAAATCAAACTTTTAGGGTCGCGGGGGGCAAGCTTCATACCGAAAATGACCAGCAGGTGGGGCTACTCCGAACGCTCCTCAAAAGCATCCCTAATGGGATTTTTGTACACAGAGCTGTCAAAGAAACAAAGACATAGTAAGGACGGTCAAATCACCCTCAGAATAATACAGGATTTTCACCAGTTGTACACCATTAGAAAGCCCGTCTCGAGGGCTCTCTCTTATGTGAGTTTCCTCAAGGTCACCATTTTGTAGGCGAGGCCAGCGTCCTGGAAGTAGGGCTGCCCGAAACTCCACTGTAGTACACGCCTACGTCATCGCCAGCGAGAAAAAGCCGGCACAAAAAGGTCCGAAACAAGAACTGTGCTAAGCGTGGAAATAACCCATGAACTAGAAATGCTAGAGAGACAAAATTTGTACCTGACTCTGCCTTGGATATCCCTGCTTCCGAAAATCAAACTTTTAGGGTCGCGGGGGGCAAGCTTTATACCGGAAATGACCAGCAGGTGGGGCTACTCCGAACGCTCCTCAAAAGCATCCCTAATGGGATTTTTGTACACAAAGCTGTCAAAGAAACAAAGACAAAGTAAGGACGGTCAAATAACCCTCAGAATAATACAGGATTTTCACCAGTTGTACACCATTAGAAAGCCCGTCTCGAGGGCTCTCTCTTATGTGAGTTTCCTCAAGGTCACCATTTTGTAGGCGAGGCCAGCGTCCTGGAAGTAGGGCTGCCCGAAACTCCACTGTAGTACACGCCTACGTCATCGCCAGCGAGGAAAAGCCGGCACAAAAAGGTCCGAAACAAGAACTGTGCTAAGCGTGGAAATAACCCATGAACTAGAAATGCTAGAGAGACAAAATTTGTACCTGACTCTGCCTTGGATATCCCTGCTTCCGAAAATCAAACTTTTAGGGTCGCGGGGGGCAAGCTTCATACCGGAAATGACCAGCAGGTGGGGCTACTCCGAACGCTCCTCAAAAGCATCCCTAATGGGTTTTTTGTACACAGAGCTGTCAAAGAAACAAAGACAAAGTAAGGACGGTCAAATCACCCTCAGAATAATACAGGATTTTCACCAGTTGTACACCATTAGAAAGCCCGTCTCGAGGGCTCTCTCTTATGTGAGTTTCCTCAAGGTCACCATTTTGTAGGCGAGGCCAGCGTCCTGGAAGTAGGGCTGCCCGAAACTCCACTGTAGTACACGCCTACGTCATCGCCAGCGAGAAAAAGCCGGCACAAAAAGGTCCGAAACAAGAACTGTGCTAAGCGTGGAAATAACCCATGAACTAGAAATGCTAGAGAGACAAAATTTGTACCTGACTCTGCCTTGGATATCCCTGCTTCCGAAAATCAAACTTTTATGGTCGCGGGGGGCAAGCTTCATACCGGAAATGACCAGCAGGTGGGGCTACTCCGAACGCTCCTCAAAAGCATCCCTAATGGGATTTTTTTACACAGAGCTGTCAAAGAAACAAAGACAAAGTAAGGACGGTCAAATCACCATCAGAATAATACAGGATTTTCACCAGTTGTACACCATTAGAAAGCCCGTCTCGAGGGCTCTCTCTTATGTGAGTTTCCTCAAGGTCACCATTTTGTAGGCGAGGCCAGCGGCCTGGAAGTAGGGCTGCCCGAAACTCCACTGTAGTACACGCCTACGTCATCGCCAGCGAGAAAAAGCCGGCACAAAAAGGTCCGAAACAAGAACTGTGCTAAGCGTGGAAATAACCCATGAACTAGAAATGCTAGAGAGACAAAATTTGTACCTGACTCTGCCTTGGATATCCCTGCTTCCGAAAATCAAACTTTTAGGGTCGCGGGGGGCAAGCTTCATACCGGAAATGACCAGCAGGTGGGGCTACTCCGAACGCTCCTCAAAAGCATCCCTAATGGGATTTTTTTACACAGAGCTGTCAAAGAAACAAAGACAAAGTAAGGACGGTCAAATCACCCTCAGAATAATACAGGATTTTCACCAGTTGTACACCATTAGAAAGCCCGTCTCGAGGGCTCTCTCTTATGTGAGTTTCCTCAAGGTCACCATTTTGTAGGCGAGGCCAGCGTCCTGGAAGTAGGGCTGCCCGAAACTCCACTGTAGTACACGCCTACGTCATCGCCAGCGAGAAAAAGCCGGCACAAAAAGGTCCGAAACAAGAACTGTGCTAAGCGTGGAAATAACCCATGAACTAGAAATGCTAGAGAGACAAAATTTGTACCTGACTCTGCCTTGGATATCCCTGCTTCCGAAAATCAAACTTTTAGGGTCACGGGGGGCAAGCCTCAAACCGGAAATGACGAGCAGGTGGGGCTACTCCGAACGCTCCTCAAAAGCATCCCTAATGGGATTTTTGTACACAGAGCTGTCAAAGAAACAAAGACAAAGTAAGGACGGTCAAATCACCCTCAGAATAATACAGGATTTTCACCAGTTGTACACCATTAGAAAGCCCGTCTCGAGGGCTCTCTCTTATGTGAGTTTCCTCAAGGTCACCATTTTGTAGGCGAGGCCAGCGTCCTGGAAGTAGGGCTGCCCGAAACTCCACTGTAGTACACGCCTACGTCATCGCCAGCGAGGAAAATCCGGCACAAAAAGGTCCGAAACAAGAACTGTGCTAAGCGTGGAAATAACCCATGAACTAGAAATGCTAGAGAGACAAAATTTGTACCTGACTCTGCCTTGGATATCCCTGCTTCCGAAAATCAAACTTTTAGGGTCGCGGGGGGCAAGCTTCATACCGGAAATGACCAGCAGGTGGGGCTACTCCGAACGCTCCTCAAAAGCATCCCTAATGGGTTTTTTGTACACAGAGCTGTCAAAGAAACAAAGACAAAGTAAGGACGGTCAAATCACCCTCAGAATAATACAGGATTTTCACCAGTTGTACACCATTAGAAAGCCCGTCTCGAGGGCTCTCTCTTATGTGAGTTTCCTCAAGGTCACCATTTTGTAGGCGAGGCCAGCGTCCTGGAAGTAGGGCTGCCCGAAACTCCACTGTAGTACACGCCTACGTCATCGCCAGCGAGAAAAAGCCGGCACAAAAAGGTCCGAAACAAGAACTGTGCTAAGCGTGGAAATAACCCATGAACTAGAAATGCTAGAGAGACAAAATTTGTACCTGACTCTGCCTTGGATATCCCTGCTTCCGAAAATCAAACTTTTAGGGTCGCAGGGGGCAAGCTTCATACCGGAAATGACCAGCAGGTTGGGCTACTCCGAACGCTCCTCAAAAGCATCCCTAATGGGATTTTTGTACACAGAGCTGTCAAAGAAACAAAGACAAAGTAAGGACGGTCAAATCACCCTCAGAATAATACAGGATTTTCACCAGTTGTACACCATTAGAAAGCCCGTCTCGAGGGCTCTCTCTTATGTGAGTTTCCTCAAGGTCACCATTTTGTAGGCGAGGCCAGCGTCCTGGAAGTAGGGCTGCCCGAAACTCCACTGTAGTACACGCCTACGTCATCGCCAGCGAGAAAAAGCCGGCACAAAAAGGTCCGAAACAAGAACTGTGCTAAGCGTGGAAATAACCCATGAACTAGAAATGCTAGAGAGACAAAATTTGTACCTGACTCTGCCTTGGATATCCCTGCTTCCGAAAATCAAACTTTTAGGGTCGCGGGGGGCAAGCTTCATACCGGAAATCACCAGCAGGTGGGGCTACTCCGAACGCTCCTCAAAAGCATCCCTAATGGAATTTTGTACACAGAGCTGTCAAAGAAACAAAGACAAAGTAAGGACGGTCAAATCACCCTCAGAATAATACAGGATTTTCACTAGTTGTACACCATTAGAAAGCCCGTCTCGAGGGCTCTCTCTTATGTGAGTTTCCTCAAGGTCACCATTTTGTAGGCGAGGCCAGCGTCCTGGAAGTAGGGCTGCCCGAATCTCCACTGTAGTACACGCCTACGTCATCGCCAGCGAGGAAAAGCCGGCACAAAAAGGTCCGAAACAAGAACTGTGCTAAGCGTGGAAATAACCCATGAACTAGAAATGCTAGAGAGACAAAATTTGTACCTGACTCTGCCTTGGATATCCCTGCTTCCGAAAATCAAACTTTTAGGGTCGCGGGGGGCAAGCTTCATACCGGAAATCACCAGCAGGTGGGGCTACTCCGAACGCTCCTCAAAAGCATCCCTAATGGAATTTTGTACACAGAGCTGTCAAAGAAACAAAGACAAAGTAAGGACGGTCAAATCACCCTCAGAATAATACAGGATTTTCACTAGTTGTACACCATTAGAAAGCCCGTCTCGAGGGCTCTCTCTTATGTGAGTTTCCTCAAGGTCACCATTTTGTAGGCGAGGCCAGCGTCCTGGAAGTAGGGCTGCCCGAAACTCCACTGTAGTACACGCCTACGTCATCGCCAGCGAGGAAAAGCCGGCACAAAAAGGTCCGAAACAAGAACTGTGCTAAGCGTGGAAATAACCCATGAACTAGAAATGCTAGAGAGACAAAATTTGTACCTGACTCTGCCTTGGATATCCCTGCTTCCGAAAATCAAACTTTTAGGGTCGCGGGGGGCTAGCTTCATACCGGAAATGACCAGCAGGTGGGGCTACTCCGAACGCTCCTCAAAAGCATCCCTAATGGGTTTTTTGTACACAGAGCTGTCAAAGAAACAAAGACAAAGTAAGGACGGTCAAATCACCCTCAGAATAATACAGGATTTTCACCAGTTGTACACCATTAGAAAGCCCGTCTCGAGGGCTCTCTCTTATGTGAGTTTCCTCAAGGTCACCATTTTGTAGGCGAGGCCAGCGTCCTGGAAGTAGGGCTGCCCGAAACTCCACTGTAGTATACGCCTACGTCATCGCCAGCGAGAAAAAGCCGGCACAAAAAGGTCCGAAACAAGAACTGTGCTAAGCGTGGAAATAACCCATGAACTAGAAATGCTAGAGAGACAAAATTTGTACCTGACTCTGCCTTGGATATCCCTGCTTCCGAAAATCAAACTTTTAGGGTCGCAGGGGGCAAGCTTCATACCGGAAATGACCAGCAGGTTGGGCTACTCCGAACGCTCCTCAAAAGCATCCCTAATGGGATTTTTGTACACAGAGCTGTCAAAGAAACAAAGACAAAGTAAGGACGGTCAAATCACCCTCAGAATAATACAGGATTTTCACCAGTTGTACACCATTAGAAAGCCCGTCTCGAGGGCTCTCTCTTATGTGAGTTTCCTCAAGGTCACCATTTTGTAGGCGAGGCCAGCGTCCTGGAAGTAGGGCTGCCCGAAACTCCACTGTAGTACACGCCTACGTCATCGCCAGCGAGAAAAAGCCGGCACAAAAAGGTCCGAAACAAGAACTGTGCTAAGCGTGGAAATAACCCATGAACTAGAAATGCTAGAGAGACAAAATTTGTACCTGACTCTGCCTTGGATATCCCTGCTTCCGAAAATCAAACTTTTAGGGTCGCGGGGGGCAAGCTTCATACCGGAAATCACCAGCAGGTGAGGCTACTCCGAACGCTCCTCAAAAGCATCCCTAATGGGATTTTTGTACACAGAGCTGTCGAAGAAACAAAGACAAAGTAAGGACGGTCAAATCACCCTCAGAATAATACAGGATTTTCACCAGTTGTACACCATTAGAAAGCCCGTCTCGAGGGCTCTCTCTTATGTGAGTTTCCTCAAGGTCACCATTTTGTAGGCGAGGCCAGCGTCCTGGAAGTAGGGCTGCCCGAAACTCCACTGTAGTACACGCCTACGTCATCGCCAGCGAGAAAAAGCCGGCACAAAAAGGTCCGAAACAAGAACTGTGCTAAGCGTGGAAATAACCCATGAACTAGAAATGCTAGAGAGACAAAATTTGTACCTGACTCTGCCTTGGATATCCCTGCTTCCGAAAATCAAACTTTTAGGGTCGCAGGGGGCAAGCTTCATACCGGAAATGACCAGCAGGTTGGGCTACTCCGAACGCTCCTCAAAAGCATCCCTAATGGGATTTTTGTACACAGAGCTGTCAAAGAAACAAAGACAAAGTAAGGACGGTCAAATCACCCTCAGAATAATACAGGATTTTCACCAGTTGTACACCATTAGAAAGCCCGTCTCGAGGGCTCTCTCTTATGTGAGTTTCCTCAAGGTCACCATTTTGTAGGCGAGGCCAGCGTCCTGGAAGTAGGGCTGCCCGAAACTCCACTGTAGTACACGCCTACGTCATCGCCAGCGAGAAAAAGCCGGCACAAAAAGGTCCGAAACAAGAACTGTGCTAAGCGTGGAAATAACCCATGAACTAGAAATGCTAGAGAGACAAAATTTGTACCTGACTCTGCCTTGGATATCCCTGCTTCCGAAAATCAAACTTTTAGGGTCGCGGGGGGCAAGCTTCATACCGGAAATCACCAGCAGGTGAGGCTACTCCGAACGCTCCTCAAAAGCATCCCTAATGGGATTTTTGTACACAGAGCTGTCGAAGAAACAAAGACAAAGTAAGGACGGTCAAATCACCCTCAGAATAATACAGGATTTTCACCAGTTGTACACCATTAGAAAGCCCGTCTCGAGGGCTCTCTCTTATGTGAGTTTCCTCAAGGTCACCATTTTGTAGGCGAGGCCAGCGTCCTGAAAGTAGGGCTGCCCGAAACTCCACTGTAGTACACGCCTACGTCATCGCCAGCGAGAAAAAGCCGGCACAAAAAGGTCCGCAACAAGAACTGTGCTAAGCGTGGAAATAACCCATGAACTAGAAATGCTAGAGAGACAAAATTTGTACCTGACTCTGCCTTGGATATCCCTGCTTCCGAAAATCAAAATTTTAGGGTCGCGGGGGGCAAGCTTCATACCGGAAATGACCAGCAGGTGGGGCTACTCCGAACGCTCCTCAAAAGCATCCCTAATGGGATTTTTGTACACAGAGCTGTCAAAGAAACAAAGACAAAGTAAGGACGGTCAAATCACCCTCAGAATAATACAGGATTTTCACCAGTTGTACACCATTAGAAAGCCCGTCTCGAGGGCTCTCTCTTATGTGAGTTTCCTCAAGGTCACCATTTTGTAGGCGAGGCCAGCGTCCTGGAGGTAGGGCTGCCCGAAACTCCACTGTAGTACACGCCTACGTCATCGCCAGCGAGAAAAAGCCGGCACAAAAAGGTCCGAAACAAGAACTGTGCTAAGCGTGGAAATAACCCATGAACTAGAAATGCTAGAGAGACAAAATTTGTACCTGACTCTGCCTTGGATATCCCTGCTTCCGAAAATCAAACTTTTAGGGTCGCGGGGGGCAAGCTTCATACCGGAAATGACCAGCAGGTGGGGCTACTCCGAACGCTCCTCAAAAGCATCCCTAATGGGATTTTTATACACAGAGCTGTCAAAGAAACAAAGACAAAGTAAGGACGGTCAAATCACCCTCAGAATAATACAGGATTTTCACCAGTTGTACACCATTAGAAAGCCCGTCTCGAGGGCTCTCCCTTATGTGAGTTTCTACAAGGTCACCATTTTGTAGGCGAGGCCAGCGTCCTGGAAGTAGGGCTGCCCGAAACTCCACTGTAGTACACGCCTACGTCATCGCCAGCGAGAAAAAGCCTGCACAAAAAGGTCCGAAACAAGAACTGTGCTAAGCGTGGAAATAACCCATGAACTAGAAATGCTAGAGAGACAAAATTTGTACCTGACTCTGCCTTGGATATCCCTGCTTCCGAAAATCAAACTTTTAGGGTCGCGGGGGGCAAGCTTCATACCGGAAATGACCAGCAGGTGGGGCTACTCCGAACGCTCCTCAAAAGCATCCCTAATGGGATTTTTGTACACAGAGCTGTCAAAGAAACAAAGACAAAGTAAGGACGGTCAAATCACCCTCAGAATAATACAGGATTTTCACCAGTTGTACACCATTAGAAAGCCCGTCTCGAGGGCTCTCTCTTATGTGAGTTTCCTCAAGGTCACCATTTTGTAGGCGAGGCCAGCGTCCTGGAAGTAGGGCTGCCCGAAACTCCACTGTAGTACACGCCTACGTCATCGCCAGCGAGAAAAAGCCGGCACAAAAAGGTCCGAAACAAGAACTGTGTTAAGCGTGGAAATAACCCATGAACTAGAAATGCTAGAGAGACAAAATTTGTACCTGACTCTGCGTTGGATATCCCTGCTTCCGAAAATCAAACTTTTAGGGTCGCGGGGGGCAAGCTTCATACCGGAAATGACCAGCAGGTGGGGCTACTCCGAACGCTCCTCAAAAGCATCCCTAATGGGATTTTTGTTCACAGAGCTGTCAAAGAAACAAAGACAAAGTAAGGACGGTCAAATCACCCTCAGAATAATACAGGATTTTCACTAGTTGTACACCATTAGAAAGCCCGTCTCGAGGGCTCTCTCTTATGTGAGTTTCCTCAAGGTCACCATTTTGTAGGCGAGGCCAGCGTCCTGGAAGTAGGGCTGCCCGAAACTCCACTGTAGTACACGCCTACGTCATCGCCAGCGAGAAAAAGCCGGCACAAAAAGGTCCGAAACAAGAACTGTGCTAAGCGTGGAAATAACCCATGAACTAGAAATGCTAGAGAGACAAAATTTGTACCTGACTCTGCCTTGGATATCCCTGCTTCCGAAAATCAAACTTTTAGGGTCGCGGGGGGCAAGCTTCATACCGGAAATGACAAGCAGGTGGGGCTACTCCGAACGCTCCTCAAAAGCATCCCTAATGGGATTTTTGTACACAGAGCTGTCAAAGAAACAAAGACAAGGTAAGGACGGTCAAATCACCCTCAGAATAATACAGGATTTTCACCAGTTGTACACCATTAGAAAGCCCGTCTCGAGGGCTCTCTCTTATGTGAGTTTCCACAAGGTCACCATTTTGTAGGCGAGGCCAGCGTCCTGGAAGTAGGGCTGCCCGAAACTCCACTGTAGTACACGCCTACGTCATCGCCAGCGAGAAAAAGCCGGCACAAAAAGGTCCGAAACAAGAACTGTGCTAAGCGTGGAAATAACCCATGAACTAGAAATGCTAGAGAGACAAAATTTGTACCTGACTCTGCCTTGGATATCCCTGCTTCCGAAAATCAAACTTTTAGGGTCGCGGGGGGCAAGCTTTATACCGGAAATGACCAGCAGGTGGGGCTACTCCGAACGCTCCTCAAAAGCATCCCTAATGGGATTTTTGTACACAGAGCTGTCAAAGAAACAAAGACAAAGTAAGGACGGTCAAATCACCCTCAGAATAATACAGGATTTTCACCAGTTGTACACCATTAGAAAGCCCGTCTCAAGGGCTCTCTCTTATGTGAGTTTCCTCAAGGTCACCATTTTGTAGGCGAGGCCAGCGTCCTGGAAGTAGGGCTGCCCGAACCTCCACTGTAGTACACGCCTACGTCATCGCCAGCGAGAAAAAGCCGGCACAAAAAGGTCCGAAACAAGAACTGTGCTAAGCGTGGAAATAACCCATGAACTAGAAATGCTAGAGAGACAAAATTTGTACCTGACTCTGCCTTGGATATCCCTGCTTCCGAAAATCAAACTTTTAGGGTCGCGGGGGGCAAGCTTCATACCGGAAATGACCAGCAGGTGGGGCTACTCCGAACGCTCCTCAAAAGCATCCCTAATGGGATTTTTGTACACAGAGCTGTCAAAGAAACAAAGACAAAGTAAGGACGGTCAAATCACCCTCAGAATAATACAGGATTTTCACCAGTTGTACACCATTAGAAAGCCCGTCTCGAGGGCTCTCTCTTATGTGAGTTTCCTCAAGGTCACCATTTTGTAGGCGAGGCCAGCGTCCTGGAAGTAGGGCTGCCCGAAACTCCACTGTAGTACACGCCTACGTCATCGCCAGCGAGAAAAAGCCGGCACAAAAAGGTCCGAAACAAGAACTGTGCTAAGCGTGGAAATAACCCATGAACTAGAAATGCTAGAGAGACAAAATTTGTACCTGACTCTGCCTTGGATATCCCTGCTTCCGAAAATCAAACTTTTAGGGTCGCGGGGGGCAAGCTTCATACCGGAAATGACCAGCAGGTGGGGCTACTCCGAACGCTCCTCAAAAGCATCACTAATGGGATTTTTGTACACAGAGCTGTCAAAGAAACAATGACAAAGTAAGGACGGTCAAATCACCCTCAGAATAATACAGGATTTTCACCAGTTGTACACCATTAGAAAGCCCGTCTCGAGGGCTCTCTCTTATGTGAGTTTCCTCAAGGTCACCATTTTGTAGGCGAGGCCAGCGTCCTGGAAGTAGGGCTGCCCGAAACTCCACTGTAGTACACGCCTACGTCATCGCCAGCGAGAAAAAGCCGGCACAAAAAGGTCCGAAACAAGAACTGTGCTAAGCGTGGAAATAACCCATGAACTAGAAATGCTAGAGAGACAAAATTTGTACCTGACTCTGCCTTGGATATCCCTGCTTCCGAAAATCAAACTTTTAGGGTCGCGGGGGGCAAGATTCATACCGGAAATGACCAGCAGGTGGGGCTACTCCGAACGCTCCTCAAAAGCATCCCTAATGGGATTTTTGTACACAGAGCTGTCAAACAAACAAAGACAAAGTAAGGACGGTCAAATCACCCTCAGAATAATACAGGATTTTCACCAGTTGTACACCATTAGAAAGCCCGTCTCGAGGGCTCTCTCTTATGTGAGTTTCCTCAAGGTCACCATTTTGTAGGCGAGGCCAGCGTCCTGGAAGTGGGGCTGCCCGAAACTCCACTGTAGTACACGCCTACGTCATCGCCAGCGAGAAAAAGCCGGCACAAAAAGGTCCGAAACAAGAACTGTGCTAAGCGTGGAAATAACCCATGAACTAGAAATGCTTGAGAGACAAAATTTGTACCTGACTCTGCCTTGGATATCCCTGCTTCCGAAAATCAAACTTTTAGGGTCGCGGGGGGCAAGCTTCATACCGGAAATGACCAGCAGGTGAGGCTACTCCGAACGCTCCTCAAAAGCATCCCTAATGGGATTTTTGTACACAGAGCTGTCAAAGAAACAAAGACAAAGTAAGGACGGTCAAATCACCCTCAGAATAATACAGGATTTTCACCAGTTGTACACCATTAGAAAGCCCGTCTCGAGGGCTCTCTCTTATGTGAGTTTCCTCAAGGTCACCATTTTGTAGGCGAGGCCAGCGTCCTGGAAGTAGGGCTGCCCGAAACTCCACTGTAGTACACGCCTACGTCATCGCCAGCGAGAAAAAGCCGGCACAAAAAGGTCCGAAACAAGAACTGTGCTAAGCGTGGAAATAACCCATGAACTAGAAATGCTAGAGAGACAAAATTTGTACCTGACTCTGCCTTGGATATCCCTGCTTCCGAAAATCAAACTTTTAGGGTCGCGGGGGGCAAGCTTCATACCGGAAATGACAAGCAGGTGGGGCTACTCCGAACGCTCCTCAAAAGCATCCCTAATGGGATTTTTGTACACAGAGCTGTCAAAGAAACAAAGACAAGGTAAGGACGGTCAAATCACCCTCAGAATAATACAGGATTTTCACCAGTTGTACACCATTAGAAAGCCCGTCTCGAGGGCTCTCTCTTATGTGAGTTTCCACAAGGTCACCATTTTGTAGGCGAGGCCAGCGTCCTGGAAGTAGGGCTGCCCGAAACTCCACTGTAGTACACGCCTACGTCATCGCCAGCGAGAAAAAGCCGGCACAAAAAGGTCCGAAACAAGAACTGTGCTAAGCGTGGAAATAACCCATGAACTAGAAATGCTAGAGAGACAAAATTTGTACCTGACTCTGCCTTGGATATCCCTGCTTCCGAAAATCAAACTTTTAGGGTCGCGGGGGGCAAGCTTTATACCGGAAATGACCAGCAGGTGGGGCTACTCCGAACGCTCCTCAAAAGCATCCCTAATGGGATTTTTGTACACAGAGCTGTCAAAGAAACAAAGACAAAGTAAGGACGGTCAAATCACCCTCAGAATAATACAGGATTTTCACCAGTTGTACACCATTAGAAAGCCCGTCTCAAGGGCTCTCTCTTATGTGAGTTTCCTCAAGGTCACCATTTTGTAGGCGAGGCCAGCGTCCTGGAAGTAGGGCTGCCCGAAACTCCACTGTAGTACACGCCTACGTCATCGCCAGCGAGAAAAAGCCGGCACAAAAAGGTCCGAAACAAGAACTGTGCTAAGCGTGGAAATAACCCATGAACTAGAAATGCTAGAGAGACAAAATTTGTACCTGACTCTGCCTTGGATATCCCTGCTTCCGAAAATCAAACTTTTAGGGTCGCGGGGGGCAAGCTTCATACCGGAAATGACCAGCAGGTGGGGCTACTCCGAACGCTCCTCAAAAGCATCCCTAATGGGATTTTTGTACACAGAGCTGTCAAAGAAACAAAGACAAAGTAAGGACGGTCAAATCACCCTCAGAATAATACAGGATTTTCACCAGTTGTACACCATTAGAAAGCCCGTCTCGAGGGCTCTCTCTTATGTGAGTTTCCTCAAGGTCACCATTTTGTAGGCGAGGCCAGCGTCCTGGAAGTAGGGCTGCCCGAAACTCCACTGTAGTACACGCCTACGTCATCGCCAGCGAGAAAAAGCCGGCACAAAAAGGTCCGAAACAAGAACTGTGCTAAGCGTGGAAATAACCCATGAACTAGAAATGCTAGAGAGACAAAATTTGTACCTGACTCTGCCTTGGATATCCCTGCTTCCGAAAATCAAACTTTTAGGGTCGCGGGGGGCAAGCTTCATACCGGAAATGACCAGCAGGTGGGGCTACTCCGAACGCTCCTCAAAAGCATCACTAATGGGATTTTTGTACACAGAGCTGTCAAAGAAACAAAGACAAAGTAAGGACGGTCAAATCACCCTCAGAATAATACAGGATTTTCACCAGTTGTACACCATTAGAAAGCCCGTCTCGAGGGCTCTCTCTTATGTGAGTTTCCTCAAGGTCACCATTTTGTAGGCGAGGCCAGCGTCCTGGAAGTAGGGCTGCCCGAAACTCCACTGTAGTACACGCCTACGTCATCGCCAGCGAGAAAAAGCCGGCACAAAAAGGTCCGAAACAAGAACTGTGCTAAGCGTGGAAATAACCCATGAACTAGAAATGCTAGAGAGACAAAATTTGTACCTGACTCTGCCTTGGATATCCCTGCTTCCGAAAATCAAACTTTTAGGGTCGCGGGGGGCAGGATATATACCGGAAATGACCAGCAGGTGGGGCTACTCCGAACGCTCCTCAAAAGCATCCCTAATGGGATTTTTGTACACAGAGCTGTCAAACAAACAAAGACAAAGTAAGGACGGTCAAATCACCCTCAGAATAATACAGGATTTTCACCAGTTGTACACCATTAGAAAGCCCGTCTCGAGGGCTCTCTCTTATGTGAGTTTCCTCAAGGTCACCATTTTGTAGGCGAGGCCAGCGTCCTGGAAGTGGGGCTGCCCGAAACTCCACTGTAGTACACGCCTACGTCATCGCCAGCGAGAAAAAGCCGGCACAAAAAGGTCCGAAACAAGAACTGTGCTAAGCGTGGAAATAACCCATGAACTAGAAATGCTTGAGAGACAAAATTTGTACCTGACTCTGCCTTGGATATCCCTGCTTCCGAAAATCAAACTTTTAGGGTCGCGGGGGGCAAGCTTCATACCGGAAATGACCAGCAGGTGAGGCTACTCCGAACGCTCCTCAAAAGCATCCCTAATGGGATTTTTGTACACAGAGCTGTCAAAGAAACAAAGACAAAGTAAGGACGGTCAAATCACCCTCAGAATAATACAGGATTTTCACCAGTTGTACACCATTAGAAAGCCCGTCTCGAGGGCTCTCTCTTATGTGAGTTTCCTCAAGGTCACCATTTTGTAGGCGAGGCCAGCGTCCTGGAAGTAGGGCTGCCCGAAACTCCACTGTAGTACACGCCTACGTCATCGCCAGCGAGAAAAAGCCGGCACAAAAAGGTCCGAAACAAGAACTGTGCTAAGCGTGGAAATAACCCATGAACTAGAAATGCTAGAGAGACAAAATTTGTACCTGACTCTGCCTTGGATATCCCTGCTTCCGAAAATCAAACTTTTAGGGTCGCGGGGGGCAAGCTTCATACCGGAAATGACCAGCAGGTGGGGCTACTCCGAACGCTCCTCAAAAGCATCCCTAATGGGATTTTTGTACACAGAGCTGTCAAAGAAACAAAGACAAAGTAAGGACGGTCAAATCACCCTCAGAATAATACAGGATTTTCACCAGTTGTACACCATTAGAAAGCCCGTCTCGAGGGCTCTCTCTTATGTGAGTTTCCTCAAGGTCACCATTTTGTAGGCGAGGCCAGCGTCCTGGAAGTAGGGCTGCCCAAAACTCCACTGCAATACACGCCTACGTCATCGCCAGCGAGAAAAAGCCGGCACAAAAAGGTCCGAAACAAGAACTGTGCTAAGCGTGGAAATAACCCATGAACTAGAAATGCTAGAGAGACAAAATTTGTACCTGACTCTGCCTTGGATATCCCTGCTTCCGAAAATCAAACTTTTAGGGTCGCGGGGGGAAAGCTTCATACCGGAAATGACCAGCAGGTGGGGCTACTCCGAACGCTCCTCAAAAGCATCCCTAATGGGATTTTTGTACACAGAGCTGTCAAAGAAACAAAGACAAAGTAAGGACGGTCAAATCACCCTCAGAATAATACAGGATTTTCACCAGTTGTACACCATTAGAAAGCCCGTCTCGAGGGCTCTCTCTTATGTGAGTTTCCTCAAGGTCACCATTTTGTAGGCGAGGCCAGCGTCCTGGAAGTAGGGCTGCCCGAAACTCCACTGTAGTACACGCCTACGTCATCGCCAGCGAGAAAAAGCCGGCACAAAAAGGTCCGAAACAAGAACTGTGCTAAGCGTGGAAATAACTCATGAACTAGAAATGCTAGAGAGACAAAATTTGTACCTGACTCTGCCTTGGATATCCCTGCTTCCGAAAATCAAAATTTTAGGGTCGCGGGGGGCAAGCTTCATACCGGAAATGACCAGCAGGTGGGGCTACTCCGAACGCTCCTCAAAAGCATCCCTAATGGGATTTTTGTACACAGAGCTGTCAAAGAAACAAAGACAAAGTAAGGACGGTCAAATCACCCTCAGAATAATACAGGATTTTCACGAGTTGTACACAATTAGAAAGCCCGTCTCGAGGGCTCTCTCTTATGTGAGTTTCCTCAAGGTCACCATTTTGTAGGCGAGGCCAGCGTCCTGGAAGTAGGGCTGCCCGAAACTCCACTGTAGTACACGCCTACGTCATCGCCAGCGAGAAAAAGCCGGCACAAAAAGGTCCGAAACAAGAACTGTGCTAAGCGTGGAAATAACCCATGAACTAGAAATGCTAGAGAGACAAAATTTGTACCTGACTCTGCCTTGGATATCCCTGCTTCCGAAAATCAAACTTTTAGGGTCGCGGGGGGCAAGCTTCATACCGGAAATGACCAGCAGGTGGGGCTACTCCGAACGCTCCTCAAAAGCATCCGT
The DNA here is from genome assembly GCA_023634235.1 of Pisaster brevispinus. Lineage (NCBI taxonomy): Eukaryota > Metazoa > Echinodermata > Asteroidea > Forcipulatida > Asteriidae > Pisaster > Pisaster brevispinus. Next base: position 12,344,131 of record JAMKCF010000019.1, on the reverse strand, counting down.
AATGGGATTGTTGTACACAGAGCTGTCAAAGAAACAAAGACAAAGTAAGGGCGGTCAAATCACCCTCAGAATAATACAGGATTTTCACCAGTTGTACACCATTAGAAAGCCCGTCTCGAGGGCTCTCCCTTATGTGAGTTTCCTCAAGGTCACCATTTTGTAGGCGAGGCCAGCGTCCTGGAAGTAGGGCTGCCCGAAACTCCACTGTAGTACACGCCTACGTCATCGCCAGCGAGAAAAAGCCGGCACAAAAAGGTCCGAAACAAGAACTGTGCTAAGCGTGGAAATAACCCATGAACTAGAAATGCTAGAGAGACAAAATTTGTACCTGACTCTGCCTTGGATATCCCTGCTTCCGAAAATCAAACTTTTAGGGTCGCGGGGGGGCAAGCTTCATACCGGAAATGACCAGCAGGTGGGGCTACTCCGAACGCTCCTCAAAAGCATCCCTAATGGGATTTTTGTACACAGAGCTGTCAAAGAAACAAAGACAAAGTAAGGACGGTCAAATCACCCTCAGAATAATACAGGATTTTCACCAGTTGTACACCATTAGAAAGCCCGTCTCGAGGGCTCTCTCTTATGTGAGTTTCCTCAAGGTCACCATTTTGTAGGCGAGGCCAGCGTCCTGGAAGTAGGGCTGCCCGAAACTCCACTGTAGTACACGCCTACGTCATCGCCAGCGAGAAAAAGCCGGCACAAAAAGGTCCGAAACAAGAACTGTGCTAAGCGTGGAAATAACCCATGAACTAGAAATGCTAGAGAGACAAAATTTGTACCTGACTCTGCCTTGGATATCCCTGCTTCCGAAAATCAAACTTTTAGGGTCGCGGGGGGCAAGCTTCATACCGGAAATGACCAGCAGGTGGGGCTACTCCGAACGCTCCTCAAAAGCATCCCTAATGGGATTTTTGTACACAGAGCTGTCAAAGAAACAAAGACAAAGTAAGGACGGTCAAATCACCCTCAGAATAATACAGGATTTTCACCAGTTGTACACCATTAGAAAGCCCGTCTCGAGGGCTCTCTCTTATGTGAGTTTCCTCAAGGTCACCATTTTGTAGGCGAGGCCAGCGTCCTGGAAGTAGGGCTGCCCGAAACTCCACTGTAGTACACGCCTACGTCATCGCCAGCGAGAAAAAGCCGGCACAAAAAGGTCCGAAACAAGAACTGTGCTAAGCGTGGAAATAACCCATGAACTAGAAATGCTAGAGAGACAAAATTTGTACCTGACTCTGCCTTGGATATCCCTGCTTCCGAAAATCAAACTTTTAGGGTCGCGGGGGGCAAGCTTCATACCGGAAATGACCAGCAGGTGGGGCTACTCCGAACGCTCCTCAAAAGCATCCCTAATGGGATTTTTGTACACAGAGCTGTCAAAGAAACAAAGACAAAGTAAGGACGGTCAAATCACCCTCAGAATAATACAGGATTTTCACCAGTTGTACACCATTAGAAAGCCCGTCTCGAGGGCTCTCTCTTATGTGAGTTTCCTCAAGGTCACCATTCTGTAGGCGAGGCCAGCGTCCTGGAAGTAGGGCTGCCCGAAACTCCACTGTAGTACACGCCTACGTCATCGCCAGCGAGAAAAAGCCGGCACAAAAAGGTCCGAAACAAGAACTGTGCTAAGCGTGGAAATAACTCATGAACTAGAAATGTTAGAGAGACAAAATTTGTACCTGACTCTGCCTTGGATATCCCTGCTTCCGAAAATCAAACTTTTAGGGTCGCGGGGGGCAAGCTTCATACCGGAAATGACCAGCAGGTGGGGCTACTCCGAACGCTCCTCAAAAGCATCCCTAATGGGATTTTTGTACACAGAGCTGTCAAAGAAACAAAGACAAAGTAAGGACGGTCAAATCACCCTCAGAATAATACAGGATTTTCACCAGTTGTACACCATTAGAAAGCCCGTCTCGAGGGCTCTCTCTTATGAGTTTCCTCAAGGTCACCATTTTGTAGGCGAGGCCAGAGTCCTGGAAGTAGGGCTGCCCGAAACTCCACTGTAGTACACGCCTACGTCATCGCCAGCGAGAAAAAGCCGGCACAAAAAGGTCCGAAACAAGAACTGTGCTAAGCGTGGAAATAACCCATGAACTAGAAATGCTAGAGAGACAAAATTTGTACCTGACTCTGCCTTGGATATCCCTGCTTCCGAAAATCAAACTTTTAGGGTCGCGGGGGGCAAGCTTCATACCGAAAATGACCAGCAGGTGGGGCTACTCCGAACGCTCCTCAAAAGCATCCCTAATGGGATTTTTGTTCACAGAGCTGTCAAAAAACAAAGACAAAGTAAGGACGGTCAAATCACTCTCAGAATAATACAGGATTTTCACCAGTTGTACACCATTAGAAAGCCCGTCTCGAGGGCTCTCTCTTATGTGAGTTTCCTCAAGGTCACCATTTTGTAGGCGAGGCCAGCGTCCTGGAAGTAGGGCTGCCCGAAACTCCACTGTAGTACACGCCTACGTCATCGCCAGCGAGAAAAAGCCGGCACAAAAAGGTCCGAAACAAGAACTGTGCTAAGCGTGGAAATAACCCATGAACTAGAAATGCTAGAGAGACAAAATTTGTACCTGACTCTGCCTTGGATATCCTTGCTTCCGAAAATCAAACTTTTGGGGTCGCGGGGGGCAAGCTTCATACCGGAAACGACCAGCAGGTGGGGCTACTCCGAACGCTCCTCAAAAGCATCCCTAATGGGATTTTTGTACACAGAGCTGTCAAAGAAACAAAGACAAAGTACGGACGGTCAAATCACCCTCAGAATAATACAGGATTTTCACCAGTTGTACACCATTAGAAAGCCCGTCTCGAGGGCTCTCTCTTATGTGAGTTTCCTCAAGGTCACCATTTTGTAGGCGAGGCCAGCGTCCTGGAAGTAGGGCTGCCCGAAACTCCACTGTAGTACACGCCTACGTCATCGCCAGCGAGAAAAAGCCGGCACAAAAAGGTCCGAAACAAGAACTGTGCTAAGCGTGGAAATAACCCATGAACTAGAAATGCTAGAGAGACAAAATTTGTACCTGACTCTGCCTTGGATATCCCTGCTTCCGAAAATCAAACTTTTAGGGTCGCGGGGGGCAAGCTTCATACCGAAAATGACCAGCAGGTGGGGCTACTCCGAACGCTCCTCAAAAGCATCCCTAATGGGATTTTTGTTCACAGAGCTGTCAAAAAACAAAGACAAAGTAAGGACGGTCAAATCACTCTCAGAATAATACAGGATTTTCACCAGTTGTACACCATTAGAAAGCCCGTCTCGAGGGCTCTCTCTTATGTGAGTTTCCTCAAGGTCACCATTTTGTAGGCGAGGCCAGCGTCCTGGAAGTAGGGCTGCCCGAAACTCCACTGTAGTACACGCCTACGTCATCGCCAGCGAGAAAAAGCCGGCACAAAAAGGTCCGAAACAAGAACTGTGCTAAGCGTGGAAATAACCCATGAACTAGAAATGCTAGAGAGACAAAATTTGTACCTGACTCTGCCTTGGATATCCTTGCTTCCGAAAATCAAACTTTTGGGGTCGCGGGGGGCAAGCTTCATACCGGAAACGACCAGCAGGTGGGGCTACTCCGAACGCTCCTCAAAAGCATCCCTAATGGGATTTTTGTACACAGAGCTGTCAAAGAAACAAAGACAAAGTACGGACGGTCAAATCACCCTCAGAATAATACAGGATTTTCACCAGTTGTACACCATTAGAAAGCCCGTCTCGAGGGCTCTCTCTTATGTGAGTTTCCTCAAGGTCACCATTTTGTAGGCGAGGCCAGCGTCCTGGAAGTAGGGCTGCCCGAAACTCCACTGTAGTACACGCCTACGTCATCGCCAGCGAGAAAAAGCCGGCACAAAAAGGTCCGAAACAAGAACTGTGCTAAGCGTGGAAATAACCCATGAACTAGAAATGCTAGAGAGACAAAATTTGTACCTGACTCTGCCTTGGATATCCCTGCTTCCGAAAATCAAACTTTTAGGGTCGCGGGGGGCAAGCTTCATACCGAAAATGACCAGCAGGTGGGGCTACTCCGAACGCTCCTCAAAAGCATCCCTAATGGGATTTTTGTTCACAGAGCTGTCAAAAAACAAAGACAAAGTAAGGACGGTCAAATCACTCTCAGAATAATACAGGATTTTCACCAGTTGTACACCATTAGAAAGCCCGTCTCGAGGGCTCTCTCTTATGTGAGTTTCCTCAAGGTCACCATTTTGTAGGCGAGGCCAGCGTCCTGGAAGTAGGGCTGCCCGAAACTCCACTGTAGTACACGCCTACGTCATCGCCAGCGAGAAAAAGCCGGCACAAAAAGGTCCGAAACAAGAACTGTGCTAAGCGTGGAAATAACCCATGAACTAGAAATGCTAGAGAGACAAAATTTGTACCTGACTCTGCCTTGGATATCCTTGCTTCCGAAAATCAAACTTTTAGGGTCGCGGGGGGCAAGCTTCATACCGGAAACGACCAGCAGGTGGGGCTACTCCGAACGCTCCTCAAAAGCATCCCTAATGGGATTTTTGTACACAGAGCTGTCAAAGAAACAAAGACAAAGTACGGACGGTCAAATCACCCTCAGAATAATACAGGATTTTCACCAGTTGTACACCATTAGAAAGCCCGTCTCGAGGGCTCTCTCTTATGTGAGTTTCCTCAAGGTCACCATTTTGTAGGCGAGGCCAGTGTCCTGGAAGTAGGGCTGCCCGAAACTCCACTGTAGTACACGCCTACGTCATCGCCAGCGAGAAAAAGCCGGCACAAAAAGGTCCGAAACAAGAACTGTGCTAAGCGTGGAAATAACCCATGAACTAGAAATGCTAGAGAGACAAAATTTGTACCTGACTCTGCCTTGGATATCCCTGCTTCCGAAAATCAAACTTTTAGGGTCGCGGGGGCAAGCTTCATACCGGAAATGACCAGCAGGTGGGGCTACTCCGAACGCTCCTCAAAAGCATCCCTAATGGGATTGTTGTACACAGAGCTGTCAAAGAAACAAAGACAAAGTAAGGACGGTCAAATCACCCTCAGAATAATACAGGATTTTCACCAGTTGTACACCATTAGAAAGCCCGTCTCGAGGGCTCTCTCTTATGTGAGTTTCCTCAAGGTCACCATTTTGTAGGCGAGGCCAGCGTCCTGGAAGTAGGGCTGCCCGAAACTCCACTGTAGTACACGCCTACGTCATCGCCAGCGAGAAAAAGCCGGCACAAAAAGGTCCGAAACAAGAACTGTGCTAAGCGTGGAAATAACCCATGAACTAGAAATGCTAGAGAGACAAAATTTGTACCTGACTCTGCCTTGGATATCCTTGCTTCCGAAAATCAAACTTTTAGGGTCGCGGGGGGCAAGCTTCATACCGGAAACGACCAGCAGGTGGGGCTACTCCGAACGCTCCTCAAAAGCATCCCTAATGGGATTTTTGTACACAGAGCTGTCAAAGAAACAAAGACAAAGTACGGACGGTCAAATCACCCTCAGAATAATACAGGATTTTCACCAGTTGTACACCATTAGAAAGCCCGTCTCGAGGGCTCTCTCTTATGTGAGTTTCCTCAAGGTCACCATTTTGTAGGCGAGGCCAGTGTCCTGGAAGTAGGGCTGCCCGAAACTCCACTGTAGTACACGCCTACGTCATCGCCAGCGAGAAAAAGCCGGCACAAAAAGGTCCGAAACAAGAACTGTGCTAAGCGTGGAAATAACCCATGAACTAGAAATGCTAGAGAGACAAAATTTGTACCTGACTCTGCCTTGGATATCCCTGCTTCCGAAAAGCAAACTTTTAGGGTCGCGGGGGGCAAGCTTCATACCGGAAATGACCAGCAGGTGGGGCTACTCCGAACGCTCCTCAAAAGCATCCCTAATGGGATTGTTGTACACAGAGCTGTCAAAGAAACAAAGACAAAGTAAGGACGGTCAAATCACCCTCAGAATAATACAGGATTTTCACCAGTTGTACACCATTAGAAAGCCCGTCTCGAGGGCTCTCTCTTATGTGAGTTTCCTTAAGGTCACCATTTTGTAGGCGAGGCCAGCGTCCTGGAAGTAGGGCTGCCCGAAACTCCACTGTAGTACACGCCTACGTCATCGCCAGCGAGAAAAAGCCGGCACAAAAAGGTCCGAAACAAGAACTGTGCTAAGCGTGGAAATAACCCATGAACTAGAAATGCTAGAGAGACAAAATTTGTACCTGACTCTGCCTTGGATATCCCTGCTTCCGAAAATCAAACTTTTAGGGTCGCGGGGGGCAAGCTTCATACCGGAAATGACCAGCAGGTGGGGCTACTCCGAACGCTCCTCAAAAGCATCCCTAATGGGATTTTTTTACACAGAGCTGTCAAAGAAACAAAGACAAAGTAAGGACGGTCAAATCACCATCAGAATAATACAGGATTTTCACCAGTTGTACACCATTAGAAAGCCCGTCTCGAGGGCTCTCTCTTATGTGAGTTTCCTCAAGGTCACCATTTTGTAGGCGAGGCCAGCGGCCTGGAAGTAGGGCTGCCCGAAACTCCACTGTAGTACACGCCTACGTCATCGCCAGCGAGAAAAAGCCGGCACAAAAAGGTCCGAAACAAGAACTGTGCTAAGCGTGGAAATAACCCATGAACTAGAAATGCTAGAGAGACAAAATTTGTACCTGACTCTGCCTTGGATATCCCTGCTTCCGAAAATCAAACTTTTAGGGTCGCGGGGGGCAAGCTTCATACCGGAAATGACCAGCAGGTGGGGCTACTCCGAACGCTCCTCAAAAGCATCCCTAATGGGATTTTTTTACACAGAGCTGTCAAAGAAACAAAGACAAAGTAAGGACGGTCAAATCACCCTCAGAATAATACAGGATTTTCACCAGTTGTACACCATTAGAAAGCCCGTCTCGAGGGCTCTCTCTTATGTGAGTTTCCTCAAGGTCACCATTTTGTAGGCGAGGCCAGCGTCCTGGAAGTAGGGCTGCCCGAAACTCCACTGTAGTACACGCCTACGTCATCGCCAGCGAGAAAAAGCCGGCACAAAAAGGTCCGAAACAAGAACTGTGCTAAGCGTGGAAATAACTCATGAACTAGAAATGCTAGAGAGACAAAATTTGTACCTGACTCTGCCTTGGATATCCCTGCTTCCGAAAATCAAACTTTTAGGGTCGCGGGGGGCAAGCTTCATACCGGAAATGACCAGCAGGTGGGGCTACTCCGAACGCTCCTCAAAAGCATCCCTAATGGGATTTTTGTTCACAGAGCTGTCAAAAAACAAAGACAAAGTAAGGACGGTCAAATCACTCTCAGAATAATACAGGATTTTCACCAGTTGAACACCATTAGAAAGCCCGTCTCGAGGGCTCTCTCTTATGTGAGTTTCTTCAAGGTCACCATTTTGTAGGCGAGGCCAGCGTCCTGGAAGTAGGGCTGCCCGAAACTCCACTGTAGTACACGCCTACGTCATCGCCAGCGAGAAAAAGCCGGCACAAAAAGGTCCGAAACAAGAACTGTGCTAAGCGTGGAAATAACCCATGAACTAGAAATGCTAGAGAGACAAAATTTGTACCTGACTCTGCCTTGGATATCCTTGCTTCCGAAAATCAAACTTTTAGGGTCGCGGGGGGCAAGCTTCATACCGGAAACGACCAGCAGGTGTGGCTACTCCGAACGCTCCTCAAAAGCATCCCTAATGGGATTTTTGTACACAGAGCTGTCAAAGAAACAAAGACAAAGTACGGACGGTCAAATCACCCTCAGAATAATACAGGATTTTCACCAGTTGTACACCATTAGAAAGCCCGTCTCGAGGGCTCTCTCTTATGTGAGTTTCCTCAAGGTCACCATTTTGTAGGCGAGGCCAGCGTCCTGGAAGTAGGGCTGCCCGAAACTCCACTGTAGTACACGCCTACGTCATCGCCAGCGAGAAAAAGCCGGCACAAAAAGGTCCGAAACAAGAACTGTGCTAAGCGTGGAAATAACCCATGAACTAGAAATGCTAGAGAGACAAAATTTGTACCTGACTCTGCCTTGGATATCCTTGCTTCCGAAAATCAAACTTTTAGGGTCGCGGGGGGCAAGCTTCATACCGGAAACGACCAGCAGGTGGGGCTACTCCGAACGCTCCTCAAAAGCATCCCTAATGGGATTTTTGTACACAGAGCTGTCAAAGAAACAAAGACAAAGTACGGACGGTCAAATCACCCTCAGAATAATACAGGATTTTCACCAGTTGTACACCATTAGAAAGCCCGTCTCGAGGGCTCTCTCTTATGTGAGTTTCCTCAAGGTCACCATTTTGTAGGCGAGGCCAGTGTCCTGGAAGTAGGGCTGCCCGAAACTCCACTGTAGTACACGCCTACGTCATCGCCAGCGAGAAAAAGCCGGCACAAAAAGGTCCGAAACAAGAACTGTGCTAAGCGTGGAAATAACCCATGAACTAGAAATGCTAGAGAGACAAAATTTGTACCTGACTCTGCCTTGGATATCCCTGCTTCCGAAAATCAAACTTTTAGGGTCGCGGGGGCAAGCTTCATACCGGAAATGACCAGCAGGTGGGGCTACTCCGAACGCTCCTCAAAAGCATCCCTAATGGGATTGTTGTACACAGAGCTGTCAAAGAAACAAAGACAAAGTAAGGACGGTCAAATCACCCTCAGAATAATACAGGATTTTCACCAGTTGTACACCATTAGAAAGCCCGTCTCGAGGGCTCTCTCTTATGTGAGTTTCCTCAAGGTCACCATTTTGTAGGCGAGGCCAGCGTCCTGGAAGTAGGGCTGCCCGAAACTCCACTGTAGTACACGCCTACGTCATCGCCAGCGAGAAAAAGCCGGCACAAAAAGGTCCGAAACAAGAACTGTGCTAAGCGTGGAAATAACCCATGAACTAGAAATGCTAGAGAGACAAAATTTGTACCTGACTCTGCCTTGGATATCCTTGCTTCCGAAAATCAAACTTTTAGGGTCGCGGGGGGCAAGCTTCATACCGGAAACGACCAGCAGGTGGGGCTACTCCGAACGCTCCTCAAAAGCATCCCTAATGGGATTTTTGTACACAGAGCTGTCAAAGAAACAAAGACAAAGTACGGACGGTCAAATCACCCTCAGAATAATACAGGATTTTCACCAGTTGTACACCATTAGAAAGCCCGTCTCGAGGGCTCTCTCTTATGTGAGTTTCCTCAAGGTCACCATTTTGTAGGCGAGGCCAGTGTCCTGGAAGTAGGGCTGCCCGAAACTCCACTGTAGTACACGCCTACGTCATCGCCAGCGAGAAAAAGCCGGCACAAAAAGGTCCGAAACAAGAACTGTGCTAAGCGTGGAAATAACCCATGAACTAGAAATGCTAGAGAGACAAAATTTGTACCTGACTCTGCCTTGGATATCCCTGCTTCCGAAAATCAAACTTTTAGGGTCGCGGGGGGCAAGCTTCATACCGGAAATGACCAGCAGGTGGGGCTACTCCGAACGCTCCTCAAAAGCATCCCTAATGGGATTTTTTTACACAGAGCTGTCAAAGAAACAAAGACAAAGTAAGGACGGTCAAATCACCATCAGAATAATACAGGATTTTCACCAGTTGTACACCATTAGAAAGCCCGTCTCGAGGGCTCTCTCTTATGTGAGTTTCCTCAAGGTCACCATTTTGTAGGCGAGGCCAGCGGCCTGGAAGTAGGGCTGCCCGAAACTCCACTGTAGTACACGCCTACGTCATCGCCAGCGAGAAAAAGCCGGCACAAAAAGGTCCGAAACAAGAACTGTGCTAAGCGTGGAAATAACCCATGAACTAGAAATGCTAGAGAGACAAAATTTGTACCTGACTCTGCCTTGGATATCCCTGCTTCCGAAAATCAAACTTTTAGGGTCGCGGGGGGCAAGCTTCATACCGGAAATGTCCAGCAGGTGGGGCTACTCCGAACGCTCCTCAAAAGCATCCCTAATGGGATTTTTTTACACAGAGCTGTCAAAGAAACAAAGACAAAGTAAGGACGGTCAAATCACCCTCAGAATAATACAGGATTTTCACCAGTTGTACACCATTAGAAAGCCCGTCTCGAGGGCTCTCTCTTATGTGAGTTTCCTCAAGGTCACCATTTTGTAGGCGAGGCCAGCGTCCTGGAAGTAGGGCTGCCCGAAACTCCACTGTAGTACATGCCTACGTCATCGCCAGCGAGAAAAAGCCGGCACAAAAAGGTCCGAAACAAGAACTGTGCTAAGCGTGGAAATAACTCATGAACTAGAAATGCTAGAGAGACAAAATTTGTACCTGACTCTGCCTTGGATATCCCTGCTTCCGAAAATCAAACTTTTAGGGTCGCGGGGGGCAAGCTTCATACCGGAAATGACCAGCAGGTGGGGCTACTCCGAACGCTCCTCAAAAGCATCCCTAATGGGATTTTTGTTCACAGAGCTGTCAAAAAACAAAGACAAAGAAAGGACGGTCAAATCACTCTCAGAATAATACAGGATTTTCACCAGTTGAACACCATTAGAAAGCCCGTCTCGAGGGCTCTCTCTTATGTGAGTTTCTTCAAGGTCACCATTTTGTAGGCGAGGCCAGCGTCCTGGAAGTAGGGCTGCCCGAAACTCCACTGTAGTACACGCCTACGTCATCGCCAGCGAGAAAAAGCCGGCACAAAAAGGTCCGAAACAAGAACTGTGCTAAGCGTGGAAATAACCCATGAACTAGAAATGCTAGAGAGACAAAATTTGTACCTGACTCTGCCTTGGATATCCTTGCTTCCGAAAATCAAACTTTTAGGGTCGCGGGGGGCAAGCTTCATACCGGAAACGACCAGCAGGTGTGGCTACTCCGAACGCTCCTCAAAAGCATCCCTAATGGGATTTTTGTACACAGAGCTGTCAAAGAAACAAAGACAAAGTACGGACGGTCAAATCACCCTCAGAATAATACAGGATTTTCACCAGTTGTACACCATTAGAAAGCCCGTCTCGAGGGCTCTCTCTTATGTGAGTTTCCTCAAGGTCACCATTTTGTAGGCGAGGCCAGCGTCCTGGAAGTAGGGCTGCCCGAAACTCCACTGTAGTACACGCCTACGTCATCGCCAGCGAGAAAAAGCCGGCACAAAAAGGTCCGAAACAAGAACTGTGCTAAGCGTGGAAATAACCCATGAACTAGAAATGCTAGAGAGACAAAATTTGTACCTGACTCTGCCTTGGATATCCCTGCTTCCGAAAATCAAACTTTTAGGGTCGCGGGGGGCAAGCTTCATACCGGAAATGACCAGCAGGTGGGGCTACTCCGAACGCTCCTCAAAAGCATCCCTAATGGGATTGTTGTACACAGAGCTGTCAAAGAAACAAAGACAAAGTAAGGACGGTCAAATCACCCTCAGAATAATACAGGATTTTCACCAGTTGTACACCATTAGAAAGCCCGTCTCGAGGGCTCTCTCTTATGTGAGTTTCCTCAAGGTCACCATTTTGTAGGCGAGGCCAGCGTCCTGGAAGTAGGGCTGCCCGAAACTCCACTGTAGTACACGCCTACGTCATCGCCAGCGAGAAAAAGCCGGCACAAAAAGGTCCGAAACAAGAACTGTGCTAAGCGTGGAAATAACCCATGAACTAGAAATGCTAGAGAGACAAAATTTGTACCTGACTCTGCCTTGGATATCCCTGCTTCCGAAAATCAAACTTTTAGGGTCGCGGGGGGCAAGCTTCATACCGGAAATGACCAGCAGGTGGGGCTACTCCGAACGCTCCTCAAAAGCATCACTAATGGGATTTTTGTACACAGAGCTGTCAAAGAAACAAAGACAAAGTACGGACGGTCAAATCACCCTCAGAATAATACAGGATTTTCACCAGTTGTACACCATTAGAAAGCCCGTCTCGAGGGCTCTCTCTTATGTGAGTTTCCTCAAGGTCACCATTTTGTAGGCGAGGCCAGCGTCCTGGAAGTAGGGCTGCCCGAAACTCCACTGTAGTACACGCCTACGTCATCGCCAGCGAGAAAAAGCCGGCACAAAAAGGTCCGAAACAAGAACTGTGCTAAGCGTGGAAATAACCCATGAACTAGAAATGCTAGAGAGACAAAATTTGTACCTGACTCTGCCTTGGATATCCCTGCTTCCGAAAATCAAACTTTTAGGGTCGCGGGGGGCAAGCTTCATACCGGAAATGACCAGCAGGTGGGGCTACTCCGAACGCTCCTCAAAAGCATCACTAATGGGATTTTTGTACACAGAGCTGTCAAAGAAACAAAGACAAAGTAAGGACGGTCAAATCACCCTCAGAATAATACAGGATTTTCACCAGTTGTACACCATTAGAAAGCCCGTCTCGAGGGCTCTCTCTTATGTGAGTTTCCTCAAGGTCACCATTTTGTAGGCGAGGCCAGCGTCCTGGAAGTAGGGCTGCCCGAAACTCCACTGTAGTACACGCCTACGTCATCGCCAGCGAGAAAAAGCCGGCACAAAAAGGTCCGAAACAAGTGCTGTGCTAAGCGTGGAAATAACCCATGAACTAGAAATGCTAGAGAGACAAAATTTGTACCTGACTCTGCCTTGGATATCCCTGCTTCCGAAAATCAAACTTTTAGGGTCGCGGGGGGCAAGCTTCATACCGGAAATGACCAGCAGGTGGGGCTACTCCGAACGCTCCTCAAAAGCATCCCTAATGGGATTTTTGTACACAGAGCTGTCAAAGAAACAAAGACAAAGTAAGGACGGTCAAATCACCCTCAGAATAATACAGGATTTTCACCAGTTGTACACCATTAGAAAGCCCGTCTCGAGGGCTCTCTCTTATGTGAGTTTCCTCAAGGTCACCATTTTGTAGGCGAGGCCAGCGTCCTGGAAGTAGGGCTGCCCGAAACTCCACTGTAGTACACGCCTACGTCATCGCCAGCGAGAAAAAGCCGGCACAAAAAGGTCCGAAACAAGAACTGTGCTAAGCGTGGAAATAACCCATGAACTAGAAATGCTAGAGAGACAAAATTTGTACCTGACTCTGCCTTGGATATCCCTGCTTCCGAAAATCAAACTTTTAGGGTCGCGGGGGGCAAGCTTCATACCGGAAATGACCAGCAGGTGGGGCTACTCCGAACGCTCCTCAAAAGCATCCCTAATGGGATTTTTGTACACAGAGCTGTCAAAGAAACAAAGACAAAGTAAGGACGGTCAAATCACCCTCAGAATAATACAGGATTTTCACCAGTTGAACACCATTAGAAAGCCCGTCTCGAGGGCTCTCTCTTATGTGAGTTTCTTCAAGGTCACCATTTTGTAGGCGAGGCCAGCGTCCTGGAAGTAGGGCTGCCCGAAACTCCACTGTAGTACACGCCTACGTCATCGCCAGCGAGAAAAAGCCGGCACAAAAAGGTCCGAAACAAGAACTGTGCTAAGCGTGGAAATAACCCATGAACTAGAAATGCTAGAGAGACAAAATTTGTACCTGACTCTGCCTTGGATATCCTTGCTTCCGAAAATCAAACTTTTAGGGTCGCGGGGGGCAAGCTTCATACCGGAAACGACCAGCAGGTGTGGCTACTCCGAACGCTCCTCAAAAGCATCCCTAATGGGATTTTTGTACACAGAGCTGTCAAAGAAACAAAGACAAAGTACGGACGGTCAAATCACCCTCAGAATAATACAGGATTTTCACCAGTTGTACACCATTAGAAAGCCCGTCTCGAGGGCTCTCTCTTATGTGAGTTTCCTCAAGGTCACCATTTTGTAGGCGAGGCCAGCGTCCTGGAAGTAGGGCTGCCCGAAACTCCACTGTAGTACACGCCTACGTCATCGCCAGCGAGAAAAAGCCGGCACAAAAAGGTCCGAAACAAGAACTGTGCTAAGCGTGGAAATAACCCATGAACTAGAAATGCTAGAGAGACAAAATTTGTACCTGACTCTGCCTTGGATATCCTTGCTTCCGAAAATCAAACTTTTAGGGTCGCGGGGGGCAAGCTTCATACCGGAAACGACCAGCAGGTGGGGCTACTCCGAACGCTCCTCAAAAGCATCCCTAATGGGATTTTTGTACACAGAGCTGTCAAAGAAACAAAGACAAAGTACGGACGGTCAAATCACCCTCAGAATAATACAGGATTTTCACCAGTTGTACACCATTAGAAAGCCCGTCTCGAGGGCTCTCTCTTATGTGAGTTTCCTCAAGGTCACCATTTTGTAGGCGAGGCCAGTGTCCTGGAAGTAGGGCTGCCCGAAACTCCACTGTAGTACACGCCTACGTCATCGCCAGCGAGAAAAAGCCGGCACAAAAAGGTCCGAAACAAGAACTGTGCTAAGCGTGGAAATAACCCATGAACTAGAAATGCTAGAGAGACAAAATTTGTACCTGACTCTGCCTTGGATATCCCTGCTTCCGAAAATCAAACTTTTAGGGTCGCGGGGGCAAGCTTCATACCGGAAATGACCAGCAGGTGGGGCTACTCCGAACGCTCCTCAAAAGCATCCCTAATGGGATTGTTGAACACAGAGCTGTCAAAGAAACAAAGACAAAGTAAGGACGGTCAAATCACCCTCAGAATAATACAGGATTTTCACCAGTTGTACACCATTAGAAAGCCCGTCTCGAGGGCTCTCTCTTATGTGAGTTTCCTCAAGGTCACCATTTTGTAGGCGAGGCCAGCGTCCTGGAAGTAGGGCTGCCCGAAACTCCACTGTAGTACACGCCTACGTCATCGCCAGCGAGAAAAAGCCGGCACAAAAAGGTCCGAAACAAGAACTGTGCTAAGCGTGGAAATAACCCATGAACTAGAAATGCTAGAGAGACAAAATTTGTACCTGACTCTGCCTTGGATATCCTTGCTTCCGAAAATCAAACTTTTAGGGTCGCGGGGGGCAAGCTTCATACCGGAAACGACCAGCAGGTGGGGCTACTCCGAACGCTCCTCAAAAGCATCCCTAATGGGATTTTTGTACACAGAGCTGTCAAAGAAACAAAGACAAAGTACGGACGGTCAAATCACCCTCAGAATAATACAGGATTTTCACCAGTTGTACACCATTAGAAAGCCCGTCTCGAGGGCTCTCTCTTATGTGAGTTTCCTCAAGGTCACCATTTTGTAGGCGAGGCCAGTGTCCTGGAAGTAGGGCTGCCCGAAACTCCACTGTAGTACACGCCTACGTCATCGCCAGCGAGAAAAAGCCGGCACAAAAAGGTCCGAAACAAGAACTGTGCTAAGCGTGGAAATAACCCATGAACTAGAAATGCTAGAGAGACAAAATTTGTACCTGACTCTGCCTTGGATATCCCTGCTTCCGAAAATCAAACTTTTAGGGTCGCGGGGGGCAAGCTTCATACCGGAAATGACCAGCAGGTGGGGCTACTCCGAACGCTCCTCAAAAGCATCCCTAATGGGATTGTTGTACACAGAGCTGTCAAAGAAACAAAGACAAAGTAAGGACGGTCAAATCACCCTCAGAATAATACAGGATTTTCACCAGTTGTACACCATTAGAAAGCCCGTCTCGAGGGCTCTCTCTTATGTGAGTTTCCTTAAGGTCACCATTTTGTAGGCGAGGCCAGCGTCCTGGAAGTAGGGCTGCCCGAAACTCCACTGTAGTACACGCCTACGTCATCGCCAGCGAGAAAAAGCCGGCACAAAAAGGTCCGAAACAAGAACTGTGCTAAGCGTGGAAATAACCCATGAACTAGAAATGCTAGAGAGACAAAATTTGTACCTGACTCTGCCTTGGATATCCCTGCTTCCGAAAATCAAACTTTTAGGGTCGCGGGGGGCAAGCTTCATACCGGAAATGACCAGCAGGTGGGGCTACTCCGAACGCTCCTCAAAAGCATCCCTAATGGGATTTTTTTACACAGAGCTGTCAAAGAAACAAAGACAAAGTAAGGACGGTCAAATCACCATCAGAATAATACAGGATTTTCACCAGTTGTACACCATTAGAAAGCCCGTCTCGAGGGCTCTCTCTTATGTGAGTTTCCTCAAGGTCACCATTTTGTAGGCGAGGCCAGCGGCCTGGAAGTAGGGCTGCCCGAAACTCCACTGTAGTACACGCCTACGTCATCGCCAGCGAGAAAAAGCCGGCACAAAAAGGTCCGAAACAAGAACTGTGCTAAGCGTGGAAATAACCCATGAACTAGAAATGCTAGAGAGACAAAATTTGTACCTGACTCTGCCTTGGATATCCCTGCTTCCGAAAATCAAACTTTTAGGGTCGCGGGGGGCAAGCTTCATACCGGAAATGACCAGCAGGTGGGGCTACTCCGAACGCTCCTCAAAAGCATCCCTAATGGGATTTTTTTACACAGAGCTGTCAAAGAAACAAAGACAAAGTAAGGACGGTCAAATCACCCTCAGAATAATACAGGATTTTCACCAGTTGTACACCATTAGAAAGCCCGTCTCGAGGGCTCTCTCTTATGTGAGTTTCCTCAAGGTCACCATTTTGTAGGCGAGGCCAGCGTCCTGGAAGTAGGGCTGCCCGAAACTCCACTGTAGTACACGCCTACGTCATCGCCAGCGAGAAAAAGCCGGCACAAAAAGGTCCGAAACAAGAACTGTGCTAAGCGTGGAAATAACTCATGAACTAGAAATGCTAGAGAGACAAAATTTGTACCTGACTCTGCCTTGGATATCCCTGCTTCCGAAAATCAAACTTTTAGGGTCGCGGGGGGCAAGCTTCATACCGGAAATGACCAGCAGGTGGGGCTACTCCGAACGCTCCTCAAAAGCATCCCTAATGGGATTTTTGTTCACAGAGCTGTCAAAAAACAAAGACAAAGAAAGGACGGTCAAATCACTCTCAGAATAATACAGGATTTTCACCAGTTGAACACCATTAGAAAGCCCGTCTCGAGGGCTCTCTCTTATGTGAGTTTCTTCAAGGTCACCATTTTGTAGGCGAGGCCAGCGTCCTGGAAGTAGGGCTGCCCGAAACTCCACTGTAGTACACGCCTACGTCATCGCCAGCGAGAAAAAGCCGGCACAAAAAGGTCCGAAACAAGAACTGTGCTAAGCGTGGAAATAACCCATGAACTAGAAATGCTAGAGAGACAAAATTTGTACCTGACTCTGCCTTGGATATCCTTGCTTCCGAAAATCAAACTTTTAGGGTCGCGGGGGGCAAGCTTCATACCGGAAACGACCAGCAGGTGTGGCTACTCCGAACGCTCCTCAAAAGCATCCCTAATGGGATTTTTGTACACAGAGCTGTCAAAGAAACAAAGACAAAGTACGGACGGTCAAATCACCCTCAGAATAATACAGGATTTTCACCAGTTGTACACCATTAGAAAGCCCGTCTCGAGGGCTCTCTCTTATGTGAGTTTCCTCAAGGTCACCATTTTGTAGGCGAGGCCAGCGTCCTGGAAGTAGGGCTGCCCGAAACTCCACTGTAGTACACGCCTACGTCATCGCCAGCGAGAAAAAGCCGGCACAAAAAGGTCCGAAACAAGAACTGTGCTAAGCGTGGAAATAACCCATGAACTAGAAATGCTAGAGAGACAAAATTTGTACCTGACTCTGCCTTGGATATCCCTGCTTCCGAAAATCAAACTTTTAGGGTCGCGGGGGGCAAGCTTCATACCGGAAATGACCAGCAGGTGGGGCTACTCCGAACGCTCCTCAAAAGCATCCCTAATGGGATTGTTGTACACAGAGCTGTCAAAGAAACAAAGACAAAGTAAGGACGGTCAAATCACCCTCAGAATAATACAGGATTTTCACCAGTTGTACACCATTAGAAAGCCCGTCTCGAGGGCTCTCTCTTATGTGAGTTTCCTCAAGGTCACCATTTTGTAGGCGAGGCCAGCGTCCTGGAAGTAGGGCTGCCCGAAACTCCACTGTAGTACACGCCTACGTCATCGCCAGCGAGAAAAAGCCGGCACAAAAAGGTCCGAAACAAGAACTGTGCTAAGCGTGGAAATAACCCATGAACTAGAAATGCTAGAGAGACAAAATTTGTACCTGACTCTGCCTTGGATATCCCTGCTTCCGAAAATCAAACTTTTAGGGTCGCGGGGGGCAAGCTTCATACCGGAAATGACCAGCAGGTGGGGCTACTCCGAACGCTCCTCAAAAGCATCACTAATGGGATTTTTGTACACAGAGCTGTCAAAGAAACAAAGACAAAGTACGGACGGTCAAATCACCCTCAGAATAATACAGGATTTTCACCAGTTGTACACCATTAGAAAGCCCGTCTCGAGGGCTCTCTCTTATGTGAGTTTCCTCAAGGTCACCATTTTGTAGGCGAGGCCAGCGTCCTGGAAGTAGGGCTGCCCGAAACTCCACTGTAGTACACGCCTACGTCATCGCCAGCGAGAAAAAGCCGGCACAAAAAGGTCCGAAACAAGAACTGTGCTAAGCGTGGAAATAACCCATGAACTAGAAATGCTAGAGAGACAAAATTTGTACCTGACTCTGCCTTGGATATCCCTGCTTCCGAAAATCAAACTTTTAGGGTCGCGGGGGGCAAGCTTCATACCGGAAATGACCAGCAGGTGGGGCTACTCCGAACGCTCCTCAAAAGCATCACTAATGGGATTTTTGTACACAGAGCTGTCAAAGAAACAAAGACAAAGTAAGGACGGTCAAATCACCCTCAGAATAATACAGGATTTTCACCAGTTGTACACCATTAGAAAGCCCGTCTCGAGGGCTCTCTCTTATGTGAGTTTCCTCAAGGTCACCATTTTGTAGGCGAGGCCAGCGTCCTGGAAGTAGGGCTGCCCGAAACTCCACTGTAGTACACGCCTACGTCATCGCCAGCGAGAAAAAGCCGGCACAAAAAGGTCCGAAACAAGTGCTGTGCTAAGCGTGGAAATAACCCATGAACTAGAAATGCTAGAGAGACAAAATTTGTACCTGACTCTGCCTTGGATATCCCTGCTTCCGAAAATCAAACTTTTAGGGTCGCGGGGGGCAAGCTTCATACCGGAAATGACCAGCAGGTGGGGCTACTCCGAACGCTCCTCAAAAGCATCCCTAATGGGATTTTTGTACACAGAGCTGTCAAAGAAACAAAGACAAAGTAAGGACGGTCAAATCACCCTCAGAATAATACAGGATTTTCACCAGTTGTACACCATTAGAAAGCCCGTCTCGAGGGCTCTCTCTTATGTGAGTTTCCTCAAGGTCACCATTTTGTAGGCGAGGCCAGCGTCCTGGAAGTAGGGCTGCCCGAAACTCCACTGTAGTACACGCCTACGTCATCGCCAGCGAGAAAAAGCCGGCACAAAAAGGTCCGAAACAAGAACTGTGCTAAGCGTGGAAATAACCCATGAACTAGAAATGCTAGAGAGACAAAATTTGTACCTGACTCTGCCTTGGATATCCCTGCTTCCGAAAATCAAACTTTTAGGGTCGCGGGGGGCAAGCTTCATACCGGAAATGACCAGCAGGTGGGGCTACTCCGAACGCTCCTCAAAAGCATCCCTAATGGGATTTTTGTACACAGAGCTGTCAAAGAAACAAAGACAAAGTAAGGACGGTCAAATCACCCTCAGAATAATACAGGATTTTCACCAGTTGTACACCATTAGAAAGCCCGTCTCGAGGGCACTCTCTTATGTGAGTTTCCTCAAGGTCACCATTTTGTAGGCGAGGCCAGCGTCCTGGAAGTAGGGCTGCCCGAAACTCCACTGTAGTACACGCCTACGTCATCGCCAGCGAGAAAAAGCCGGCACAAAAAGGTCCGAAACAAGAACTGTGCTAAGCGTGGAAATAACCCATGAACTAGAAATGCTAGAGAGACAAAATTTGTTCCTGACTCTGCCTTGGATATCCCTGCTTCCGAAAATCAAACTTTTAGGGTCGCGGGGGGCAAGCTTCATACCGGAAATGACCAGCAGGTGGGGCTACTCCGAACGCTCCTCAAAAGCATCCCTAATGGTATTTTTGTACACAGAGCTTTCAAAGAAACAAAGACAAAGTAAGGACGGTCAAATCACCCTCAGAATAATACAGGATTTTCACCAGTTGTACACCATTAGAAAGCCCGTCTCGAGGGCTCTCTCTTATGTGAGTTTCCTCAAAGTCACCATTTTGTAGGCGAGGCCAGCGTCCTGGAAGTAGGGCTGCCCGAAACTCCACTGTAGTACACGCCTACGTCATCGCCAGCGAGAAAAAGCCGGCACAAAAAGGTCCGAAACAAGAACTGTGCTAAGCGTGGAAATAACCCATGAACTAGAAATGCTAGAGAGACAAAATTTGTATCTGACTCTGCCTTGGATATCCCTGCTTCCGAAAATCAAACTTTTAGGGTCGCGGGGGGCAAGCTTCATACCGGAAATGACCAGCAGGTGGGGCTACTCCGAACGCTCCTCAAAAGCATCCCTAATGGGATTGTTGTACACAGAGCTGTCAAAGAAACAAAGACAAAGTAAGGACGGTCAAATCACCCTCAGAATAATACAGGATTTTCACCAGTTGTACACCATTAGAAAGCCCGTCTTGAGGGCTCTCTCTTATGTGAGTTTCCTCAAGGTCACCATTTTGTAGGCGAGGCCAGCGTCCTGGAAGTAGGGCTGCCCGAAACTCCACTGTAGTACACGCCTACGTCATCGCCAGCGAGAAAAAGCCGGCACAAAAAGGTCCGAAACAAGAACTGTGCTAAGCGTGGAAATAACCCATGAACTAGAAATGCTAGAGAGACAAAATTTGTACCTGACTCTGCCTTGGATATCCCTGCTTCCGAAAATCAAACTTTTAGGGTCGCGGGGGGCAAGCTTCATACCGGAAATGACCAGCAGGTGGGGCTACTCCGAACGCTCCTCAAAAGCATCACTAATGGGATTTTTGTACACAGAGCTGTCAAAGAAACAAAGACAAAGTACGGACGGTCAAATCACCCTCAGAATAATACAGGATTTTCACCAGTTGTACACCATTAGAAAGCCCGTCTCGAGGGCTCTCTCTTATGTGAGTTTCCTCAAGGTCACCATTTTGTAGGCGAGGCCAGCGTCCTGGAAGTAGGGCTGCCCGAAACTCCACTGTAGTACACGCCTACGTCATCGCCAGCGAGAAAAAGCCGGCACAAAAAGGTCCGAAACAAGAACTGTGCTAAGCGTGGAAATAACCCATGAACTAGAAATGCTAGAGAGACAAAATTTGTACCTGACTCTGCCTTGGATATCCCTGCTTCCGAAAATCAAACTTTTAGGGTCGCGGGGGGCAAGCTTCATACCGGAAATGACCAGCAGGTGGGGCTACTCCGAACGCTCCTCAAAAGCATCCCTAATGGGATTTTTGTACACAGAGCTGTCAAAGAAACAAAGACAAAGTAAGGACGGTCAAATCACCCTCAGAATAATACAGGATTTTCACCAGTTGTACACCATTAGAAAGCCCGTCTCGAGGGCTCTCTCTTATGTGAGTTTCCTCAAGGTCACCATTTTGTAGGCGAGGCCAGCGTCCTGGAAGTAGGGCTGCCCGAAACTCCACTGTAGTACACGCCTACGTCATCGCCAGCGAGAAAAAGCCGGCACAAAAAGGTCCGAAACAAGAACTGTGCTAAGCGTGGAAATAACCCATGAACTAGAAATGCTAGAGAGACAAAATTTGTACCTGACTCTGCCTTGGATATCCCTGCTTCCGAAAATCAAACTTTTAGGGTCGCGGGGGGCAAGCTTCATACCGGAAATGACCAGCAGGTGGGGCTACTCCGAACGCTCCTCAAAAGCATCCCTAATGGGATTTTTGTACACAGAGCTGTCAAAGAAACAAAGACAAAGTAAGGACGGTCAAATCACCCTCAGAATAATACAGGATTTTCACCAGTTGTACACCATTAGAAAGCCCGTCTCGAGGGCTCTCTCTTATGTGAGTTTCCTCAAGGTCACCATTTTGTAGGCGAGGCCAGCGTCCTGGAAGTAGGGCTGCCCGAAACTCCACTGTAGTACACGCCTACGTCATCGCCAGCGAGAAAAAGCCGGCACAAAAAGGTCCGAAACAAGAACTGTGCTAAGCGTGGAAATAACCCATGAACTAGAAATGCTAGAGAGACAAAATTTGTACCTGACTCTGCCTTGGATATCCCTGCTTCCGAAAATCAAACTTTTAGGGTCGCGGGGGGCAAGCTTCATACCGGAAATGACCAGCAGGTGGGGCTACTCCGAACGCTCCTCAAAAGCATCCCTAATGGGATTTTTGTACACAGAGCTGTCAAAGAAACAAAGACAAAGTAAGGACGGTCAAATCACCCTCAGAATAATACAGGATTTTCACCAGTTGTACACCATTAGAAAGCCCGTCTCGAGGGCTCTCTCTTATGTGAGTTTCCTCAAGGTCACCATTTTGTAGGCGAGGCCAGCGTCCTGGAAATAGGGCTGCCCGAAACTCCACTGTAGTACACGCCTACGTAATCGCCAGTGAGAAAAAGCCGTCACAAAAAGGTCCGAAACAAGAACTGTGCTAAGCGTGGAAATAACCCATGAACTAGAAATGCTAGAGAGACAAAATTTGTACCTGACTCTGCCTTGGATATCCCTGCTTCCGAAAATCAAACTTTTAGGGTCGCGGGGGGCAAGCTTCATACCGGAAATGACCAGCAGGTGGGGCTACTCCGAACGCTCCTCAAAAGCATCCCTAATGGGATTTTTGTACACAGAGCTGTCAAAGAAACAAAGACAAAGTAAGGACGGTCAAATCACCCTCAGAATAATACAGGATTTTCACCAGTTGTACACCATTAGAAAGCCCGTCTCGAGGGCTCTCTCTTATGTGAGTTTCTACAAGGTCACCATTTTGTAGGCGAGGCCAGCGTCCTGGAAGTAGGGCTGCCCGAAACTCCACTGTAGTACACGCCTACGTCATCGCCAGCGAGAAAAAGCCGGCACAAAAAGGTCCGAAACAAGAACTGTGCTAAGCGTGGAAATAACCCATGAACTAGAAATGCTAGAGAGACAAAATTTGTACCTGACTCTGCCTTGGATATCCCTGCTTCCGAAAATCAAACTTTTAGGGTCGCGGGGGGCAAGCTTCATACCGGAAATGACCAGAAGGTGGGGCTACTCCGAACGCTCCTCAAAAGCATCCCTAATGGGATTTTTGTACACAGAGCTGTCAAAGAAACAAAGACAAAGTAAGGACGGTCAAATCACCCTCAGAATAATACAGGATTTTCACCAGTTGTACACCATTAGAAAGCCCGTATCGAGGGTTCTCACTTATGTGAGTTTCCTCAAGGTCACCATTTTGTAGGCGAGGCCAGCGTCCTGGAAGTAGGGCTGCCCGAAACTTCACTGTAGTACACGCCTACGTCATCGCCAGCGAGAAAAAGCCAGCACAAAAAGGTCCGAAACAAGAACTGTGCTAAGCGTGGAAATAACTCATGAACTAGAAATGCTAGAGAGACAAAATTTGTACCTGACTCTGCCTTGGATATCCCTGCTTCCGAAAATCAAACTTTTAGGGTCGCGGGGGGCAAGCTTCATACCGGAAATGACCAGCAGGTGGGGCTACTCCGAACGCTCCTCAAAAGCATCCACAATGGGATTTTTGTACACAGAGCTGTCAAAGAAACAAAGACAAAGTAAGGACGGTCAAATCACCCTCAGAATAATACAGGATTTTCACCAGTTGTACACCATTAGAAAGCCCGTCTCGAGGGCTCTCTCTTATGTGAGTTTCCTCAAGGTCACCATTTTGTAGGCGAGGCCAGCGTCCTGGAAGTAGGGCTGCCCGAAACTCCACTGTAGTACACGCCTACGTCATCGCCAGCGAGAAAAAGCCGGCACAAAAAGGTCCGAAACAAGAACTGTGCTAAGCGTGGAAAAAACCCATGAACTAGAAATGCTAGAGAGACAAAATTTGTACCTGACTCTGCCTTGGATATCCCTGCTTCCGAAAATCAAACTTTTAGGGTCGCGGGGGGCAAGCTTCATACCGGAAATGACCAGCAGGTGGGGCTACTCCGAACGCTCCTCAAAAGCATCCCTAATGGGATTTTTGTACACAGAGCTGTCAAAGAAACGAAGACAAAGTAAGGACGGTCAAATCACCCTCAGAATAATACAGGATTTTCACCAGTTGTACACCATTAGAAAGCCCGTCTCGAGGGCTCTCTCTTATGTGAGTTTCCTCAAGGTCACCATTTTGTAGGCGAGGCCAACGTCCTGGAAGTAGGGCTGCCCGAAACTCCACTGTAGTACACGCCTACGTCATCGCCAGCGAGAAAAAGCCGGCACAAAAAGGTCCGAAACAAGAACTGTGCTAAGCGTGGAAATAACTCATGAACTAGAAATGCTAGAGAGACAAAATGTGTACCTGACTCTGCCTTGGATATCCCTGCTTCCGAAAATCAAACTTTTAGGGTCGCGGGGGGCAAGCTTCATACCGGAAATGACCAGCAGGTGGGGCTACTCCGAACGCTCCTCAAAAGCATCCCTAATGGGATTTTTGTACACAGAGCTGTCAAAGAAACAAAGACAAAGTAAGGACGGTCAAATCACCCTCAGAATAATACAGGATTTTCACCAGTTGTACACCATTAGAAAGCCCATCTCGAGGGCTCTCTCTTATGTGAGTTTCCTCAAGGTCACCATTTTGTAGGCGAGGCCAGCGTCCTGGAAGTAGGGCTGCCCGAAACTCCACTGTAGTACACGCCTACGTCATCGCCAGCGAGAAAAAGCCGGCACAAAAAGGTCCGAAACAAGAACTGTGCTAAGCGTGGAAATAACTCATGAACTAGAAATGCTAGAGAGACAAAATTTGTACCTGACTCTGCCTTGGATATCCCTGCTTCCGAAAATCAAACTTTAAGGGTCGCGGGGGGCAAGCTTCATACCGGAAATGACCAGCAGGTGGGGCAACTCCGAACGCTCCTCAAAAGCATCCCTAATGGGATTTTTGTACACAGAGCTGTCAAAGAAACAAAGACAAAGTAAGGACGGTCAAATCACCCTCAGAATAATACAGGATTTTCACCAGTTGTACACCATTAGAAAGCCCGTCTCGAGGGCTCTCTCTTATGTGAGTTTCCTCAAGGTCACCATTTTGTAGGCGAGGCCAGCGTCCTGGAAGTAGGGCTGCACGAAACTCCACTGTAGTACACGCCTACGTCATCGCCAGCGAGAAAAAGCCGGCACAAAAAGGTCCGAAACAAGAACTGTGCTAAGCGTGGAAAAAACCCATGAACTAGAAATGCTAGAGAGACAAAATTTGTACCTGACTCTGCCTTGGATATCCCTGCTTCCGAAAATCAAACTTTTAGGGTCGCGGGGGCAAGCTTCATACCGGAAATGACCAGCAGGTGGGGCTACTCCGAACGCTCCTCAAAAGCATCCCTAATGGGATTTTTGTACACAGAGCTGTCAAAGAAACAAAGACAAAGTAAGGACGGTCAAATCACCCTCAGAATAATACAGGATTTTCACCAGTTGTACACCATTAGAAAGCCCGTCTCGAGGGCTCTCTCTTATGTGAGTTTCCTCAAGGTCACCATTTTGTAGGCGAGGCCAGCGTCCTGGAAGTAGGGCTGCCCGAAACTCCACTGTAGTACACGCCTACGTCATCGCCAGCGAGAAAAAGCCGGCACAAAAAGGTCCGAAACAAGAACTGTGCTAAGCGTGGAAATAACTCATGAACTAGAAATGCTAGAGAGACAAAATTTGTACCTGACTCTGCCTTGGATATCCCTGCTTCCGAAAATCAAACTTTTAGGGTCGCGGGGGGCAAGCTTCATACCGGAAATGACCAGCAGGTGGGGCTACTCCGAACGCTCCTCAAAAGCATCCCTAATGGGATTTTTGTACACAGAGCTGTCAAAGAAACAAAGACAAAGTAAGGACGGTCAAATCACCCTCAGAATAATACAGGATTTTCACCAGTTGTACACCATTAGAAAGCCCGTCTCCAGGGCTCTCTCTTATGTGAGTTTCCTCAAGGTCACCATTTTGTAGGCGAGGCCAGAGTCCTGGAAGTAGGGCTGCCCGAAACTCCACTGTAGTACACGCCTACGTCATCGCCAGCGAGAAAAAGCCGGCACAAAAAGGTCCGAAACAAGAACTGTGCTAAGCGTGGAAATAACCCATGAACTAGAAATGCTAGAGAGACAAAATTTGTACCTGACTCTGCCTTGGATATCCCTGCTTCCGAAAATCAAACTTTTAGGGTCGCGGGGGGCAAGCTTCATACCGAAAATGACCAGCAGGTGGGGCTACTCCGAACGCTCCTCAAAAGCATCCCTAATGGGATTTTTGTACACAGAGCTGTCAAAGAAACAAAGACAAAGTAAGGACGGTCAAATCACCCTCAGAATAATACAGGATTTTCACCAGTTGTACACCATTAGAAAGCCCGTCTCGAGGGCTCTCTCTTATGTGAGTTTCCTCAAGGTCACCATTTTGTAGGCGAGGCCAGCGTCCTGGAAGTAGGGCTGCCCGAAACTCCACTGTAGTACACGCCTACGTCATCGCCAGCGAGAAAAAGCCGGCACAAAAAGGTCCGAAACAAGAACTGTGCTAAGCGTGGAAATAACTCATGAACTAGAAATGCTAGAGAGACAAAATTTGTACCTGACTCTGCCTTGGATATCCCTGCTTCCGAAAATCAAACTTTTAGGGTCGCGGGGGGCAAGCTTCATACCGGAAATGACAAGCAGGTGGGGCTACTCCGAACGCTCCTCAAAAGCATCCCTAATGGGATTTTTTGTACACAGAGCTGTCAAAGAAACAAAGACAAAGTAAGGACGGTCAAATCACCCTCAGAATAATACAGGATTTTCACCAGTTGTACACCATTAGAAAGCCCGTCTCGAGGGCTCTCTCTTATGTGAGTTTCCTCTTGGTCACCATTTTGTAGGCGAGGCCAGCGTCCTGGAAGTAGGGCTGCCCGAAACTCCACTGTAGTACACGCCTACGTCATCGCCAGCGAGAAAAAGCCGGCACAAAAAGGTCCGAAACAAGAACTGTGCTAAGCGTGGAAATAACTCATGAACTAGAAATGCTAGAGAGACAAAATTTGTACCTGACTCTGCCTTGGATATCCCTGCTTCCGAAAATCAAACTTTTAGGGTCGCGGGGGGCAAGCTTCATACCGGAAATGACCAGCAGGTGGGGCTACTCCGAACGCTCCTCAAAAGCATCCCTAATGGGATTTTTTGTACACAGAGCTGTTAAAGAAACAAAGACAAAGTAAGGACGGTCAAATCACCCTCAGAATAATACAGGATTTTCACCAGTTGTACACCATTAGAATGCCCGTCTCGAGGGCTCTCTCTTATGTGAGTTTCCTCAAGGTCACCATTTTGTAGGCGAGGCCAGCGTCCTGGAAGTAGGGCTGCCCGAAACTCCACTGTAGTACACGCCTACGTCATCGCCAGCGAGAAAGAGCCGGCACAAAAAGGTCCGAAACAAGAACTGTGCTAAGCGTGGAAATAACTCATGAACTAGAAATGCTAGAGAGACAAAATTCGTACCTGACTCTGCCTTGGATATCCCTGCTTCCGAAAATCAAACTTTTAGGGTCGCGGGGGGCAAGCTTCATACCGGAAATGACCAGCAGGTGGGGCTACTCCGAACGCTCCTCAAAACCATCCCTAATGGGATTTTTGTACACAGAGCTGTCAAAGAAACAAAGACAAAGTAAGGACGGTCAAATCACCCTCAGAATAATACAGGATTTTCACCAGTTGTACACCATTAGAAAGCCCGTCTCGAGGGCTCTCTCTTATGTGAGTTTCCTCAAGGTCACCATTTTGTAGGCGAGGCCAGCGTCCTGGAAGTAGGGCTGCCCGAAACTCCACTGTAGTACACGCCTACGTCATCGCCAGCGAGAAAAAGCCGGCACAAAAAGGTCCGAAACAAGAACTGTGCTAAGCGTGGAAATAACTCATGAACTAGAAATGCTAGAGAGACAAAATTTGTACCTGACTCTGACTTGGATATCCCTGCTTCCGAAAATCAAACTTTTAGGGTCGCGGGGGGCAAGCTTCATATCGGAAATGACCAGCAGGTGGGGCTACTCCGAACGCTCCTCAAAAGATTCCTCAAGGTCACCATTTTGTAGGCGAGGCCAGCGTCCTGGAAGTAGGGCTGCCCGAAACTCCACTGTAGTACACGCCTACGTCATCGCCAGCGAGAAAAAGCCGGCACAAAAAGGTCCGAAACAAGAACTGTGCTAAGCGTGGAAATAACTCATGAACTAGAAATGCTAGAGAGACAAAATTTGTACCTGACTCTGCCTTGGATATCCCTGCTTCCGAAAGTCAAACTTTTAGGGTCGCGGGGGGCAAGCTTCATACCGGAAACGACCAGCAGGTGGGGCTACTCCGAACGCTCCTCAAAAGCATCCCTAATGGGATTTTTGTACACAGAGCTGTCAAAGAAACAAAGACAAAGTAAGGACGGTCAAATCACCCTCAGAATAATACAGGATTTTCACCAGTTGTACACCATTAGAAAGCCCGTCTCGAGGGCTCTCTCTTATGTGAGTTTCCTCAAGGTCACCATTTTGTAGGCGAGGCCAGCGTCCTGGAAGTAGGGCTGCCCGAAACTCCACTGTAGTACACGCCTACGTCATCGCCAGCTAGAAAAAGCCGGCACAAAAAGGTCCGAAACAAGAACTGTGCTAAGCGTGGAAATAACCCATGAACTAGAAATGCTAGAGAGACAAAATTCGTACCTGACTCTGCCTTGGATATCCCTGCTTCCGAAAATCAAACTTTTAGGGTCGCGGGGGGCAAGCTTCATACCGGAAATGACCAGCAGGTGGGGCTACTCCGAACGCTCCTCAAAAGCATCCCTAATGGGATTTTTTGTACACAGAGCTGTTAAAGAAACAAAGACAAAGTAAGGACGGTCAAATCACCCTCAGAATAATACAGGATTTTCACCAGTTGTACACCATTAGAATGCCCGTCTCGAGGGCTCTCTCTTATGTGAGTTTCCTCAAGGTCACCATTTTGTAGGCGAGGCCAGCGTCCTGGAAGTAGGGCTGCCCGAAACTCCACTGTAGTACACGCCTACGTCATCGCCAGCGAGAAAGAGCCGGCACAAAAAGGTCCGAAACAAGAACTGTGCTAAGCGTGGAAATAACTCATGAACTAGAAATGCTAGAGAGACAAAATTCGTACCTGACTCTGCCTTGGATATCCCTGCTTCCGAAAATCAAACTTTTAGGGTCGCGGGGGGCAAGCTTCATACCGGAAATGACCAGCAGGTGGGGCTACTCCGAACGCTCCTCAAAACCATCCCTAATGGGATTTTTGTACACAGAGCTGTCAAAGAAACAAAGACAAAGTAAGGACGGTCAAATCACCCTCAGAATAATACAGGATTTTCACCAGTTGTACACCATTAGAAAGCCCGTCTCGAGGGCTCTCTCTTATGTGAGTTTCCTCAAGGTCACCATTTTGTAGGCGAGGCCAGCGTCCTGGAAGTAGGGCTGCCCGAAACTCCACTGTAGTACACGCCTACGTCATCGCCAGCGAGAAAAAGCCGGCACAAAAAGGTCCGAAACAAGAACTGTGCTAAGCGTGGAAATAACTCATGAACTAGAAATGCTAGAGAGACAAAATTTGTACCTGACTCTGACTTGGATATCCCTGCTTCCGAAAATCAAACTTTTAGGGTCGCGGGGGGCAAGCTTCATATCGGAAATGACCAGCAGGTGGGGCTACTCCGAACGCTCCTCAAAAGATTCCTCAAGGTCACCATTTTGTAGGCGAGGCCAGCGTCCTGGAAGTAGGGCTGCCCGAAACTCCACTGTAGTACACGCCTACGTCATCGCCAGCGAGAAAAAGCCGGCACAAAAAGGTCCGAAACAAGAACTGTGCTAAGCGTGGAAATAACTCATGAACTAGAAATGCTAGAGAGACAAAATTTGTACCTGACTCTGCCTTGGATATCCCTGCTTCCGAAAGTCAAACTTTTAGGGTCGCGGGGGGCAAGCTTCATACCGGAAATGACCAGCAGGTGGGGCTACTCCGAACGCTCCTCAAAAGCATCCCTAATGGGATTTTTGTACACAGAGCTGTCAAAGAAACAAAGACAAAGTAAGGACGGTCAAATCACCCTCAGAATAATACAGGATTTTCACCAGTTGTACACCATTAGAAAGCCCGTCTCGAGGGCTCTCTCTTATGTGAGTTTCCTCAAGGTCACCATTTTGTAGGCGAGGCCAGCGTCCTGGAAGTAGGGCTGCCCGAAACTCCACTGTAGTACACGCCTACGTCATCGCCAGTGAGAAAAAGCCGGCACAAAAAGGTCCGAAACAAGAACTGTGCTAAGCGTGGAAATAACTCATGAACTAGAAATGCTAGAGAGACAAAATTTGTACCTGACTCTGCCTTGGATATCCCTGCTTCCGAAAATCAAACTTTTAGGGTCGCGGGGGGCAAGCTTCATACCGGAAATGACCAGCAGGTGGGGCTACTCCGAACGCACCTCAAAAGCATCCCTAATGGGATTTTTGTACACAGAGCTGTCAAAGAAACAGACAAAGTAAGGACGGTCAAATCACCCTCAGAAAAATACAGGATTTTCACCAGTTGTACACCATTAGAAAGCCCGTCTCGAGGGCTCTCTCTTATTTGAGTTTCCTCAAGGTCACCATTTTGTAGGCGAGGCCAGCGTCCTGGAAGTAGGGCTGCCCGAAACTCCACTGTAGTACACGCCTACGTCATCGCCAGCTAGAAAAAGCCGGCACAAAAAGGTCCGAAACAAGAACTGTGCTAAGCGTGGAAATAACTCATGAACTAGAAATGCTAGAGAGACAAAATTCGTACCTGACTCTGCCTTGGATATCCCTGCTTCCGAAAATCAAACTTTTAGGGTCGCGGGGGGCAAGCTTCATACCGGAAATGACCAGCAGGTGGGGCTACTCCGAACGCTCCTCAAAAGCATCCCTAATGGGATTTTTGTACACAGAGCTGTCAAAGAAACAAAGACAAAGTAAGGACGGTCAAATCACCCTCAGAATAATACAGGATTTTCACCAGTTGTACACCATTAGAAAGCCCGTCTCGAGGGCTCTCTCTTATGTGAGTTTCCTCAAGGTCACCATTTTGTAGGCGAGGCCAGCGTCCTGGAAGTAGGGCTGCCCGAAACTCCACTGTAGTACACGCCTACGTCATCGCCAGCGAGAAAAAGACGGCACAAAAAGGTCCGGAACAAGAACTGTGCTAAGCGTGGAAATAACTCATGAACTACAAATGCTAGAGAGACAAAATTTGTACCTGACTCTGCCTTGGATATCCCTCCTTCCGAAAATCAAACTTTTAGGGTCGCGGGGGGCAAGCTTTATACCGGAAATGACCAGCAGGTGGGGCTACTCCGAACGCTCCTCAAAAGCATCCCTAATGGGATTTGTGTACACAGAGCTGTCAAAGAAACAAAGACAAAGTAAGGACGGTCAAATCACCCTCAGAATAATACAGGATTTTCACCAGTTGTACACCATTAGAAAGC
This sequence comes from Pisaster brevispinus, assembly GCA_023634235.1. NCBI lineage: Eukaryota > Metazoa > Echinodermata > Asteroidea > Forcipulatida > Asteriidae > Pisaster > Pisaster brevispinus. The sequence continues at coordinate 12,312,821 of JAMKCF010000019.1, read as the reverse complement.
CCGTCTCGAGGGCTCTCTCTTATGTGAGTTTCCTCAAGGTCACCATTTTGTAGGCGAGGCCAGCGTCCTGGAAGTAGGGCTGCCCGAAACTCCACTGTAGTACACGCCTACGTCATCGCCAGCGAGAAAAAGCCGGCACAAAAAGGTCCGAAACAAGAACTGTGCTAAGCGTGGAAATAACTCATGAACTAGAAATGCTAGAGAGACAAAATTTGTACCTGACTCTGCCTTGAATATCCCTGCTTCCGAAAATCAAACTTTTAGGGTCGCAGAGGGCAAGCTTCATACCGGAAATGGCCTGCAAGCTTGGACACTCCGAAAATGCTTCAAAAGCTTCTTCAGTGGGATTTTGTACACAGAGCTGCAAAAAAAGAAAAAATACAAGGAGGGTCAAATCACACCCTTAACAACAACGGATTTGCTCAAGTTTTCCACCACTGGTAAGCCACGATTCAGGGCTCTCACCTCGATGTTGATCCGTGTCTCTAACGATTTTCTAGTCGGGGCGAGCGGCCCCGGAAAAGGGCTACAACCACCGGCAAATTAGCCCATGCGCCTTGGCCGAGCAACAACAAAGGCAAACACGTCCATCCGAAGAATGATTTGTAACAAACACCCGAGCTAAGTTTGAGAATAACTCATGAACTAGAAATGCTAGACAGACGAAAATTGAACCTGAGTGTGCCATGAATGTCACTGCATCTAAAAATCAGACTTCTTGGGCCGATGTGCACCATCTTCGTACCGGAAATGGCCTGCAAGCGGGAACACTCCGAAAGCGACTCAAAAGCATCTTCAGTGGGATTTTTGTACACAGAGCTGCACAAAAAAAGAAAGGAAATAAAATACAAGGAGGGTCAAATCACACCCATAACAACATCGGATTTGCCTAGATTTTCCACCACTAAAAAGCCACGATTCAGGGCTCTCACCTCCTCGTAAATTCGTGTCTCTGACGATTTTCTAGGCGGGGTGAGCGGCCCCGGATTAGGGCTTACAACCACCGGAAAATTAGCCCATGCGCCGGGGCCGAGCAACAGCAAAGCCAAGACATGTTTATCCGAAGAATGGTTTAAAACAACACCTGAGCTAAGTTTGAGAATAACTCATGAACTAGAAATGCTAGAGAGACGAATATTGTACCTGAGTGTGCCTTGAATATTACTGCACCCGAAAAATTAGACTTTTTTGGCCGCTGTGCACCATCTTCATACCGGAAATTGCCTGCAAGCAGGGACACTCTGAAGCGCTTCAAAAGCATCTTCAGTGGGATTTTGTACACAGATCTGAAAAAGAGAGAAATAAAATACAAGGAGGGTCAAATCACTTCAAGAATAACTTTGGAATTGAACAACTTTTGTACGATTCGAAAGCTATTTTTAAGGGCTATCTCCTCGTCGTGGTTCCTTGTCTCCGACGATGTTGTCGGCGGGGCGAGCGGCCACGGAGTAGGGCTACAACCACCGGCACATTAGCCCACCCACCGGGGCAGCGTATCAACAACAGCAAGAAATTTCCATCCGAAGAATGATTTGAAACAACATCTGAGCTAAGTTTGAGCAGAAGTCCTAAACTAGGAATGCTAGAGAGACAAAATTTGTACCTGATTGTGCTTGGGTATTCCCGCATCCGAAAACATATTTTCAGATCGGAAATACCCAGCAAGTGGGAATACTCCGAAAGCTCCACAAAATTATGTTCAACGGGACTGTTGTTTTTACACAAAACTAGCAAAGAGACAAACACAAAGTACGGACAGAGGGGCGGATCGCCACCCCCTTTTTCTTCAGGAAAAAAAATAAAATAAAATGGAGAGGGAGAAAAGCGGGAAAATTAATTACATACCTTTGTTTTTTTCAAAAAAGCTACTAATAACCCGTACCTCATACGTTTTGTTTCATTTGTGGACCACTTTTTATTTACTGACAGTCTTTGTCTCATGAGGAAATACTGTTTTTCACGCTGAACATAAGCGCGAAACGCCTGCACCTGCCGTGGCACTCTTTCATTCTGAATAAAAATGCTAACTTAATACTTTGATGTACTATAGAAAAAGCACCACAGAAGGAGTTACAACTCTCTGAGTTAAGAGGAAACATGATCAACGCTGCAAATACCATGCAGTCATTATGCTAATTAGATTGTGAACGCTGACACAAACGTCCACTTTGCGGTCAGCCAATTGTGGAACAAAGCCCATAGCGTTGCTTTTTGGGAAATCGGCGTGCGCAGAACCCCAAACCAGTAGTTCTGCTGAAAGAAGGTGTGGCAGGAAAACACTGTTCAGTCTTCAAATGTTTTGCTTTATGGTTTGGATTTGACTACGGTTGGCCACATCATCAATTAACATGTTCAAAAAGAAAAACCCACTCCCTTCCAAATGCACAATTTGTTGACTCCAAAAATTCATTAAAGTTGTATATATTTATGTCAGTTTTAACAAAATTCATAATTCTTGCACGAATTTTGAAGATTCAAAAGCAAAACATTTACGTATACTACAAATCTTCGCAATTGCGTGTCTCTTTAAGAACTAGGATGAACTGTACTCGACTGCGCTTGCGATAAAGTAATATTTGATGCAACATAACTACTTCATTTATTGTGGAAAAGCTTGCAGCGAAACGACGTCGGGAAAATGACGCAGCATTCTTCAACTCAGGACCCAAATGAGTTGCGGTTTACCAGTGTAAAATGGGGGTTGCACGACCTTTACACAGGGTTCGTGTGGCCCATTGGTGTTTATTGTTACTGCCCAACAGGTTCGAACTCCTTCCGTGGTCCTTTCTCTATGAATATGTTCTGCCCCAACTTGAAAATCGTCCCAACTATAGTTGGGACTGGTCCCAACTTGAGTGTTAGATAAATGGTATAGTTCAACATCGCACTGTTGCTAGCTAGCTAGCTGAAAGCAGATCCCGGCGAAGAGGTTCATGAGAAGAACATTTTTTTGCTGGAAGGTACGGGTATAGTTGGGGTGCCCCAACTATAGTTGGGATCGCAGTAAACGCAGAGCACCTCCCTTCATGAATAAACTAAAAACAATAAATAGAAAGTATGAAGTTATTAAGACTGCTTTATGCTAGTACCTGAGAATATTTACCTAATTTAATTCGAATTTTGGTTTTCCGAGAGAGGGGCCATCATCAGTCTATGCAGAGCTGAGACGCGGGTTTGAAAAAAAAGCATCTTTTTGTAATACTATTGTGCATACCGTCTGCAATAGTGACATAAAGCAATCCACGCTGGATCGATCACGGTTATCTTGCTGAGCTCTATGGGCGATCTCAACTATAGTTGACCAACAAAATTGTTTTCTCATGAACTCTTTTCTAAGAGAGATTGAAGTCAATTGTACTTGAAACTTTTAATAAGACACGGGCATCTTTTGAGAGGAACTAATTTTTAAAGGAACTTTAATTTCATGACTTATTTGCTGAAATACTATTCTATGTTCTCTTGATGGCGAAATATCACTTAACTTTCCATAGTACCCGCTTGGTATCGAAATATTGATCGAAAAGGTCCAATCCGGGGCTGAATTTCATTCACCCGCAGCGTGAGTCGACCATGCCACCTGTGTTAGTGCAATGTGCAAAGAAGTGTCTGGCTGGAAGGTCAGTATGCGGGCGCGGTAAATACAATGTGACTTTTACGGTGGCTGTTATCTACGGTGGCTGATATCGGCCAACAACAAAACACTTTTTTCAGTACGGCGTTTTAACGCCCTATACGGCGTTATAACGCCCTAATTTTACGGCGTTATAACGCCCTAATTTACGGCGTTACTGCGCCCTAATGTGGCGTTATAACGCCCTAATACGGCGTTCTAACGCCCTAATTTACGGCGTTATAACGCCGTACTTTAGGGCGTTTGTAAATTAGGGCGTTCTAATGCCGTAAACTAGGGCGTTATAACGCTGTAAATTAGGGCGTTATAACGCCGTAAAATTAGGGCGTTATAACGCCGTTAATGGCTTTTTAACGCTGTACTGAAAAAGTGTTTTGTTGTTGGCGGATATCAGCCACCGTATAAATCAGGCACCGTAGACTTTTATAGTATGAAAATCGGAAACTATTGAAAGATTAGTGAAGACATAGCATCGTATAACCATCGAAATCAGCGAATTGTTCGTATTTAAAAAGAGGGTAAATATCAGTTGTGCTTCTTTCAAACTAGTAATCATCAATTTTGCAGTTAGTAGACCTATACAGGGCTGGGGATGGGGAGGGGGGCTAGGTCTCTAGGCATATACCCTCACCTTGTCGTACATTAATGTTATTGTTGCTCGGTCGCGCCGTCACTGAAGACAAGCACAACTTGATCCTGAGAAAGATTAGGCCTATGTTTTACTTGTTAGTTTTAAGTACTCCTAGTTCTTTGTAGTAGCCTAACTAAACTTTATCATAGGGACCTAAGGTTAGGCTGAGACCTGTGAGTATTCCTTGCGGCCTAATTTTATGATTGATAGAATTGAACTTGTATAAAACATTTATGAATTGGTTTAGTTGCTAAATTAGTTCATAAACATGTAGCCATAGGGTTACCCTGGTCATTTTTGTTTACTTATTAAATTCATAGTTTTACTTGAATACATTGAGAACTCATTTAATGGCCTAATAAGCGATTTGTTCCTATCAGTAGAAGCATGTTTTGTGTTACATTCTAATTCTCAATTATATGACAACTAATAGAAAAGGAGACCATATTTGGTTAATTTTATCATATCGTTTGTCTCACCCAACACTTTTTTGTCCCTGAATTAATATTAATTGTAGCCTGCATTTTGATTTTATAACTCAGGATGGCTGATTCAATGACTCCCAACTCGAAAATGATGTTTAAATAATGATCTTGCTAAAGTAAAATTGGTTAAAGTGGTCAGATATTGCATGAGATCGCACCACAGAGCATCTACAATCCAAACTGTATCGGAGCATTTAAGCGGGCCCGGAACCCATGCCGTTAGGGCTTCGCGTTACGCGCTCGCAGACGCAACAAATTGCATTCACCATTTGCTGCTGGTTCATTTTCACGCCTACGCCCCCCAGTTTGGAAAATCCTGGATCCGCCCCATGGACAGGTAAATCACCTTCAAAATACTGCTGGATTTTCAGAAAGTTTGATATTTTTAGAAAGCCCGTCTGAAGAGCTCTCTGTTCGTTTTAGTTTTGTGGTTGTGATGAATTGTAAGACGACGCAAGCTGAAGGGCTACCCACCCAAGCAATTTTTAGAGGTCTGTATCTACAAATGGAGACAAGATATATAGCTACAAATTAATTTGAAGGGTATCTGGTATCCCATTAACTAAATTATACTGTCAAAAGTAGCACAGGTCATTTGTATATCAAGGTATAGGTCTTTAAAAACGGACATTTTAGCCTTTTTCGTCATTTTTGAGACCCCCTAGTGCCTAAGTGAAATGTCGGATTGCTTTTATATTACATTTGGTTATAAACTAGGTGCATATGTGTGACCTGATATAAGAATGGACCAATCACGCTTTTGATGGGTACTTGGCAGGGGTCTGATTATGGGTCCACCTATCAAAATGCCAAAAATTGCCCTTTTCAAGTGGTTATTTGACAACGTGGGACATTACTGACAGATTTACAAATTGTTCCAAATAACACTTTGTATCCAGTCTACTTGTGTGAGAAAATAAAACAGTTTCTTAACTGTTTTACGTAAAAAGAAATTGTGAATATGCCTAGATTAAGGTATTTGCTGTGTATGCAATTTAGTGACTGCACTTGTTTACAAAAGAGCCACAGAGCCTGGACTTCTGCAGGCATGGTTTGTACACTACGGAAGCGTAGTGCCGCCACATGAGTAAAAAAATCACGCTCTTATCATGTACGTGCACAATAACTATCATGTACGTACATGATAACATTATACATACATTATTTCTATCATGTATGTACACAATAACTCCAGACTTAATATCATGTACATAGACGTTAACTGTCAGGTTCGTACATGATAATTACCATGTATGTCATGTCTTAAGCCCGGTTCATACTTCCTGCGAACGCAAATGCGAAGCGAATATTGATGTCACAAATTCGCAACAAATAATTCGCAGCAGTTTAAATGTGCTCTGAAAACGGCCCTGTGACGTCAAAATTCGCTTCGCATTCGCATTCGCAGGAAGTATGAACCGGGCTTTACATGATATTGTGCAGCACCTCCATGCGAAAAAATACTCCCAAACAACCCCCAGATATACGCTTATATAATTATACAGAGATGATATATGAATAATTTACAATGGCAACGGAAACACAGCTTTGTTTGGATTTTATTAGGGTGTTAAACAGTTACCACCCAACATGTTTGGGAGTATTCTTTCGCATGGAGATGCTGCACAATATTGTATCAAACATGATAAGTGTGAAAGAGATCATGTACATTCACAATAATTCTCGCGTACATACACTGATAATTATCATGTACATACATGGTAATTATTATGTTAAAAGTCAATTTCAAGGGGCGGGGCTTAACTTTCAGGGGGTCGTATCTCAAAAATGTTGAGGAGCAAGATTCTAAAATTGTGCGTGTGTTCATGGCACCCATAGTGGATTGTTTAACAAAAATACTTGCAAAATCTGAGACGAAGCATGCCAAACTTTTCAGGATTTTACGTGCTTTGGCACGGAATGACCCTGCTGCACAATGGCCACCCCTCCCCAATCGCCACAAAAATATTTATAAAAAAACAAATATTACTTCACTCCCAAAAATATTTGTTCCCTTAAAGATTATTTCGCCCCTCAAAATATTATTTGATTCACACAAAAAATAAGTTTTCCCACAAAATATTATTTTTGTATTTTGTGAATGAAATATGACGAGGTAACGAAATAGATTATCAATCGAAATACAATTGTTCCCCCAAGATACGCTATCGTTCCCTCAATAAAAAAAATTATACGCTTTTGTTCCCACCAAATACGATTTCGTTTCCTCAAGATACTTCGTTCCCTCAAGATATACTTTCGTTTCCCCGAAATACGAATGTGTTCAGGTGAATGATTAAATTGTCAAAACAAAACTATTTTTACATTCCCTCGAAATCATATTTTGAAGGAACAAAATAACGCTTCGAAGGAATGAAATATTATTATCAGGGAACAAAATGCTATTGTAGGGCACATCATGAGTACAAAATAACTTTTAACGGAGCTAATGAAATTGTTTTCTGAGCACGAAATGCACGAGATATTTTCTCGATCGAGACCGAAATGAAGGACCCAACTTATTATGTCATCATGTAGACCGTATACCTATTGAATGAGTTTTGACAGATGATACTGTTTCAAAACAAAAGGAGTAAAAAAGCCACGGACAATGCACAAAGTTGATTTAATGAGAGAAGACTGTACATGGCTAATTGACGTGATGTATCAGGATAATTCACTTTTATTTTCCATTTATCACTTAGCTGAATACAATGACAGATTTGTATGTGTGCATTACCTTAAACTGAAAGCTTGCAACTTTCTTGAGTCTATAAAATGTCTATAACTCAAATAAAACTTGTCTGATCATATCGGCCAATAATCGGACATCCATTTTTAATTTATTAAGACTGCGTGAATTTACATGTAGGATTGCATGCGCAATGATGCAACTAAAAAGGGGATACATTAGTATGTGTAGTCCTACCTCGAAAAAGCCGACGACCAGGAAGATGCGATGTAGAGTCAGACACATACTGAGAAGCTCGTCTCTTGGGTTTTCGGCTATCTAGGTTATTCAATGCCTCTTCCTCTTTGATGCTGATGGTATTTTGCTGCTCTGCAGGTTCTGCTACCAACTCCTGGGCCTCTTGAAGCGCTTCAATCGCCGAGTCAGGATCAGATTTGTTGCTCAAAGCCAATGTTGCCTTATCCAGAACAATGTAGCTTTCTTTATGCTTATTTCTAGTTTACTTTATGGTAATGGACTCTTGTTTTTGGCGTTGAAATGTCATCAAACCTTTCGTCAATATAGTCTTTAGAACTGTTCAAAAGCTAAAAAGCTGTATGCCAATGCACTGGGTCTCTCTTCAGTCGGATAAAATGAAGACGCGGGCGGGGTAGGCCTATAATGGCGTTCGACATTACAGTGCATACTATGGGTGTGGTCAGCAAAGGTCCTATTGCACTACAGGCGCAAGATGGAGAGCTCGTGCTGAAGAATGTGAAGTATGCACTGGATGCCTTTCATTCGACAACTCCCTGGATGTAACAATAGATCAGCGCAGACATTGACCATTGCTATCAATAACAAACTGTTTGCTTACCGGCGTGACACCCAAGCGTAACATACGTTCAACTAATAGGGGGAGCTCCAGTTCCCCATCTTGCCCCACTGATGCTGATGCGATCTTTTGCCAGTAGGTACGGTGAAATACCGAATTAGGTCAAACAAAACTACATTTACAAATGTATATGGTGATACAGCTCGATGCCTATCCATCAGTCGCGAGACTTATTTGGTGTAATAATGCAAAAGGTTAAGCGATTTCCTGTAATTTCCGTATCTTTCCTGACAAGGACTTTGAAAAGTTGTACATTTCTCTGTTTTCCACTTACATGACGCCGGCTTTTGGGACCATTGGTGCAATGCTGAGGCCTTGATGAAGATTCTGTAAAAATTCTTGGCCCGTAACAAATATTGGAAATAGGGGTGCAAGACAATTTCATTGATACAAAAAGTTGATATGCCTACAGTTTGAATTTTAATTCCCATAATGCATTCAATCTTACCACGTGACACATCACTACAATTTGTTGGTGGAACATTGAAAATGCTGTTGAAATACAAGACAAAGAAAAAAAAGTTGACCATAGGTCAAAAAAGGTTCGCCATGGTAATATTGATTGACCCCCCCCCCCCCTTAATTTTCTCAGCGAAAATGATTTGTTTGTTCCCGATGAAACAGTGACCGAGCCACGGTCACTGTAGTGTCACGTGATCTTTATACATTTCTAGTCACGCTTATAGAGTCGTCACTACCAGCCCAAAATCGCTTAACGAGGCCATAAACACCCCTTTGATAAAACGGCACTTTGAATTGTGTTTACTAAAACTGTCATTTATTGAAAACTTCTAACAACACAAAATTACCTTCAATCATCAAACCCAAATTAAGCTGGAGCAAAAAAACTGCTTTTTTTAAATTACTGTGTTTTTTTTATTAATGTTTTTTGTTTCCATTAGCAAAATGTTCACTGCTACCAGACACTTAAAAATATCATTTAAGTAAGAACCAGTACTGGGCCAATGTATAACAGAGATGCTCAAACTGGATGTTTTGCTTAACAGTTTTCCACTCTGCAAAAGTTGAGCACGAAGCAAGTCATAGACGGTACATGTGACATTGGCAAGTGACCTTCATCTGGTAAGCAAATGTCTTTGCGCTAAGCTACTTTTTGTGCTTAAGCAGCTACGTGAAAATGGGCCTTGCAGGTCTTAGAATGTTTTCATACTGTATGACTGAGACGTTTTCTAAACGTAGGATGGCAAATGGCACTGGCTCGTTTAATATCAATCTGGAATTGTTTGTCAAATTGATTAAACTTGTTACTGAATTATGGTGTTTTCAAGACGACCCGAGAATAGTCCATAGCGGTTTATTGAGAGTGGCGACAACTTGAGATTAGAAGCCAATTTCGGACTAAAATAATGCATGTGCGCACAGATAGTGTACCAGACCAGACTGCACATTGTGTTGCGTTGCATTTGGACTGAAAATGGCGAACACCAACCACGTGACCAACGTGTCCAATGAAAACTGGTCCCTCGTGTCGCAACTCTCTCAATACACAACTCTTCACTAGTCAACGCGAAATGTTGAGAACTATTAATCAGCTCTTCTCAGAGCAAGAACCTTTACAAGTTGTTGATGATAATTACATTGTGTATCCTTTATCCTTAAAAATGGATCAATATTAAAAGTACAGTTTAACATCCCTATTCCTTAGCACACACAAACACTCATCAAAATTACACACTCACAATAAAATTAAGTTTTTCATATAAAAAAGACATATTAAAACATTTATATAATTATTCCCATTAATTTTAAGTCTGAATTTTTCATAGCTCCGTTTTCAAAATTTGAAGACACTGTCCTCGAAATCCAAGGCACTTGCAAACATACTTGGCGAAACCTTGGAATGAATGTTTCAAAGTTTAACTGAAATAGTTATGATTTGGGGTTGAACAAAGACAAATTGACAAGAGCTGGATTTCAACCAACGACCTCCGAACGTGCCGGTGTAATCGGGAAAATCTGCCCTCGGAGATTCTGTCCCCCATATGGGAAATTAACATGGGTTGGAAGAGATTGATTCAAAAGAGGCGAAAAAATTCTCCTGCCACATCGGCGCTCTACCAACTGAGCTATCTAGCCCTAGGTTGGCCGTCTCCCTGGTTGTTTTTTTCTTCAATAACTTTGTTCGGGAGTGCCAGTCGGGAGCCATACAACATTTGTCTTTGTTGAACCCCAAATCTTTTACAAATTTACCAGTCAGCTCCCCTTGTGGTTTATTATATGAGATCTTAAATAGTAATAAGAACTATTACAAATGCATACTTATTATTTGTAAATCTAGAAAACAGACTTGATTGCTTGCCAGTTACAATTACCTCAATCAAATAATAAGTGGGGTGTACTTTTTGGAAGATCGGGATAATACACAAGTTTAACTGGGACCAAGAAAAAACCATCATCAAATATTAAGACTGCCTTCATCCTATTTCATAACATTCTAAAAGACATATTTACAAGTGTCTGAGCGGCGGAACACTTAACCAAGAGCGTGCATTTACACAATCCAACTTAACAGGTACTTTATACAATGGCACTATGTTAACACTACCACAATAAGTTTCTTCTTCTTCTTTTTTCCCCCTTCTTGTTTTCTGTTTTTTTTGTAAACTCTTTCTTCTTGTTCTTTTTGTTGTTCTTGTACTACCTCAAAGAGGGTGTTTTGGGGGTTTGTTTTTTGTTTGTTTGTTTGTTTGTTTGTTGTTTGTTAGTTTTTTGGGTTTTTTTTGTTCTTGTTGGTTTTTGGGGGGGTTTTTTTTGGGGGGGGGTTGTTTTTTTTTTTTTTTTTTTTTTTTTTTTTTTTGGGGGGGGGGTATTCAAGAAAAGGGAATAATAGAACATTGGAAGTACCCTGTAACTGCAATATGTAAGGGTTTGTGTGTGTGTTGGGGAGGGGGGCACTTCCATTACCCCAAAATTCCCTTCTACCATCATTTCCTACAGAAAGTGTTTAAAGCTCATTTGGAAGTAAAATTGCCACCTTTTCAGATGCACCCTATTGCCCCCTTATCTTGGTAGCTTGTATAACACTAACTTACGCTCTAAATCATAGTTTACACCCATTTCAGGGACAGTGTAGAAATCAAAGTACAAATCAATCTCACAGTTCAAACCTGTTTTAAAAACAACGTACAAACCACAATCTCTCTTGTTTAACCATTGAGTCAAGTCTTGTTTAACCATGTAGTCAAGTCCTCCTCTGTACCGTTTCTTTAGAAATCTGACCACACCTTGAGTTTTCCTTCAAGCCTTGGCATAAACATTACTAGACAGTACCACCAGAGATCTCACATACACAAATACTGCAGAATTAAAATGCTGTGGGAAGTTGCAATCGGTGGTTAAGTTGTACCCGGTATGAAAGTTGACCGCAAAGAACTGAGCCTAAATTGACATAAAAGAAACGCAAAACAGAAAATGAGAGTTATTTTGTTAGCCTTTTTTGGTACGAAGGAGTTGACCATGACAAAGAAAAAAATATGTTGAGCATTGTTAACAAGGCCGATGGAAAAAAACATCCATGTATAGGAGTGGGATTGGAACCCACAACCATTGCCATTCTAGAGCAGATGTCTTACTACTAGAACCAGCTTGCCTGGTAGCTTAAAACAGTGCTTAAAACACACATTTGGTTAAGGTAAAACACAAACAATACAAAATCATTGCTTTTTCACCTACCTCCTGTAACTGATCCAGACTCTCAAGCCACTCTGATCAAATTATCTCTCTTGATGATGTCAAGGACTGCTCCTAGCAACATCGTTTTGGGTGGATTTCCCATCAGGAATTGTACACTCTGCTGGGCTGTGGGTTGAATTAGACAAAGATAACAAAGCACCTTGATCTAGCTACTACGATATATGCTGTATTGAGTCAATTTATCTGATGTCATCATCACAATACTCTTGGTTACACCATTATGGGAGTCAATGTCAAGCACAATATAGGTGAAATGACACACGCACCATAACTTTTATGTGCAATGCGACTCCCTAAATTGTGAGCATGGTGTGACATTGGTAGAACTAGTATTATTATCATAATATCTATATGTTTCAATACATCTTCTTTCCAATTTTCTTCAATTATTAATACATTTTCACATCCGTGCAACAAGTACCTTTAAAGAGTTTTGACCTTGTTGTAACTCTCAGATATATGAGCAAAAATAGGGGAGTAAAATATGACCCTACTGCACCAAGTCGTTTGAATGTTTTCAAGTGTAAAGAAACAACTTTTCAAACCAGATTAAGTTAAAATGTTGTTACACTGATGTAACAATGAATAAGTTCGATCAAGGACCTTGGTTAACCATAGTTTGACTAACACTGATCAAAGTCATGCAAGTCCATGATGGTTGGACAAGTCTCATTGACGATTTGTGACCTGCTATTGAGTCCATTGCTGCTGGTTACTAACAATAACACTCCACACAGAGGACCAGCTCTCAGGCAAATGATAGCATTGATCCGACTTTGCAACAACATTACTCAATCATTTACTTTATTTTAAGAAGAGCTTGCCATTAATTTTTGATACTGTTCATATGGTTGAATAGTCAAGAAAAATAAGGTCACTTTACCTGTTTACCACTTGTGAGATATCTCTCTATGTCTTTTATCTATGAACTCTTCAAAAAGCATTTTAAACTGGCCATCGCCCTTTTCTCATGGTCACGTCTACACACGACGACATGTCTAGAGTTATTCACAGAAGTGCACATGTGCTGCGTTCATCACAAACCAGCCACTAGTTAATCACTGGACCTTGATCAAATTTGCTCCACAATGTGCACCTCATCTTACCCCGTCCACAGCGAACTCATCCTTGTAGTAGTACCCTCCAGCCTGCATCTTCAAACTCAATACCACTATGTCTGGTGTCTCAGGGAGATTCCACAATTCATATGCCCAGAAATGTCTAGTAGTGCAGCAGCCCATCTGTACCTCACCAACGATGAAGACAGATCCAAACTGAAAGCAAAATTAAAATAAATTGTTCAGATTAAAAAACCTAGAGTAGCTTGGTCCAAAGTAAGATTCTTGTAGTGACTTAATCCTTTTCATAACTAATAACCCTCATCATATCAAACTCCAATGCCATAAGGTATATGTATACCCTGGTTAATATCTTCTAAGGGCACCTTTCCTTTAGTCCCACATTACCATCTGCATCAATGCCTAGAGGTGTACCTTTCTTCTCAGGTCATATCAACTCAACTCTCACATTAAACTCTTCCTGTAAAACCCCCTATGCCATGAGGTATATGTGTACCTTGGTACACCTCTCCTTTAGTCTCTCCTGTAACCCTGTGCATCAATGTCATGAGGTGTGTATATATATTCTCAAATACATTTGTTGTAACTCAGATTACATCAAATACTCCATGCCATGAGGTACATATGAGTGTATATGGGGTACCCCATCTCCTGAACTACATCCCGTACATCAAATCTTCAATGTCTGAGGTATATCTCTGTGTATAGTTCCTTGGGGTACTTCATCTCTCTTCTACATCCCTTTTTTACATCAAAACATTAATACCATGAGATGTACCTCTTTGCATCTTCTGTAGCTGATGGAAGAAATAGGGGCTTGTATGATTGTCACTTCCTTCAGCCTATATAGGCTCGATGATCATGGCAGCTACATCCAGGCCAGTGGCTTGTCCCTTCGCCATCTGCTCTACCACCTGACAACGCGGCAAACAAACATGACAAATAATGAACACAATTGACCTCTCTGCAAGTTCCTACATGCAATGCCATTGCAATGATATAAAAATGCTTTTTCGTCAACACATGTACACTGTAGCTTCAATAATTTTGACGGTCTCCTATTTGTCTTTTTTCAAGGTGCCAATCAAAAGCCATTCAACCTGTCTGCTGTATGGCCAAAGATCACCCCTAAGTTTACCCGCTTCCCAGGTTGTACACTTGGGTATGATCCTTGGCTATTCAGCAGTAACAGTTTGAATGGCCTCTGACTGGCACCCCCCAAACAAAATGGTTTATTACATGTAGCTTCAAGTACACTTTGAAATGCTGCATGGTTGGAATACAGTAAATGTGGTAAAACTGGAATCTTTTTTATGTAAATTTCTTTTGTACAAACTGTATCCATTATCATTTATCTCCCCTGTAGGTTATTTCTTCGGTAGTTACTTGTAATTTATTTGTTGCTTATTGTTTTCTTGTTGAATGTCTATTTGAAGCGCTGTAAATTTTTGGAGTGTGAAATAAATGGAGTAACTTAATGGCAAATTTTCCGCATGGAGCCACCAATTTATCTCCCTTAATTTAAGTCAAATTGCTCCGAATTATATTCTTACCTATCAAGAAGGGCTAAGCAAAAAAAATTCTAAAATAGAAAAAGTGTTTAGCGACATACATTGTACAATGAGATCTGTAAATCTGTAACAAAGGAGGTTAAATTAAAATAAATGTCCACGGCACAATCAGACTATTCCTTACCTGTCATTGTGAGCTTCCTGTTTCTTGTCCATCTCCAACTCTCCTTGTAGTGTCTTTGGACCTTCACTGGTAGAGTCTTCAGCATCTGACCTGGGAGTCTGAGACCGACTTGGAGATTGTATAAATGCAACAATAGATGATTCAAGCATTTGTACACAATTTCCACTTGCAGTCAATTTAAAGGAGAGATAAAAATGAGAAGGCTAAATTTCTTGTAATTGGGTGATTATGTTCTATTAAAAAGTGATTAGAACTTGTTTTTTGTAGTTTGAGTTTATTTAGGATTGTTTATCAACCGATTAAAAATACCCTTCATCGGCCAAATTTAAATGCTTGGCGCTCTTCGTGACGTAAGGTCGGGAAGCTAAAAAGCTTTAGTCTGGTCCCTGTTTTTGTGGGTCTGGTAAAATACTTTTTTATACGCATGTACAAATGCTTGCACAACTTTTAAAATTGTGCCCAGTTTCCAGTGAAAAAAGGGTCCACCGGTTGTCCTGTTCAATCCCAACGTTAACAATAAATAACATATATCAGAGTGTACCCAAATTGAAGTTTGGTTGGCTACTGCTTATGAAAAATACTGTCTACCTTGACAGAAAATCGTATCCACACTTGAATTCGACAAGACAAATAAAAAACCACGACAAGGGTCTGCGTATTGTATGCACGTCATGTACGTCTACATGTACAGAGACCACCGTGAATGCACATGGCCAGCTGGGGCGAGCAGACACGGTGACAGGTGGGTCTGCGGTCGGTATAGTGTGGCCACAACTAGCGTAGTAGCGTAGGCTCCTCATTTCTTTGGACTTGGGGCAGGCATTTTTTTGCTCAAGGGAAACTTGCTAGGGACAGCATCGGGAAGCAGCATGCTGAACCTCTTCATCCCAAAAGAGGCATAACAAGCCTTGTGTTGTCGGTCATAACAGGACTCATCAAAGTGGGCACTACATAGCACTGTGTGCTTTGCCGGCCCGGACCACTTTGGTCGCGTAAGCTTCACTTTTCCGATCCAGAGCTGCTGGTATTTCACATCCATTGGAAATTTATGAAGGCTTACACCATCCTTTGTAGTGTTGCTGCAGCCTGCAGCAGCACACCTCACTTGCATTTCAAGGGAAAAGGTACTTTTTATCCAGCTTTGATTTCGAAAAAACTAATCTCAAGCTACAACAACGACACACATCAGCGCGGTCGAATCGTCGTAGAGTCTCGGGCTCCCAACCTTACAATGTACGTCACAACGTGCATGTTTATGCAAACTGTGCTCCCACTTAAGGGGCGGGGTCGGTTCTCAGGTAATCTAAAAAATTAATTTAAACATATTTATAATAAATATTTTTATGTAAAAGGGGTATATTTATGCTTCAAAAATACTTTTCTTAATCTAGAATAATTTTTTTTTTAAATGTTTCACATGTCCTTTCAAACATATTGTCTGCTTGTAATGAGTATAACTGTTTAAAGAAGACATTGAACTGAACAGACATGACTGAATTTATTATCATTCGCAAATGGTGCAGCAACCAGAATGATGAAGATTTGCCCCCCCCCAGAAAAAAAAAACTATTATAGTCTTAAAACTACGTTAAACTAAAGTATTTGAAGAAAGAGAATCGCACACACGTAGACTAAATATGTTTGGGGACCAACTGGGTCCAAGAAGTTTGAATAGCGCGAGGCTTGCACAATCTAATATTACCACTTTTCAAAGGTTTAACTGATGATATCTTACATTTGACAACGAGCTGTCCTGTGCTGATCTTCCTTCCTCCTTTGTTTCTAATCTCACAGGAGTAGTCCTCAGTGTCTTCTGGTTTGACATCTTCTGGTTTGACAGTCAGCGTTGCAGAATTACCATGTCTCACTGTCAGAATATTATCCGAACACCCCTATTGGATTAATAGAAGAGTCTGTGAAACTTTATTTCCATTGTGTAACCCAGTTGTTCCCAGTAGCCTTGTAATCCTATTATGCAATTCCGTAGTTCTCTGAAATCTTAATCCCTCGATTGTGTTTCCCAGGAAACCACAGTAGCAGCGTTTAGCGATGCATGCAGCATGCAGCATGCAGCTTTTTACTTTAGATCTAACTTTATTTTTAACCAGCAATTGCTTAAACCATGGTTGTCGTGCTTGAAGGAAGATGTACTTTGCATCATAAAGAAACAATTCAAATTCACAATAGTTGCTAGGGACCTGCGTTGACAACAGTCGCGAACAGGTGAATTAAGTTAGAGTATACCAAGAGAGAGAGAGGGAAGGTGATCAGATGATTTTGGAATCAAGAATGAGAAAGACGTGAGTTTGATATGATTTGATCGTGCCTCTAAAAGAATTTTGTCATCAGGCGTAGCTACAGCTATAGCAGACGTAAATTTTGGGCAGCGACTTTTGAAGACATTACTTTTGTAGTGGTCTAATTATTGAAGGCATTGCCGAGTGCAATCGTCTATTTGTGAGAATCGTCAGGGCCAGTGTTGCCGCTGTACAGATAAGATTCACCATGATGTAGAAATCATGGTTCTGAGGTCTGAGCTAAGAGTTCCAAGTTCCGAGTTCCGAGCTAAGAGTTCCGAGCCAAGAGTTATTACTGAGTTGTTCTGAAAATTCATCCTGAGAAAGGCTTTAAAGAGAGAGAGAGAGAGAGACGAGAAGGCCAAACCGATTGAAGAGGCCAAGGGCGTGGCAAGTGAGCGGCCGTGACTACCCTCACCCACAATTAGGAGCCAGCACCCAACTTGGTGAACCAAGTTTACTGTTACTAACTTGGCTTATGGTTACTATAGCCACTGAGATGGTTGGAAGTACTCAACAACTAATAATTATATTGTGATTGTATATAAATTTGTGACAACTTGTAAGTATTAATCAACTGAATTTGGTACTAAGAATGTTTGTAGATAAATGATTATAAATAATGATGTGCACAGAATTGTAAATAAGAATACAGTGAAACTGAACTTAATTGTCTAGTTTATTTTCTTTCGTTGTTGTGAGAAGAACAGTGTAATATTAATAGACACACATGTCGGGTATTAGGCAACGCTATAGTCAGTACAACTGAGAAATATCTTGACATTTGGGGGCTTGTCCGGGAAATGAAATGAAATGAAATGAAATGAAATTGAAACGATAAAATGTTGCCATGATTGTGTCTCCACTGTTAAAACAACGAGAGAAAGTATATACCTTACGAATGATTATAGAATTGCAATTGCAAATTTGTTATATTCTGGTGTGTTGCGCTAAAAGCTCCTATGCAGTACACTATTCTAGTTAGCCTTGCGTTATGCTTAGTGACCATAGGTGTAGAGGCTGTAATAATGGACATAAGTGCAGAAATCCAAGGTTTGACAGTACTAGGTGAAAAGTGTGGTCTGGAAGGAAAGGATTTGTTAGAATTTGTGTGTAGTGAGAGAGACAAACTGAGAAAAGATAAGGACCGTATTGACCGCGATGAACGCGCCTATCAGTTACAGCTGCGTAGGCAAGAGTGCGAAAAACTTGAACTGCAGGCAAAATTAGAATCGGAAAAACGCGAAAGGGTCAGCGAAGCTCCTCATGCAAGCACGCGTCTGAAAGCACGCATACCCAAACTACCCGCATTTGATGATAAGCTAGACGATCTCGACGCTTATTTGCAAAGGTTTGAGCGCTATGCAATATCGCAAGACTGGGATACAGACCAATGGGCTATCAATCTTAGTGCATTACTTAAGGGTAAAGCTTTGGAAGTATACTCTAGGTTATCACTTGATGATGTTTCCAATTACAGCACACTAAAAGATGCACTCTTGAAACGTTTCCACTTAACAGAGTATGGATTTCAAGTAAAATTTAGAACGGCAAAACCAGATCAAGGTGAAACAGCACCACAATTTGCTGTACGATTGGATAACATACTTTGTCGCTGGGTAGATATGTCCAAAAGTACTAAGTCGTATGATGGTCTTAAAGATCTTTTTATTAGGGAGCAATTTTTGGAAAGTTGTAATGATGAGCTAGCAACATTCTTGAAGGAACGTAAACCTCAAAATATCAAAGAAATGGCTCGCCTGGCTGAACAATACACTGAAGCACATGGTGGTTTTAATACTCATGTGAACGTAGCAAATCGCAAATATCAGCCACGCCCAGCTGTAAGGTCACACGCTCCACAACATGTGCAGTATAGCAGGCCAACACAAGCTCTAGGTTCAGTTCCGCATATGAGACAAACGCAACCTCAGCGATTTGATAGACCAAATACTTACAACAGATCTACGTCGCAACAGCATGATAGAACACAAGGGTCTTGTTACATTTGTCACAAAATAGGTCACATCGCACGCAACTGTAGAAGTAGGGAATCTAGATTTACAAAGATCGCAAATGTAATAACCTCTGCGCTAGTCAATGTATTAGACGATGAGCAATACCACGATATTCAAATGAATCAAAGTGCAAGAGCAGAAGTACAAAGTAAGCGAAGTGAAGAAGATGAGACTTGCCTGACTGAAACTGTAGCATGTATGATAACACCAGCCTCTCACAAACTCAGTGATTGTTGTACTCGCGATGGCATGGTAAAACTTGAATGTGGAAATGAATTACCGCTTATGAGTGCAGCGTGTAGTAGTACAGACACAAAATGCATGCCAGTAGCTAAAGGTTTAGTGAACGGAATAGTCGCAACAATTCTACGCGATAGTGGTTGTAGCGGAGTCGTTATCCGAAAAGACTTAGTTCTACCAAATCAATTCACTAGACAAAAACGAACCTGTGTCATGGCCGACGGCACCATTAGTACATTGCCAGTAGCAATAATCAGGCTTGATACTCCTTATTTTGTAGGAAGAGTAGAAGCAGTATGCATGACGAAACCTGTGTATGATGTATTACTTGGTAATATAAAAGGCGCTAAAAATCCCGGAGAACCGAACTCTAATTGGCTGCCAAGTAAGTCTCCAGAAGAAAGTCAAACTCAAGTTCAGACAGATAGATTGAAATTGGGCGAGCAAAATATTAGCGAGAGTAAGTTAGAACTGCAAACCCCGAAACTGAAACAAATAAATGCGGTGCAAACTCGTTCACAAAAACAAGCAGAGCGTAAGCCCCTAAAAATGCTAAAAGTACCCGATGGGTTACCTGAAATCGACAAAAATTAAATTCAAAGTGCACAAGCTAAAGATTTGACATTAAATCGCATCCGAGAACTAGCTGAAAAGGGTGACAAGCGAATTAATAGATATGGAACTTCACGATTTTGTATCCAAGATGATTTGATTGTCCGCGAATTTCATTCTCCAAAATTAGATCACGGTGATACGTGCCACCAACTCGTAGTTCCACAGAAATTTCGAATTCACGTTATGAAATTAGCTCATGAGTCAGTGTTAGGCGGACACCAAGGTCCAAAGAAAACAACAGACAAGGTGTTGAGTAATTTTTTCTGGCCTGGAATTCACTCAGATGTTTTACGTCACTGCCGATCATGCGACATTTGCCAGAGAACGATTTCGAAAGGCAGAGTTACCAAAGTACCCTTAGGTTCAATGCCGATCATCGACACACCATTTCAGAGAGTCGCTATAGATATAGTAGGTCCCATCCAACCAATGACTGAACGCGGAAATCGCTATATACTAACTTTAGTAGATTACGCAACCCGATACCCAGAAGCTATCCCATTACCTAGTATAGAGACAACAAGAGTAGCAGAAGCAATGGTGAATGTTTTCTCCCGAGTCGGAATTCCAAATGAAATTCTCACCGATCAAGGTGCTCAATTTACCTCAGTACTCATGAAAGAGATAAGCAGGTTATTGTCAATCCGGCAGCTCACAACTACCCCCTATCATCCTGCTTGTAACGGCCTCGTGGAACGGTTTAACGGTACACTGAAAACCATGCTAAAACGTCTATGCGCAGACAAACCAAAAGACTGGGATAGATATATTGCGCCACTTCTCTTTGCATACCGCGAAACCCCTCAAAGTAGCTTAGGATTTGCACCATTCGAACTCCTATACGGTAGAACTGTACGTGGTCCCATGATCATACTTAAAGAACTTTGGACTGGAAAAGTAGAAAATCCTGAAACGAAAACGACATATCAGTACGTGCTCGATCTTCGCGAAAGACTCGAAGAGACCTGCAAACTTGCACAAACGGAACTTAGCAAAGCCACTGAAAATTCAAGGCGATACTACAACATCAAAGCCCGTGCTAGATCATTCAAGATAGATGATTATGTCTTACTCTTGCTCCCGACAGATCATAACAAACTATTGTTGCAATGGAAGGGTCCATTCCGCGTCCTAGAGAGAGTAGGAAAACTTGACTACAAAATTGACATCAACGGCAAAAGTAAAACATTCCATGCGAACTTACTAAAAGGATACATCACTAGAGCCGAACCCAACTACGAGACACTAAAACCTGAAGCAGAAATTGTCAGTAATGTGCTAGAAAGCGCGACAGTGTCAATCATCGAATGCGAGCAGCCACTGGAAGTATCAGAAAATCTGAATGAAAACATAGCATTAGATAACGGGGAACTTATCATGCTTCCATCGCTTGATGCAGTAGAAACAATAGCTGATGTGAAAATAGGTAAAAACCTTGACTCTGAGCAAACCAATAGAGTAAAACGACTTCTTGGTAATTTTCAAAGCATACTGACCGAACTACCGGGCAGTACAAATTTGGATGAGCATTGTATTGAAATAACCACCAACGAGCCAGTACGAAGTAAGCCGTACCCGATACCGTATGCTCTCAAAGAAACCGTCAATTCCGAAGTCAAGAAAATGTTGAAAATGGGTATAATTGAATCTTCGAACTCACCGTACGCCTCACCCATCGTGCTTGTCAAAAAGAAAAATGGAACTAACCGATTCTGCATAGATTTCCGGAAAATCAACAAAATCACCACATTCGATGCAGAACCCATACCCAATCAAGAAGAAATATTTGCTAAACTAGCGAAAGATCATTATTTTACCAAATTTGACTTAAGCAAAGGTTACTGGCAGATTCCAATGAGACAAAGTGACAAGAATAAAACCGCATTCTTGACCCCAAATGGGCTATACCACTTTAACATGATGCCATTTGGCTTAGTTAATGCACCAGCCACATTCACAAGAATAATGCGAACATTATTACATGGAATGCAGTATGTTGACAATTTCATCGACGATATTCTAATTCATACTGAAACTTGGTCAAGTCACATTGAATCTCTGAAAGAACTCTTGCACAGACTACAAAGGGCAAACTTAACCGCCAAACCGAGTAAATGCATAGTAGGAATGGAGAAAGTAGAATTTCTTGGCCATGTAGTCGGTTATGGTCAACTTGCGCCACAGGAAGAAAAGATCAAAAAAATTCAAGCTGCACCTCTTCCAAAGACTAAAAAGGAATTAAGGTCATTTTTGGGTCTCTCGGGATACTACAGGAAATTTATCCCAAATTATGCCACGAAAGCAGCACCACTGACGGACAAAACAAAGAACGCTGAGCCTAACAAAATAATGTGGACGGATAGCTCAGTAAAAGCATTTGAAACGTTGAAATCAAGCTTAGCAACTGCACCAATCCTCCATTTAGCTGACTGTGATCAACCTTTCACACTAAGAACTGATGCTTCAGATATAGGAATCGGAGCCGTATTATTACAAGAACGAGACTGCCATACATTTCCTATTGCATACGCAAGTCGTAAACTTCTAGAGCGAGAAAAGGCATACTGTACCATGGAAAAGGAATGCTTAGCAGTAGTTTGGGGAGTGCAAAAATTTCAGCGCTATCTCTATGGCAAACCATTTGTACTCGAGACTGACCAGCAACCACTGATTTATATGAATAAGTCCAAGGTAGCTAATGCACGAATTATGAGATGGGCACTCGCTCTGCAGCCGTTCAGAATTCGTATTCAGGCAATCAAAGGATCAGAAAATGTAGGAGCAGATTACTTGAGCCGAAGTGCGTGATAAGTTCGTGAACAAATCAGAATGTAATGTAAATAAATGTAAATATAAAATGTGTAAATAATGTAATTTATCACTGTACATAATATTCTTTTAATTAGAAAATGTAATACATTTTCTTAAAGTTGGGGTAAATGTCAGAATATTATCCGAACACCCCTATTGGATTAATAGAAGAGTCTGTGAAACTTTATTTCCATTGTGTAACCCAGTTGTTCCCAGTAGCCTTGTAATCCTATTATGCAATTCCGTAGTTCTCTGAAATCTTAATCCCTCGATTGTGTTTCCCAGGAAACCACAGTAGCAGCGTTTAGCGATGCATGCAGCATGCAGCATGCAGCTTTTTACTTTAGATCTAACTTTATTTTTAACCAGCAATTGCTTAAACCATGGTTGTCGTGCTTGAAGGAAGATGTACTTTGCATCATAAAGAAACAATTCAAATTCACAATAGTTGCTAGGGACCTGCGTTGACAACAGTCGCGAACAGGTGAATTAAGTTAGAGTATACCAAGAGAGAGAGAGGGAAGGTGATCAGATGATTTTGGAATCAAGAATGAGAAAGACGTGAGTTTGATATGATTTGATCGTGCCTCTAAAAGAATTTTGTCATCAGGCGTAGCTACAGCTATAGCAGACGTAAATTTTGGGCAGCGACTTTTGAAGACATTACTTTTGTAGTGGTCTAATTATTGAAGGCATTGCCGAGTGCAATCGTCTATTTGTGAGAATCGTCAGGGCCAGTGTTGCCGCTGTACAGATAAGATTCACCATGATGTAGAAATCATGGTTCTGAGGTCTGAGCTAAGAGTTCCAAGTTCCGAGTTCCGAGCTAAGAGTTCCGAGCCAAGAGTTATTACTGAGTTGTTCTGAAAATTCATCCTGAGAAAGGCTTTAAAGAGAGAGAGAGAGAGAGACGAGAAGGCCAAACCGATTGAAGAGGCCAAGGGCGTGGCAAGTGAGCGGCCGTGACTACCCTCACCCACAATTAGGAGCCAGCACCCAACTTGGTGAACCAAGTTTACTGTTACTAACTTGGCTTATGGTTACTATAGCCACTGAGATGGTTGGAAGTACTCAACAACTAATAATTATATTGTGATTGTATATAAATTTGTGACAACTTGTAAGTATTAATCAACTGAATTTGGTACTAAGAATGTTTGTAGATAAATGATTATAAATAATGATGTGCACAGAATTGTAAATAAGAATACAGTGAAACTGAACTTAATTGTCTAGTTTATTTTCTTTCGTTGTTGTGAGAAGAACAGTGTAATATTAATAGACACACATGTCGGGTATTAGGCAACGCTATAGTCAGTACAACTGAGAAATATCTTGACACTCACCTTGATGTTTATTATTATTGAAGACTTCAGGAGTTCCTTTGAACCTAATGGATGAATACATAATAATTTAAAAGACGTGATAAATGTTGAGTTAACTTTTCACATTTTTCATTCAAATTTACCTTCGTCACAAAAAAAATATGTACGAAAGCCACTCAACTAGAAAGATTTTTTTAATCTCCCTCAAAAGCATTCTATTGTAATACTAATATTAATACTGGGTAATTATACAGTGCTTCACCACACCCCTAGGGGCTATCAAAGTGCATGAAGTGCTCATTGTCTGTATTTCAACAGGATAAGCAGAGCTATGTTTTAAATTATAAGACCCATTTATGTAGCACCTTCTAAAGGTTTACAAGGTGCTGTGGTGCATTCAGCAGCCACTGCCAGAAACACTGGGGCAAACCCCGTTGTCTTTACGATAAGTGTAACTAGGTTGTTTAGATAGCGGATAGTTGTGCATTTAAAACTGATGCATTATCTAGAGAGGAAACTTACCATTTGACGTATGGATGAGGTTTACCGCTGAATGTACACTCAAGTGACACAGTCCTACCCTCATGTGCTGTGATGTCCCTCAGACCTTCTCAGACCTTCAACTTGGGTCCTTTCACCTTTAAAGAAGTTACACAAAAATCACTGAAATTAATCAACACTACAAATACACAGTGGCAAAGTCAACCATTTCAAATACAAATACAAAGCAGTAAAATCAATAAACTTGAATTGGATTAAAGTCAGATTCAATTAGATAAGGAATGGTGAGGATTAGCTGCAGGACAGGGCTACAGTTCACTTGAACCTAAAGGATTGGATTAAAGTCAAGTTCAACCAGAAAGGGAAAGGTGAGAATTAGCTGAAGGACTGAGTTAAAGTTCACTTGAACCTAAAGGATTACAGCCAGATTCAATCAGATAGAGAATGGTGAGGATTAGCCACTGCAAGACTGTGCTACAGGCTACTTGAGCCTAAGGGATTGGATTAAAGCCACATTTACATGTAGTCAGATCTGGCATAATGGGGATTAGCTGCTTGACTGGGTAATATGTCCCTTGAACCTACCACTGCATTTACACTTGATCTGGCAAGGGCGATCAAAGGAGGATCAGATCCTACAAGGGCAATCAAAGGGCGATCAACAGCTAGTGTA